>CM040244.1:74446017-74991576 GCA_022545495.1 Chrysanthemum lavandulifolium | reverse complement strand
CGTAAAAAGCGGACGAAAACGTAAAAACATACGAAAATGGACAAAAAAATCGACGGAAACATAAAAATGGACGAAACGTAAAAATAGCGAAAATATAAAAATGGGCGAAAACGTAAGGAAACGGACGAAAACGTAAAAATACGGTTGAAAGCATAAAAAAAAGTAGGTGAAATGCAAGAAAACGGACGAAAACGGACAAAAACGTAAGAAAATTGACGAAAAGTAAAAAAACAAATGAAAACGTAAAAAAATGGACAAAAACATAAAAAAACAGATGAATACGTAAAAAACATACGAAAACGTAAAAAAAACGGACGAAAACATAAAAAACCGAACGTAAACGTAATAAAGCGGACGACCACTTAAGTAAACGGATGAAAATGTAAGAAAACGGACGAAAACGTAAAAAACCGGACAAAAACGTAAAAACAGGCGAAAACTAAAAAATTGACGAAAACGTAAAAAAACACACGAAAATGTAAAAAGAACAGACGAAACGTAAAAGAGATGTAAGATATTAAGAAAGAGATGTAAGTTTTGTGAAAGATAATGTTTGAAACTTAGAAGATAAAATAAGTGAAAAGAAGCATTTGTGTCTGAAAAAAAAAAACAGAAACCTCTGCAGTTTTGCAGATAAAAAAATGGAAAGAGAAAAAAAAAATGTTTATTGAGAAAAAGCAAACGACACCTTGGAGACGGACACCGGAGGCAATTTTGTTTTCAAGTCCTAATTTTCAGTAAAAAATAATAATAATAAACGCCCGGTAACAATGCGTGTTTTTAGTTATTGCTTATTTTCAATAAGTGAAAACAAATTACTATTTAAATAGGTTGACATGTTAACATGTTTGTTAATTTTTTAAAACGTCAGTAATAGAATTTATAATTCATTGACATGCCAACCTAATTAGCATGTTTAACTCGTAAACTCATTTAGATAACCAGGTTAAATGGGTCGTGCACAGGTTACGCGTGAACAGATTAGGGTCAGAAAACCTGACCCAATTACTTAAACAATTCATGTTCAGGTAAAAGATTTTTTACTCGTCAACCCGAACCCAACATAAATTACCAAACCTAGTGATGGAGTGTTTATGCAGGTAAATGGATGATAGATCACTTTTAAATTACTTTGGACTCAAGCTTTTAAACTATTATGTACGCATACTAATCCATATAATGATTGTTTTTGGATTTTGACCTAATTGTCACAGGAAATTTAACCAATGATGTTTGAAACATGTCTTCTTCTAATACTTTGGATCACCTTACCACTAGGTTATTTGAAAATGTTTGACATGATGACTAATTTATATGTTTATCTCAATGACATTGTGCGGAAGTTCTCGCCTATAAAAAGTGTCCACCCGCTTCGGAAAAGCATTATAAAAAAGTTGTATTCTCCATAATCAATTTAGTTATGTGCCTGAAGCTTTGCGGTTAAGTTTATTTTGCTTATTAAGTTGTTTTATTGGTGAGTTAGAGTTGCGAGTTTGAATGTTGTAATATATAAAGTTTGATTTAATTTTATTTGAACTCTTGAAAATCAAATTCATATTATAAGTTACGTAAACATAGATATAAGTATGATCTCTCTCGCATTGTGTTGAAATGGGATCCGTTTTTCTTTAATATTCAACTTTAAATGATTCTCGTAAATGGGCTTTTACAAAGATTGTCTTTTGATGAAGTAGTCAACAATGGTGTGTGTGGTAGACAACGTTTAAAAGCATTTTAAAGTAATTAGCGTTTAACATCTAGCATTATTATTAAAAAGCTCGTTTGGAAGAAAGCAGATAACATTTATAAAATTATAAAAACGCTAATTTTTTATGATCTTTGAATCAACATTTAGCGTTTAAGCGTTCATTTTCTACACATTAAAATTACAAAACAACTACTCTACCAAACACTTTTATAAATTAAATTGGTACCGCTAACTGCTAATGCTAAGTGTTAGTTTCAACAAACACAATAAATAGCGAACAAGTCTAAATGAGAAGTAATCCATTGTTCGATTAGTATCATTAAGGAATGTTCAACTTTTAGACGAAGTACTTCTTACAAAATCGCATTTCGTGTTGGTTTGTAGCAAAATGTTGATTTTTCTCAATGGCCATAATCTCTCTTCACCTTTTCGTCTTGTTAAATGCTTTTTATAGGTTAATCAGCTCAAAACTCTTTGAGAGATATCAAATGCATACACACTATCAGTCTCTCCAAATTAATCTTTGTCTCTGGTTTCTTGTTATAACGTAACAAACGAGATACCGTTAACAAATCTCTTCACACATATTAGGTCTGATTAATAACATTAGGTTATTTGACACAACAATAACGTAAGTTCGGACAACAAGTGTTTAAATGATGTAATCTATCATCCATTCTCAAAGGCACATTCTTAAAACTTGCAAATAAGATGTTTATGTTGAGTGTTACAAATAAATTGCTTAACATGAGAACTAGTCCAAGGGTTAGGATTTTACAAAAGAATGAAAAAGACTTTAATCATAAAAAAACATACAACTTTTAATACTCTTTCATTTACTGAAAGGGTAATTTCTCACTTTGGAAATTTTCTTATACGTACAAGAGCTGCTGACTATTTGTAAAATTAAAGTTAACAGTAGTGAATATGAAATTTTTACTCTCTTTCATTTAGTGAATTGCGTATATATTCCTCGCAGTCTTCATAATCGCGTATATATCCAACCAAAACTCATAATTGCGTATATATCCTTCGAAAACTTTAAAATTGTCATATATATCCAACCAAAACTCATAATTACATATATATCCTTCCAAAGTCTTAAATCATTATATATATCCAAATGATTATTTTAAGTACATTTAATAGAAAAAATGTCTAAAATTATAATTGATATATAAAATAACGATTATAATAATTTTTTCTTTTACAATTACAAAATATCTTTTATTGGTTTGAATTTTATTATGTGATTTGATATATATATATATATATAGGCGTTACGTTTAGATGGAGCGATGAATGAATGCGATTGATATTCTTATTCAAGATTAAATGATAACGCATTGCAGGTTGAGTAATTGAACATGGTTGCCCTTTCTTTCTTAAAAATGATTTAAGGATATTCGTAATTGTTTAAAAATAATAATTTAATAAGTATATGGGTAGAATCGTTATTTTATATATCAATTATAGTTATTTGACATGTTTAAGGACACAATCGTTATTTTATATATCAATTATAATTGATATATAAAATAACGATTATACCCTTATACTTATTAAATTGTTATTTTTTATTTATTTCTATTTTTTTAACAATTACAAAATATCCTTAAATCATTTATTAAGAAAAGAAAGAGCAACCATGTTCGTTATCGACGAATCATGAATAAGAATATCAACTCAACCATCCATCGTTCCATCTAAACATAAACTCCTATATATATATATATATCAAATGACATAATATATTTCAAACCAATAAAAAGATATTTTGTAATTGTTAAAAAAAAAAAAAATAAAAATAAAAAAAAAAAAAATAAATAATAATCATCATTTTATATATCAATTATAATTATTAGACATATTTTTTCTATTAAATATATATTTAAAATAATCATTTGGATATATATGTCAATTTTAATGTTTTGGAAGAATATATATGCGATTATGAGTTTTGGTAGGATATATATAACAATTTTAGGTTTTGAAAGGATATATACGAATTATAGATTGAAGGATATATACGCAATTCCTTCATATTTATTTTGGGTAGTTATACAATGTGTCAATTTGTGGAAAAAAAAGAAAAAAATGAGCTAATTTGAGCTAATTTGTAAAAGATTTAAGTATACTTAACCTATTTTTTTTAATGAGCATGGGTCACCTATTTAAATGTTAAATGTCATTAACAGGCATATATTTTCTCTACATTAGAACATTACAATTTTTTATAAAAAAAACTTATAGATATAATATATTTAATTTCTTAATATAAATGAAGTGTTGCGTTAGAAATTTATTTAATCATTTTAACGTCTTTTCTAAATGTTAAATGTACATTATGAGTATATTTTCTCTATTAGAAACATTCTGATTGTTTTATAAAAAAAACTTATATATATAATATATTTAATTTCTTAATATAAATGAAGTGTTACGTTAGAGAAATTTATTTAATCATTTTGCGTCTTTTCTAAAACGATCCGTATATCATGAGTTCGTTTGGCCTGTGCATATTTAAACTCGTGTTCGTTCAGGCCCGAACCCATTTAAACCATGACCCGTGGCCACCCGGCCCGCCTATTTTGATACCTCTAGTTATACCACTTGTCACTTTTATAATTGTTTACTGCTTTATCGTTAACAAGACTACTACTTAGAATAAATTGTGAGAAAATTTGGCAAATAAAAAATGAAATTTTATATGGTCTCTTTTGTATGAACAAAGGCTACATGCCCTCAACTCAAGTCTCAACACTGCGTGCTAAGTCAACGGTTGGCCACAATACTTGTATACTAAACGTGCCCTCAACATATAACATATAGCCAAATTAAGTCAAAGGTTGACTTCCATGCAACCATAAACCACTAGAACACAAAATAAATAGCACAACTTGTTTTTGCAAGACAATTAGCTCAACAAATTTCCAAGTAACCACAACAAACCGTTTAGAAATGGATCATCTTCGTTGTTCCGGCAATCGTAAGTCTTCATCAGTGACTGCGAAACAACCTTTACCACGTTTGGTTCGAAGCAATAGCGAAAATCAAAACACATCTCCACTTTCCACTTCAAACAAAGTCACTAAATCTCGGTCCACATCCATCACAAAAACAAGAAGCTACAACGAAGCGGAAGCTAAGAATTTCATGATTCCTATGAGCATCAACACTAGGCTTACTAGTCCAACCAGTAAGAAGAAAACGGGACAAGATGTTAGTGGCAGGGTTATGTCATTGCCACGACGAAAACCTACTTCTCCTTCTGCATGGGCTTTGTCCCCAGGGCGAGTTGCGCCTTATCCATCCCCAGGGCCAACGCTGCCGCCAGCTAGTCCTAGTCCTGGTGTCAAGACTGGCGGTGAGCGTGGCACTGGTGGAATTAGTGGGGTGTTGAAGTACTTTAGCAAGAAAAAAGCAGTGGCAGCATCAGAGGAAGCGGATAGACATTGTTATAAGTTGATGAATAACCGGTTGTTGCAATGGCGGTTTGCAAATGCTCGAGCTGAGTCCGCCATGTCCACCGTTAAAACATTGGCAGAGGTAAATAACTAAAGAGATGTTCGGGATTACTTGTTAAAACTATAATTGTCATTTCATATATATATAAAGCTACATATAACATGGTTAAAAGATATTATTTACATTTTCAGCTAAGTATTTTAGTTGTAAGCTAGTTTTCATATAGGTTTGTGTCGTAAGTTCCATACATATATGTGATGGAATGCAGATTTAAGTAGTTACTATTTGCAATATCTTGACTTAAGTCATGTTCTTTCAGAAGAAGGCGTTCAACACATGGCTCAAGATACTCGCTCTAAGAAATTCGAATGTGGCAAAGCGAATGGAAGTACAAAAGCTCGAAAATGACATCAAGTTGTATCATATTCTGAACTCGCAAGTATTCTTACTCGATAAATGGTCAGGATGGAGGCAAAAACTTTGAAGTCGTTGGTCGGTGGTAAGGAAATTATCTGTGGCAGCACTCAATGTTCCATTAGTCCATGATTCAAAGGTATCGTTAACTTACTCTATTCACATTTAAAAGTTTTAGCGTAATTGAATATAAAATGTTGATCGTAATGTGTAATACTTTAGTTACTACTAAGCACAATTCAAATTAACATTATTGGTTGTACGTAGGGAGATGTTCTAACTGTTCGTGATGAGATGAACAGTGTCACAACACTCTTGGAAAATATGGAATCCACGATTACAAAGCTATCTGATCAGGTAAATTATTAGATTAAGTACAACTTTATCACGTCGCATTTTAGGATTAGACTAGTAACATGCCTTTTTGAATCAGGCTGAGAAGTCTTGTTATATGTTAACCGAGCTTTCAATTATTGCCAAACAAGAAAAAGAATGTTTTGAAGAGCTGCAAACATGGATGAGTAACATTGAGTCGCTAAAGGTGAGCAATTAACTCAACAATTTTTCATAAGCTCTAACATTTGTATAGCGCAAAATGTTTATCTGCACATCTTTTACTAATTTTTATGATTTCAAGTTCCGTATGATACAGGAGAAAGAAAGAAGTTTACGAGCACATCTGATTCAAGCAAATTGAAGATCCAAATATGCTAGTGGAAATGCAAGCAATTGTATCAACATTCAACCATTGCATCATGCGGCAGCTAGCACCACCATCAACAACCATCGTCTTTGGTGCTATATATTATGCACCAGCATCAAACAACCACCACCGCCATTTCTAATGAAATCCATTTAGTCATATCATCACGCAATGCATTCATGACATCCTCCACTTATGCCAGTTCAGGCGGTTATACGGATAGTTCTTAAGTCACTAAGTTGCATAAAGCATCAAGATTTTGATAGGCTTATATTTGATACATTTTTGTCGTCCAGATTTTGAACCTACACCAACGAGTCAAGCATCTCATTTCATTCATCTCTCAATGCATTGTATATCTACCGTTAGAGGTGTCGATTTCAACTCATATATTGTAAAAACTACTTGTCAAGTGCCAAAGAAACTAAACTTTTTGTACCTAAGCCGGTCCACATTTTCAAGAACCATCTGAAGCTCTAGACTTCACCATGTATCACTTCAAGGTCAGCAACAAAACAAGATTTAAGTCACTAAATGTCAGAGTTTGACGGGATCAAACCATCCAACATAGACTCATACACGCTCGTTGTGATGGTCAGGTAACCAGACCAGTGAGCCATAAACTTATGGGAGTTGATACTCACACAAAAATAAATGATTCGCACACCACAATATCACATGACTATTACACAAGTTACAACATGATATATGCATGATTGTGGTGTGGGAATCATTTTTTTTGGTGTGAGTATCAACCTCCTAAACTTATATCAAGAGACAGCACTTTGGGCATTTATCGGGGTCACACAACACAGTAATGCATAAAGGCGTCAATTTATTTATCTGTCTCAGTTGACAAACATGGAACTCAGTTCTAGACCAAATTTAACAGCAAGTACAGTTATACAACAATTCTTGACGTTATCAACAGTAAAGAGAGAGTATTGTTCTAGATGGACGTTGCTTGTGGCTCAGCGCCCCACACCACGGAGACCAGTGCATTTGATCCAAGCCAATTGAGAATCCAAATAGGCAACGTCGAAATGGCAAGCAATCATATTAACATCCAACCACTGCCTCATGAGGTGTTGGAGATACAATTACTGTCATCCTTTTAACGCTGTCTTACGTGTTGTGATTTTAAAGGCAGCAGCAAATAAACACCATTACGGATGAACTCCTTTTAGTCATTATCATCAATGATTTACATCCTCCACTTCTGGCAGTTCAGCTAGATTATGATAGCTCTCTAGCATCTAATCATCAAGGTGCATATTGCATCAAGGTTATGATAGAATCAACCATAAAAATTTGTTAATTCTCTAAGCTGTGCTAACAAAATACCCAAGCGGCTCTTTGTGAGCAAAGGCTCAAGCAGGACCATCCTTAGGGGGCTATCAACACAGTCCTCACAGCAGAATCAGAATGATGTGAACGTAACTCTATCATCTTAACAGACCAAACCACAGAGTTACCTTTTTTTCCGATAACTTTGTACGTTGACTGTTCGTGTTTTGAGTACAATCTTACAAAATGAAACAGTTAATCGACCCTCCAGGACATACAAAACATATTTTTTCTGTTGACAGAACAAATTATCACAATCTTTTCAACCTTGGTTTCATAAAAACATGTTAAAAAGTAGAAGCTATTGCGCAAAACACATTTTCAAGACCCATCTGACTTCCTTAAGCTCAACAATGCCAATTCAATGGGTAACATGTTTTCACAATTGGAACAGATGAAAATCATTCAGATTAGGCTCAAACATACTGTTATCGTAGTCAAAACATGTCTAGACTAGAATCACAAGACAAAAACTACTAGCAGCACTGCAGGCATATATGATATCAAAGCATTCAAAACCTCAAATGAAACTCCCAAAGCTTGGTTCTGACCATTAAGTACCAACAACATCTGAATACTCAAACAGCAATGTTTAATATCCCAAAAACAGAACTTTAAAACTAAGATAGAAACAGCAAGGACCACCATATAACAATACTTGAAGTAATCAACGGTAACGACGGAGAGATAGAGTGTTGTTTCTTTTCCATGTTGCCCTTCTTGATGGTCGTTGCTTGTGGTTCAAGTGTCCCTTGCCACGGAGACCTCTGTATTTCTTACCAGCAGATGTTAGTCCACGAAGCTCTCTGTGTTTGTGCACAGGGTTGCAGATCCAGTTGATGCGGGGATCGTTACGGATAGCAGCATGAGCAGGATCCACCAAGATGACCTCAAAGTACTTGTAGGTCGAGTCCTGCATTTCAAAAATATTAGGTTTTGGAATAACTAAAGTAATAGACATAAATAAAAACAAGACACCCAAAATTTATATACTAACTTAATTAATAGTATGCTCAATTTTATTATTGTACTTCAGTAAAAAAAAAACTAAACTGCATTATTTTCATTAAAATCTGAGCCCGACCAGACAAGTTTGCATTGACAATCTACAAGGAAACTTGATAAGAAAATATAATACAAGTATATCATACCTCGTTAAGCCAGTAAGAGTTAAGAACCTTGAGACCACCCAATTTCCTGCCAGCGCGTTCCTCAGCAACAGACCTCTTGCTACGCTGGAATTTCAATTGGGTAACTCCCTGGTTTGTTGGTTTTCCATACACAATACCCTTGGGCACTGGCCTCTTCCTGCCACCACGCCTCACACGGACACGGTAGATCACGTAACCCTACAAAAGTTTAATTGGAATCAAAATTTTGTCTTTGATAAGCATTGCACACTTTCAGGAGACATGTATACAAAATCTTATAAACCAGAATAACCAAACAACGTGATACACATTTTATAGGTAAACTTGTTTATCATGCTTAAAAATATGAAAGTGTGTTCCAATATATGTGCCAAGTTACACAAAGCTAAAGACAATTGAAATGAAAACTAACTTCCAACTATTTAGACAAGTTCAATTTTTAAAAGGTCCACAAAGACGCTTGATCATATTTAACGCAGGCTATGCAACACATAGAAAAATAATCCATCTCTTCTACTCATAATTGATAATAACCGAACTCAAACAAGATAAACATAACACCTTTAATCAAACCTGCTTTATATGCATCATCACAAATTCTAGCATCCAATAAACAGCATAACTTTCAACAAAAAATGTTTACAGATAGCCCAAAACTGTTCTAACTGAACTTGGACAAAAAAACACGTCACAATTTACAAAAAAATAAAACAGCCATATACTAAAACATAAAACCATAGAAAATTTACCAATCAGTCTTAAAAAAAATATTCAAAACAAACCAAGAAAACTGTTGTCTATTTATTCACCACATTTAAACAAACTAAGTAGCTTTTACAGCTATAGATTGTCATAAAATGCTACCTGCTTGGCTTTGTATCCCATACGACGAGCCTTATCGGGACGAGTGGGATGAGTAACCCTGACAATGGATGGAAGCTGACGATACTCCCAACACCTAACCCTCTGCATGAACCTCATCACATCTGACTGTTTCTTCCTCCATAGCTCACTCACGTACGTGTAAGCACCTACTCAAACACACACAGCAACCACAACATTTCTTTAAAAACACATTACACGCCTTAAATCAACCACACAAAAAAACTATCATCCCAAAAACAATGTAAATGGATATAAATAAAACATACTGTTTTACGTTCATTATATTACATGTCATTAATCAACAAAAATAAACAGCATTTCAATAAAGCGACTGAAAATGTTGAATCATTCAGTAGCCTTTATAGATTCATATTTATATTCGCTATATATCTTCAACATTCTTTTCGAGTTTCACACACATAACATTTCATCAATCAACATTTCAATTTTAAAATCGCTCAACACAAACACAAAACATCAGAAATCTAAGTCAACCACATTTCAATCAATAGATATATTCAGTACAAACCTTAAATCACCTAAAAAATAACCAACAAAGTAAAAATATAACTAAATCAATAGAATCACTTATTATTGCCTTTCAAATATTCATACACACATATAAACTCAACATACTTTTTACAAACTCAACATAAGTACCATTCAAATATTCATCAAGTCATTACTAACCTTAAATCACCTAAATAAAATTAACCAATATTTCATAAACATAACTAAATCAATTATTAATAACATTTCATCAGACACCATTACAAACCTTAAATCACCCAAGAAAACAAACATAAGTACATTCAAATATTCATATACAGATATAAATCTAACATAAAAAAGACTTTACCAAAAACAACGAATGGGTATATTTACAAAAGAAGTATATGAAAGGAGACAAACCCATTGCTGCTGCTGCTGTTGATGGTGTCTCTGAGCTGAACGGCTGAAGGGTGTTGTGATTATTAGGGTTTAGATATAGCATCAACATATATGCCATTTCATTGGGCTTTTTTATGGGCCGCTTCAAATGGGTGTGTTATTAGTTATTACTCTTCCTTTCTCGGCCCAAGCATTATATGCGACTAACGGAGTGTTAGTAATATTTGTTTAAAAATGTGTGTACGCTCTCAAAAGATAAGTCCATTTTGTTATTTTTGCTTGTTAATATTGTAATGAACTCTGATGACGTATAGTCTATATCCGGGTCACGAACCCGACTAAAGTCCAATACTAACTTGGCCCGGTACGAACTGGGCTAAGCCGACTAGACGTTTGGGCTCATGAAGGCCCAAACCCAAATCTATTAATGGAATAGATATTCGATATCTTCTAAATAGGAAGATAACCATTCCCAACCGACTAAGGCGGGATACGCCGAAGGTTGAGGAACACGGAACCAAGGATTTCGTGCATATATAAAGGGAATCATATCCCTCGTTAAAGTACGATTTCGTAACCCTAACACTCCTTTAACCCTAAACCGATTACTTACTCTCATGGAGGATAATCGTGGAAACAATCCCGGTAAGCCTAACGGTGTTTTCTCTCTTAGTGTGCGGGTCTCAAGCAACGATTCTCATTGAGTGCGAGGCGGAGCTCAAACAAGGAACGTCCAACTTTTGCATCAACAAGTGGCGCCATCCGGGGACCATTCACTAAGAACTAAGACTAGAATGACGAACATGGAAATCGCCGATCGCAGTGGATCTTCTCGAAAGAAGCCGCGACCGACCGAACTTCCAAGCGGACTCTGGACAACCAAGATTGCCAAAACAAAGGGTCAGCCACGAACTTGGTCTACCCTATATGGAACCGCGCGGGGACAACCCGAGCCACCACAACCACTACCAACACAAGTGGATCCACAAGACCGATCTTCCACTCCCATCAAACCAAGATTAGACCGACTGGACGAAAGCACCGGATGCAACTTGATAAAGATAAGGACACACGGCGGGAGCGAATACCCTCGCTCTGAAGGGGTCATGGAATTAACACCAAGGGATTTCGTCCCAAAATTATGAAACCTGGCGCCTCATGCAAGGAGGCTAGAAAAAGGTCGGTCCTGAGCCTCAAACCAGACTCGGTTTGACTCGAATCTGAAACCTCACCCCGCCGCCGGAAGGAGAAGCGCGCAGAGGCACCGCCGACCTCTTGTGTTTAACAATTGGGAAAAGGATCGAGGATGATGAGACATCCAACTCACACACGGAAGGAAGTGACGAGGATGAGCGGCTCGCAGTGTCCATACCGGGCATCGTAGCCGCAGAGAATCAGAGACGAGGCCCAGGCGACGATATTCCCTGTTGAAAGCTCTCCGTATAAACTCGAGAACAGTCGGTATGGCCGCCGAAGGAAGAAAATTCGTCTCCGAAAATTCCTCGGACAGCGAGGATAGCGGCCCGACACCGAAGTCGGAAGCAGATATAACGACCGGGAGGATGAAGATATATCCTCCCGTGGCGCCGTCAAAGGTGGATCGTTTACTCGACGATCGGTGACTTCTCGAGAAATAAAAGGAGGCGATGCCCGCCAACGTAAAAACGTGTGATGAACGGTGATCCCGATGATCACCTCAAAATTTTGAATCGGCCACAATTGAAAATCGCGCACACGTGTGGTGCCACATGTTCAACTCCACACTGGTGGGAAGCGCAGAACGGTTCAAGAAGCTTCCACGAAGCATCAATGGCTTTGAAGAATTGAGGAAGGTGTTTACCTAAACTTTACTCGGTGAAAAAAGTGCGCTAAAATCTCTGTCGAACTCGCCAGGGTAAAGCGCCGAGGAGAATCTGGCGCGTTCATGAAACGCTTCAAAGATGAATGCATGCAAGTTAAAGCATGCCACGAAGTGCTAAAGATTTACGGTTTCATGAGCGAATTAACAATCCATAACTCATCAAGCGGTTGAGCGACAAAATCCACGAAACCTTTGATGAGCTCATGAAACGCTCTCGGTCCTTCGTCTGGGGAGAAGCCAGCGGCGTGAATAGCAAAAGAAACTACTCGAACTACGGTCACGGGAACAACACGGAAACAATCCATCGACCGGGGTAGTAACCGTAATAGAGCTATCACAACCGGGGATCGGGAGATAATGACGAGTATACCTCACGACCAAGACCCCGAAATACTCGCGGCGGAAGGTGCGAACTTTCGAACCACGCAAATCGCGCACCCGGAGGATCGGCGCAGGGGAGCGGATCTTTGACTACCACGCACGGAAGGGTCACACCACTAACGATGTGTCCAATGCGTCACTCATTGAAAAAATGGTTAAAGAAGCGATTGGACCATTTGGTCAAAATATTAAGGAAGGAAAGGATCGACGGAAGTGGGAACAAGAAGGAGACACCCAAGGAAAAGGCCGACACCATCTACATGATACAATCATGGCGGTCACTAGAGCGAAGGTCGGCCAGAGTTTTCCAGGAAGCGAAATCTCTTTCCCCACCTTAGCTGCGACAACGCATTAGTTGAGCCACTCACCATCGAGATTAGTGCGGGGGTCGCGACATCCATCGCATGTATGTTGATGGTGGCGCATCGGCGGACATCATGTATGAACATTGCTTGACGATTGCGGCCGAAATACGCAATCGCTTAAGTCCATCGAGCGGCGTTGGCCGGTTTACGGTGAAAAGATATGGCCTATGGGCAAATCGATTACCGGTCGACGCCGGAAGCGAAAACACTCTGCGGCGGCTGGATGGAATTTATGGTGATCAAGTCTCCTCGCCATACAACGGCATTATAGGAGACACGGATATCTCGACTATCGCGGAGCATGCCATCAACGGCATGCGGGATGCTTAAATTCGGATGGAATGGGGCATTGTTACTTTTACAATGCCACCGCATCGCATAGAGAATGTAACACGATTACATGCGGCGGCACCAACCCTGAGCAATAGCGAAGCAAAGTGCCAAATCGAAGGTTGCGCTTCACCCATAATACCGGAACATGAAATATCCATCGGAGGGTCACTGGCTTGGACAACCAAGAAAGCAGTTGTCTGCGCTCCTGCAAAAGAACTTGGACATTTTGCATGGGGCCAAAACACATGACCGAGTACCACGCTCAATCACGAGCATAAATTGAGAATCCGACAAGGGTACTCACCAATCGCTGAAGAAGCGGCGAAGCCCAGGCGGCAAGCAATTTTGGAAGAAGTGCACAAACCGGTGGATGCGGGAATTATGCGTGAAGTCTACTACCACGACCGGCTTTCTAACCCAAGAATGGTCAAAAAGCGCGACGGTGGTGGCGAATGTGCGTGGACTTCACGAGACCTTAACAAAGCGTGCCCACAAGACGCTATCCATTACCGAGATAGATCGGAAAATAGAGTCTATGTGTGGGTACCCATTGAAGTGTTTCTTGATGCGTACAAAGGATATCATCGGATCCGGATGGCAAAGGAGGATGAGGAAAAAGCGACCTTTCACACAAGCCAGGCGTCTCTTTACACAAAAATGCCTTTTGGCTTGAAGAATGCAGCGCCACCTACCAAATGGTTAGTAGACAATGCTTTCGAAAAAGGTAGGCCGACACGGAGGTCTATGTTGATGACACGGTCATAAAAGCCATACCGAAGATGAGTTAGTCGCGATATTGAGGAAGCGTTCAAAACTACGAGAGATCAATATGAAGCTAAACCCCAAAATGTACCTTGATTGCCATTGAAGGTATGTTCCTCGGATACCTAATAGAGCCCGACGGTATAAAACCATGTCGAGAAAAGACAAAGGCGTCATCGAACTTCCTTCACCGCGCGTTGAAGGAGGTCGATCTCTCAACGGAAAGCTAGGCGGTGCTTAACAGTTCCTATCAAAGTCGGCAGACAAGTCTCTACCCTCTTCAAAACACTCAAAAGTGTATCAAAAGGGATTTTCGGTGGACTACGGAGGCGGAAGAAGCCTTCACACAACAAGCAACACCGACAACGCTCCCACACTTGTCGCACCCGACAGGAAGAGTTAATTATGTATCTATCCGCGGCGATGGAGCGGTGAGTGCGGTGCTACTAATGATAGGGATTCGGTACAAACTCCGTCTACTTTGTGAGTAAGGCACTCGAAGAAGCGGAGATGAATTATAGCGCCATGGAAAAATTAGTCCGGCATTGGTGTTTCTTGCCAAAAGGCTACGCGAGTACTTCAGCGCATCCAATAGCAAAGTGATCACATACCAACCGATCAAGCGATCATCTCCAAACCCCGACGCATCGGGCGCTTCACGAAGTGGAGTGTATTGCTAGGTGAGCACAACATCTCTTCGCACCACGTCATCGCAATCAAAGACGATTCTCGGACTTCATCATCGAAAAGCCGGACATCGACGAGTACCCGCACCAAGTAGGGCGGAACTCCATGACCCATGGATCTTGTTTACGAGATGGGTCCTCATGCGTTGATGGTTCGGAGCGGGCCTCATTCACAAACCGGAGGAATAGAATTCACTTACGCACCGCGCTTTGAATTCTGACGAACAATGAGGCAGAATATGAAGCTCTAATCGCTGGACTACGCATTGCAGCTCGGATGGGTGTACGTAATCTAAAGGCGAACGTGGACTCCTGACTAGTGGCCAACCACGTGTTGGGCGGATACGTGGCTAAAGAAGAAAACATGATTCAGTATCTCGACAAGACTAAGACACTGATCCAAGGCTTTGACAGATTCACCATTAAGCAAGTTCCTAGAGGAGAAAATCGCAAGGCAGATGCACTAAGCAAGATCACCTCGATAAGCTTCGCACACCTATCAAAGCAAGTGCTGGTGGAAAAACTGAAAAGCAAATCCATATCGGAGATGGAAGTCTCCACAATAATAGAGGAGGACGGTCCTACATGGATGACACTGATAATAGAATTCCTAAGCAAAGGAACGTTACCCCAAGAGCAGAAGGAAGCTCGCAGGATACGTCGCACAGCACAGAGATTCGAACTCGAGACAACATCTTGCATCGACGCTCCTTCCTCCAACCATGGCTCCACCGTGTTGGTCCCATACAAGCAAATTACGTCTCACGAGAAATCCATGAAGGTTCATGCGGCATGCACTCGGGACCACGGTCCGTTGTGGCACGCGCCATGAGATCGAGATACTACCGCCAACCATGCACCGTGATGCGCTGGATTTAATAAGGAAGTGCAATGATTGCCAAGTTCATAGACCTGTCCCGCCAACCACAACACGAGCTAACGCCAATTACATCACCATGGCCATTCTACAAGTGGGGTATCGACATCGCAGGACCTTTTCGATCGCAGCAGGAGGTTAAAATTCCTCATAGTCGCCATAGACTACTTCACTAAGTGGATCGAAGCAAGGTTGTAGTGACAATCACGGCAACTGGTCAAGCGCTTTGTCTGGGAAAGTATAGTATGCCGCTTCGGACTGCCTGGAGAAATCATCTCGGACAACGGGAAACAATTATGCGACAACCCTTTCAAAGACCGTGCGAGAAGTTGAACATCACGCGACGCCAGCGTCGGTTAAACACCCACAAACCAATGGCTTAGTGGGCGTGCGAATCGAAGCTAGAGAAGGAATTAAGGCACGCCTAGACAAGCACAAAGGAAGATGGGTGGAAGAGCTATCACATGTCTTGTGGGCGCATCGCACTCAATCAAAACCAAAGACGGAGACACCTTCCTCTAGTCTACGGATGAAGCCCGTCATACCGGCCGAGATCGGCATGCCAACAATCCGCACCAACGAGATCAATGTGGCAACCAATGATGACGAGAGACGTGTCGACTTGGACTGCTAGAAGAAAGCGTGACGAACGCCGAGAATACGGGAGGCAAAATCAAAGTCAAGGATGAAAGGATACTACGACACTAAAGTCGCAGTGCTTCATTCTGCACTGTGTGACTTTGTTTACCGCGCTAATGATGCGAGCCACGCAGAAGACACGGCAAGCTCGAACCAAAGTGGAAGGACCCTATGAAGTTATCAAAGCACTAGAACAGCGCTGCACAAGCTACGAGGCTTGGATGGTCGTGAACCGCCACGTGCATGGAACATCGCAACCTCAAGAGGTGCTACCTATAGGAATGGCTACGGCCTAGCGCATTGACTCCCGCACTTTCTTCAAGTGCCCAATAAACATTCATGTATTTACTTTTCTTTCATTAGTATAATGTGTTCTTTTATTTATTTCCATAAAACTTGCAAGTATCAATAAACGTCATGGTTTCTAGCTAACTCATGACACACTTTGTTATGTTATTTCCATATACTATATGTCTTAACAATTATTTATCTCTCGCCTACATGGCGCAAGATGCATTAGAATAAACCCACGATGGTAAAAGGATAAGTTAACCTACTAAATAACTTGTTGAGTAAGAGGTTGCAAACCCATCAACACCGGATCACGATCCTTGTTAAACACCTTGTTCTCGAGGCGTTGGAATAAGTTTCATGCGCATCCCACGACGGGTGCGCAACATTGCACATGTGCACGTTTAACAATTTTGGAACCAAGACACTTGATTCCTTAATGTGATATTTACAGTACGCTGCCTATCACAACATACACGATTATGCTACAAACAAAATACTTAGTTATTATCTCTTAAGTATGTTACAATTTTCATACATGACTCTGAACTTTGCACCAATAAACAACTTTTAACACTTAGACAATACATACGTCTTTCACGCAAAGACATTACACGTTGCAACAACATCCACACGAACTCAACAAGAGATAATTTTATTAGATAACCACGAGTTATTACAAAAGGCTTGTTACTTTACAACACATAAACCTACCAACTATTACACCGCTCCAGAGATGAGCTTCCCACGCGGTTGGCTGCCTCTTTAGCCTCACTCAGCCTCGTCAAGAGGTCGGAATCTTGGCGCGCCACGGTCGCAACACTAACTGGTATCCCATCGGATCTAGGGAGGTGGGCCGCGCCCACGCCACACATGACAGCCTTACCCTTTATCCCTTCTTTGGTGGCAAGTCTCGTCGCATGCGCCTCAAAACTTGCTTCAGGGCACTTCTCTCCAAGGCAAAAGGATTCAAGATATCCTTAGGGCGCATAAACACGGCACGTGCGGTTGGGATTCATCGGCTTAAGGTGATAATCTGGTGGGCAACGGCCTCCCACCACAATGGCGTGCTAGAGTCAACCCCGCCATAATCACATTTATGGGTAATCCCGATCGCGCTCCGGTTTAGCAATCATAGGAGCTCTAAGTCTTTCATTTTCTTCATGGCAAATGACTGTGTTATCATATGCCCTGCATCATAATTAGGTACTGCTCCACGGGCACCTTTAAAAGCTTACCTCGTGTAGCTTCTCAATGCCTTTGCTTTCCCGCTCCCAACAAGACACAAGACTACTTCCCAAAAGCATCAACTACCTCTTTGGACTCAAGAGTGCTCAAGCAAGCAAGGCGCAGCCATGGTCGATGAGCCACTGCGTTCGGCGATTCATGACACATGAGATGAGGATACAGTTCCTCATCATACTCCAAACTGAGCTTCCGCAACTTCATCTCCTGCACCTCTAGGGCACTTTTAACAGTGGCACCAAAACCTTCAAGCTGCGAAGTCATTGCTTCTTTGCCATTCTCCAAATACTTCATAGCCCAATGACATGAAGATTTATACCTTGTAGCCTCCGCACGCTCCTGGTCTATCTGGCAAAGCAGCGCCATCTTCTCCTCAGCGAGCTTCCGGGCATACGAACCCATGCTCTCTGCCTCACCCCTAGCAGTGGCCAATTGTGCCTCCAGTGATGCAATACGCTGATCCTTTTGACTATCATGGCTACTTTCTCCAACAAACTTTGCCTTTAATCACAGCCTGTGGAAACAAGATCCTCAACCAGCTGCCCCATGGGCGCATCCCCTGCAACCACTGGCACCGCGCCACGGACCTCTGGTTCTGAAGACTCAGAAGGAACAGGACTATCTTTGGGTGGCGACTCCGCATCCTGTTCAAACCTGCAGGCACAGACATAGAATTGTCAATTTCTCATATGAACAATTGACAAAAACAAAATATAATAATATTATCGAGATTACTTACTGGGGGCCAGAGACATTCGCCGACGGGTGCGATGACGCAGCCTCACTTGCAGAAGATTCCACATGGAAGACCACAGGACGTTTCTTCCTCGACGAGCTCGCACCATCTTCTCCGCGCGACCTTTTGCGCAATAGCCCTGACTCTTGTTCCTCCACCTCCTCGTCCATGGGCTCCGCCACTGCTACGGGTGGTGGCTGCGCTATGGGGGAGGGCACTTGAGGGTTTGGCACGCTTTGCAACGGCGTCGCCTCTACTGCAACGGAAGAACTGGTCCCTGTCTCCCCTATATTTATCTCCATGGTACGCCCTGCGGTACTCGCCAGTATTGGCTCCTCTCCTTCTTTCAACGGCCGTGTCCCTGTCTTCGCCTCAACTGGCTTTGCTAGGTGCACAACTAAATAGATCCATCTGCGCAAAATAAATTAACAAATAACACAAGTTATATAATGCGCGAGAAATGAAAGACGTTCTTACAAAAGGGGTGGAGGAACGAGTACCCACCCGCCATTAGCCCAAGAAGATTGGGATCTCATCTTCGGGACCAAAATAATTCCTATGATGCCCATATGCACCAAAATCCCTCGGGTAGGAACTAATGGGGATGCGGTTAGCATTTATCGCCCGCATCCTCAGCGACATAGGATCCAGGCAGGGGGCACTCATCCTTCTCCAACGAACCCCGAGTATGAAAATTATAAGGCCACGGAAACACAGTGTCGTCTACCCAGAAAAAGGATTCCCTCCAATTCCTAAGCGCGTCTAGTTTTTCTGTATAACATTGAAGTCTACCAGCGCGCTTAGCAAAGGATACCCACCCATGTGACCATGTCGTGTGATAGAATGCGCGGAATAGGTTGATGGTTGGATTTACCGCCAGTAAACGGCAGTTCACCTCAAAATTCGTAATTTTTGTTGCACCGATCAAATTAACCGGGATATGTGCAGATTATAATAATTTAATACATCGCACAGAAATTGGGACAGTGGCACACGTTGATTCGCGAACTCGAAAAACCGTGTGTATACTCCCACCTTCCGCTGGGAAGTCTCGCATAGAGGCCGCGCACCGGAACAACCGGATGCACATCCGGGTATAAAGTAATCCGAAAGGTGAACTCTAGAGATCACCCTCGGTGAGGTTGAGGTGAAATCGACAACTGTTTAACCATAGTTTGTTCTACAAAACGCACGCGCGGCTACCTCTGCAATTGGTTGGTTTCTGGATTGCAACTATACGTTTTTCTTGAACAAATGGTGGCTTGAGGTTTCTTTTTACTGTGAGAAACACAGTGAAAATGATGCGATATGTTATATACTTTTTCTCATCCATACGATGAGTGACACGTGGACCCCACTTGCACTGATTGTGTGGCTGAGATAGCTTGAAAGGACGCTCCTGCAGTAACTTTCCCCCGACTTACGAGGTACCTATTTTCCAATCTCATGTCTAGATACAATGTACCGGTGGGTATAGGTTTATGGCTTCTTGCCTACGCTTCAAAGTTTTTCATTGGCTACGGATTATTAGTCTAGCATCCGCAGTAAGTCACTGCGCATACTAGACTGGGGGGACATGATGACGTATAGTCTATATCCGGTCACGGACCTTACTAAAGTCCAATACTAACTTGGCGTGCAGCTTAACTAAGCCGACTAGACGTTTGGGCTCATGAAGGCCCAAACCCAAATCTATTAATGGAATAGATATCCGATATCTTCTAAATAGGAAGATAACCATTCCCAACCGACTAAGGCGGATATCTGCAGAGGTTGAGGAACACGAACCAACAAGGATTCCGTGCATATATAAAGGAATCATATCCTCGTTAAAGGTACGATCTCGTAACCCTAACACTCCTTTAACCCTAAACCGATTACTTACTCTCACGGGAGGATAATCGTGGGAAACAATCCCACGTAAGCCTAACGATGTTTTCTCGTCTCTTAGCGCGCGGTGTCTCAAGCAACGATTCTCAATTGGTACGAGAGCGGAGCTCCAAACAAGGAACGTCCAACTTTTGTATCAACAAAACTTTAGTAAAATTTTATATGTTTAATCCGAAAAAAATATAATTTGATACACAGTTAAAGAATAATGGTAAAGTTCGATTACTTTTAGACGATTATCCTTATGTTTTACTTCCTCCGTCCTTAAATAAGTGTCCAGTTTGACTTTTCAGAGTCAAACTGGTTCAACTTTGACCGTAAATATTTTTTTTTGTGTTATATAATATTTGATGAAAAACTATACCAATATAAAATACACTTAAAACCCAATCAATTCATATATTTTGAATTAAGTATTATATAACACTCGCAAAACTAGATAAGGTCAAAGTTGATCCAATTTGACTCTGAAGAGTCAAACTGGACACTTATTTAGTGACGTATAATAATGTTTTGTAGCTTTTTATGTAAGTGTGATGTATGGAAATGGGATTTTGATGTGTTCGCCGTAAATTTCTAGATGTCTCACAGATATCATGAAGGTTCGAGAACCTTCAAGAATGATACGTGAGGTGAATGTTACGCCTTGTCAAGTTTTAGATGTCGATCTTGCAATTGAAAAATCTTAATTAGTCAACATGCTCACCGATCCATTAAGAATGAGTAGTAAAGTAATTGAATTGTATGAAAATGATACCCATATGTATATAATTCTTTACTTAGTTCACTTTAGAATAGTGTGCAATATTTTTGTGAGGTTCAACATCAAAACCTGCAAACTCAACAATTTTAACCTTCCTCTTCCCATCTAAACCTCGCTTAAATTGTTGAACAACTTCTTTCCATTTTTTGTGTGCAAAACATCCTCTTCCTCAAGCAACTTTCATTTTCCTTTTCCTTTAATTTTATCCCTTTTTTTATCTACAAACCCTTCTTCCTCTTTGATTACAACACCACCTTTCACTGTTGGTGTCTTGGTTTCACTCCACCATTTTTTCCTATCTATCCCCTCGCCATTTACGCCTAGTCCTAAAAGGTGTTGGACTAACCATTCGAAAATTAAGATCTTGCTCTACCCAACCCACAACTTCAAAACTTATGTTTTTTAAGTAAAATTGTGCTAACTTTTGGGGCTTGTGTGCAACAAAGATATCAACTGACTCATGTGTTTTAACCAGTGCAAACAAAGTATGAACATCATCATCGGTATGAATCAAATGCAAACCATTTTCTAGGGATTCTTTAGGATCACAGAAAAACAATGTCCATTTTTGTTCATTAATCTCTGATAATACATTATCAAGGCTTGAACTAAATATATCCCTATCACTAGTAAAGGCACACAAATTAATTAATGAACCTCCTTCATACCTGAGTGGGCTATAATCAAAAAGCCCATTACAGTGGATTATGAACAAGACCTCACCTTCTTCTTCTTCCTGAACATCCTTAAAAGTTGAGACGAATATGCTCCTATCTTTCATTGAATTTGGTCAGTTAGCCCTTTTTTTGCACTTAAAATTCCTGCGTATTTTTATTCACACAAACTTGACTATTTGTCTTTTTAATAACTTCACAATTAGTCCCTGAATTTGGAAGGTCCCGTTGTTTTTGCTATTTATAGGTTAATATCCTATACCATTTGCATACTAACAATAAAAAAAAAAAAACATATTCTCACAAAATCTAAACAACATCCGAATGGCTAACTTCCCACTTCTTCAAGAACTCGCCAAAGCTCAAGTCTCGACTACATGTTTTACTCGGATTTATCTTTTTATCAAAGAGAAAACGATAAGGACATCCAAATTGCTAATGGCCTCCACAGACTTTTGTCGACTTGATTCTTGGTACGAAGGAAACCCAAGAATACATCTCGAGCTCAAAGGCTTTCGACCTTCCTATGATGAACCCAAGTTTCTTGAGGATCTTCGCAAGAAGAAAAAGGCTAATGTCTTGAAGGCCTTGGAGATAAGTGAGGATGATCAAACACACTCTGGTGTGTTTGACAAGTTAAGAACTTCTTGACGATCTTAGGAAGGCAAAGTGATGTGAAGGAAATCAAGTGGTTATGTTTCCTTCTTTTTTTTGGAAAAATATGTATCAATATTTAATATTTAATATGAAATTAATGAATTTATATGTTATGTTCTTGTGTTATAATTTGTTAATTTTGTTGTTAATTTTTGTATTCGTCTTTGATTGTTGTTATATCTGTTTTGATTGTATTGGGTGTTGGTAGAACTATGGTCCTTGTTTAAACAGTGTAAGAATATAGGGGACTTAAGTTTTAGTCTCCTATCCCGTCCTCATATTTGCATTAAGTTATAGGAAGCACTTTATTCTCACATTTTACCGCAAATTTGAATTCATAAACCTAAAGCCTCAATTAAGCGAAATTGCATCAAAATGGGTAAATCTAGAGCTCGTAAACAGATTAAATGCTCCAATTGTCAAACTGTTGAACATAATAAGTCTAGGTGTCACAAGGATCAAGTACCAAAACCAACAAAGGAAACAAAGGTTCGAGGTAGAAAAAGGCATTGCGATAAGGTATGCAACATGTATTCATTTAATTATCATTTGCATAACGATTATTCTTGCGTGTTTACATTCTAGTAAAACACAACTACAGGAGATAGTGGTGGATATGTAATGGGTCTACATATTTCTGCATCTACTAGTGTTGGTGCTTCCTTGACCAGTGATGAAGAAGAAAGTGAACCACCTGCAGCTGAAATAGCAAGTGGAGAACGCCCAAGCCAAACACCACATGAAGCACCTGCAACTGAAAGACCAAATGGAGAACGCCCAAGACAAACACCACGTGAACTCCCTGCAACTGAAAGACCAAATGGATCACCTACTAGTCAATTAACCAAGTGAATTACCTGCAAGAAATGCTATGTTGTCTTCCAGTCTAAATGTAACTTAACTGATATGTGTGTACTTCTTTTGTTATAAGAATTGAATTTTGGTTACAATTTGTATCTGTTGACTTTATAAGTCAAACAAAAGATAGTTTAAAGACTAAAACAATTTGGTGTGGTTCCTCTAATATTTTGGTTTATGTTGACTTTATAAGTCAAAATGGGTTTTTCCAAACACCCCACCTAAACTGCATAAGCAAATGCAAACTACAAAATCAAAACAACAAAGCCAAAATATACATACACCACCACCTAATTATACCATATAAAGCAAAATATACATGTTAATAAGTATCATTTTAGTAACCATCATCACCAAAAATATACATCTTCATTACATCAACAACTAAAATAACAGTGAACTTCTCATGGGAGACTTGATATTCATGGGGAGACTTGAGGTCCTTAGGGAGGCACATACCACTCATTGCTATTTGTCTTGGAGCATCCCACACCGCCCAAGACCAAGTACAACATTGGGGTGGAAGCCTTGGAAGCTCAAAGTGAAACCTTTCAAAGTAGTACTCTTAGAAGACATGATCCCAAACTCATCATCATATATGTCTTAAATAATGATGACATCAACTTCATTTCCTTTCAAGTTAGTATATGGAAAGATAGCCAAAACAGAAAGAAATTAGAGTTCACCCAATACAACTTTCTTAGCTTGCAAACATTAAGTCTAACCTTTCTCAAACTCCTTATTCCCATATTTATCCCACAAGTCTTCAAGTATCACATCAGCAATGTCATCTCCTATATCCCACTTATTCCTATAAGTAGCCATGACATACTCAATCATAGCGTCAGATACCTTTAGCTTGCTATAATCCTTTTTCTTGGCGATTCGACATCGCTTCTGATTCATCAAATAAAATAGGTTATTTATGCTCATTCCTTAAAATGCCAATCACACAAATACAAAACCAACTAACCTTTCATCACTTCACTTTTTTGCAAATCTACATAAATCTTCAAACATTTCATCGACATTTCATCTTCTTCGCAACCAAGATCCCCATATTTGACTTCAAATATTTTACCATCTCATCGCCATCATTGTAAAAGAACGCCCTTGTCTCGCCATTGTTAAAGTGTATGTGAGGGTTGTGTGACGAGGAGGAAACGATCAAGATGGTATACTAAATAACTTTTCTCCGGTTTAGTTAATGTGCAGATAAATGCCAGATGTCTTATAATACCTCGACTAACTAACATAAATCAGACGTTGACCTGACGTTAATAGTCAAGGTCGAGTTTAGCATATAAACTCTTTGTTTTGGATTCCCGGCGATGAAAAGGGAACTTTGTCCTATCATGATGCGTATATACAAGATTAGGGACGAACCTTGTATTTTACTTAAAAAAAAAAAAAAAAGCTTTTAGAAATAGATAACTCAAAAAACCACATAATCAAAAAAATAAGAAGATTAACACGATACAAATGATTAACGTAAAGTGACACCTCCACGCCAATCCAAAATTCCAAACCCTCCTATAAAATAAATCAATTTTACTCCGATCAGATTTCATCAATTCAATCAATCAAAAAAAAAGATGGTTTTATCACAAAGGATACACGAAGCATTCAAAGGCACAGTTGAACGAATCACAAACCCTAGAACTGTTTCCGCTTTTAAAGAGAAAGGCGTTCTCAGCGTTAATGATTTCATTATCGCCGGCGATAACCTCGTCTCCAAGTGCCCCACTTGGTCTTGGTATAATTTTTTAACTCGTTTTCGCTTAAATTGATTACAATTGTATATAATTTAATTTTCGAGCGTAAGTTTATTGTAGTGGAATTAAATTGGTAAAAGTTAGCGGTTAGCGGTAGCGGCAAGTTAAGTTTAGGGTATGTTTGTCAAGGAGCATTTGAGTGCGTTTTCAATTAGAAGCTAACGAGCGTTTGTCTTGTTTAATAAGCTACTTTTTGAATTAGAAAGTGTTTAGGAGTGTTTTGAAGCAACTAGTAAGTATTGTCTAGAGTTTAGCGTTTGTAGTTTTTGAAACGCTCCAAATCAAAACACTAGTTCTAGTAGCGTTTTCTTGCATCTGGCCGTTTACATTTTGTAATTATAGTTATACAAGTATATTTCTAACGTAACCTGAAGAAGCATTTAGTGTTAGCGTTTAGCTTTGTCGTCATTTTACACTTTATAATTACATATACAACTAAGTTACCAAACACTTTTATAACACAATACCAACAGCTACTGCTAATTGCTACTGTTTCTAGTTTCGCCAGACATACCACTAGTCAGAAGTTATGAATTGTTAGAGCTGGAAGATTAGGAAGTCCAGAATTTCGGTTTATAAGATAGGTTTTAGTCTTTTTTAAAAAGAGCAAGAAACCAGTTTTGTACAATGGTGGACAGGACAGTTGGTAAGAACTTGCATTAGGTAGGCTATCGTGTACACGCAAAGATTCAGAATGAGTATCCCCGTTACCCTGCTCTGGCGGGATTGGGAATTGTTGTTGTTGTGAATGCTCGAACTATTGTGATAATGTTAATTATGGAAACTGATCCGTTTTTTACAATGGTCATTCTTGTCATACGAATTCATCCTCGCTTCCTTGTTGCAGATTTTTTAATCCTTCTTTCACCTTGCCGATTTTTATTTTTATTTATTTTTAATCTTACTTCTGCTGCGAACAACGTATTCTGTTAAGCCTTAGTTTTTCGTTGCATCTCTTCCTTCGGGTTGTTGCTTGTATGAAACTACGAACCAATAATTTTGCTAATTCCACTTATTTTCGTGAGCTTGTGCATATCAAGTTCACTTATCATGCTGTTAAAATTTTGAAATAACCTCTTTTCAAATGTGGAACACGAATCTGATTTTCACTGATTGAGGAACTCACCAAAAGAGATGTTAGGAAAAGAGTTGAAGTAGGGCAGTGTAGCTTTTGCTCCACATAAAATCTGGAGGCGTAATTTCAAGTTCATTTTTCGAGAATGCATTTTGTAACCACCTCAGAGTTAAAGCAAGGTGGTTAATGGTTGGCAGTCAGGACTCACTATACTATTGGCTGGATTTGATATTAGATTAGATTATTAGAAGGGCTATGCATTTTGTAGGAGTAATGAAATACTAATCTATTGAAGTACAAATGTACAATAGTTTACAGTTAGCATAAATCACGGCATGTTGCGTTTGATGGAAGATTAGAATGGTGATCCAAATGTTTATATGGAATATCTATGGGGGTGTATCATGTATGTAGTAGGATTGATGTCATCTCCAAATATTGAGTTTTGTTTGTTTGTCGATTTATCATTTGTATATGTAATACCATTCAAAACAAAGAAAACCTGGTTTGGGCTTACACTTGGAGAACGTGACGTATATTTGATTTATTGAACAATGTTAAGGAGTGTTGCAAAAATTCGCTAAAACCATGGATGCCCTCAGAAAATGCATTCTTCAAATAAAAATAACATGCAAAAACTTTTGCCAAAACTAAGGATTTTACAGAGTAAGAAATTTTATTAGTCTCGACTCTCGACATACCTACATATAATGCATTATGGGAAGTGGGTCTATGGGTATGCATTTAAGTGCGAATGAACTATTGAACTCTTAAGAATATTGGCCACTGAGTAGAAATTGTAACTAGCATTGTTACAAGTTCCTCGGATTCTACTATAATTCCTTTTAGTATAATTTTATATGCATGTTATTTCCTGTTTGAAGAACATTTTAGCGAAATATGGAAAATGTTGGCAATACTACTTGACATTGCTCAATAGGTTATTCTCAGACAAGGCTAACACAACCTGGTGTTTTGGTTGTTCTTTCTTTATGTTATATAGTTGAATGATCCAGATGAAAACACTAAATCTTAGGTTTTGGAATGATATCCAAACCCTTAACATTTTTAAGTAGTTATACCAATTGCCATTTCACTTTACTATGAACACACACCTACAGTAATATCTCGCTAATCATACACCAACCTACCTCATTGGATTCTTATTTTGTTGGCACGGCTGATTATTTTGGTAAACATAGTTTGTCACTGATGACAGTCTGACACATTCACGTTACTGTTTATATTCAAGATTTCCGTTCATATGTATTCTCTTAGGGCTGAAAATGATTTATATTTGTAGAAGTTTTTAAAAGTAGCTTTACTCTTGGTTGAAAATCAAGAATGAGCTAAAGCTTTTCTTATAAAATCAATTCTGGATGTGACACACATTATAATCTACACCCTGTATCTTTATATATTACCTTTTGCAAGGTCTAATATTATGATCATGTGCCTCCCATTAGAAGACGGAAGGGCAATTACTTACATGTTTGTTTATCTTCGATTTTTTCAGGGAATCAGGTGATCCAAACAAGAGGAAGTCATACTTGCCGTCTGATAAACAATTTTTGATTACTAGAAATGGTAATATATTGGCTTCTTCAGAATTCAAATTTATAACATCTTTGTAATGTAAAATATTGCTGTTAATTTTTATTGAATTCTCGTGCTTAAGTTGTCCAACTTCCAAACTAAAATAGCGTTACTTAACTATACAAAACGAAAGCTTAAATGAATTTTGTAGATAAAGACCACCGATTACTCTTTATATATTTCAATGTAATTACAATTTACAAGTATAGTTCTGTTACCTTGCAAAATTTTTTGAGGGATTTTATGACTAACATTTCGTGTAAATCATCCATATAGAAGAGGAAAGATTGTTATAGTCATATAATTATTGCTGCATGTAATATTTCTGTAATCTGAATCATCTGATTATGAACTTCATGCAGTTCCTTGTTTGCGAAGAGTTGCATCAATACAAGAAGAATATGAAGCTGCTGGAGGTGAGATATTGCTTGATGATGAAGAGAATGATGGTTGGCTGGCTACTCATGGACAGCCAAAAGGTATGTAACCATTCAGAGATCTTGAGTATGAAGTTTTTTATGTTTATTTAACTTGGTTCGACTATCTGTGCAGATACCAAGAATGACGAGGAGGAGATTGTTCCTTCTATGGAAACTCTAGAAATAAGCAAGAATAACACCATCCAGTCGATTCCTTCATATTTTGGTACCGGGGAGGATGATGACATCCCAGACATGGAAGAGTTTGAAGAATCTGACAACCTTATTGAGTCAGATCCTGTAAGAAACTAAATTCCGGTGCTTATATTTTTGTTCGGTTTTTAGTTAGGATTTTCCTTGGTTAGTTTAGACAATTTGGCTCGATTGTGAATAATATATTACAAGAACTTCACTAAAATTTATTAGGAGTTTAGAATTGACAAACGAGAATATAGATAACAGAATTTGTTTACATCTGGACAGCTCTGATAATTTCTCTTATTTCAATATCCAGGCAACCCTTCAGACCACATATCTCGTTGCCCACGAGCCTGATGATGATCATATATTAAGAACTCGAACATATGATGTCAGCATCACGTAAGTTCAGTTCTGCTCATTCTGTTTTATGAAGGAAAACTAATAAACATCCAAGTCTTATTTGTTTATATTCTTTTGGGTTTCTTGTTTACGATGTAATGTTCCAGTCCCTTTTTTTTCTTCTCTTTTTCCAGGTATGATAAATATTATCAAACTCCTCGTGTT
Organism: Chrysanthemum lavandulifolium; assembly: GCA_022545495.1. NCBI lineage: Eukaryota > Viridiplantae > Streptophyta > Magnoliopsida > Asterales > Asteraceae > Chrysanthemum > Chrysanthemum lavandulifolium. The sequence goes on along the minus strand of CM040244.1, from coordinate 74,962,361 downwards.
TGGCTTACTGGTTATGATGAGGTTAGAGACATCAACCACATTTACTATGTAATTTCTGCTTTTGCATCACATGATAGGAACTGGTAGAAAAACTGAAGGTCTCGGGTTATTCAATGTTGCTATGCTTAATGCAGTGGCCGGATTAGTAGTGTAAATGGAAGTGTGAGAGAAGATAAATAGAGAGAAATTTTGGAGTAGGTTGTATACTTGTATCCTAAAAGATGTACATCAAACTTACATGGCTGGTTAAAGATTAGGCGCACTCTTTTTTGGTTGGAAAAAGAGGGATTGTTTTGATTTAAATATTCAACATTTTTAGCTAAGATAACACACTTGAACACTGATCTTAGTGGCTGCCACTGCTCATACATCAATCTTTGATATGGATACAGTAGGACTGTGTAACCTTTAGTCTTATATCTGCTCTACATAATTTATTTAAGAGTTTAAATAGATTAATATATAAATCTGTGAGCCAATTTTTTTACTAAACTCAACCCTTTGCCATTTTTTATTACAGTCAAGAATGCTTCTTGAGCCAGAATTAGTTCTTGAAGATGTTAGTCAAGATCATGCTCGCAAAACAGTAAGTAGTTCATTCTTGATGGCTATATATTATTTGGCATCTCAGATCTTTCTTTTAAGGGATTTGCTATCCGTAGCCCTAAGGGCTAAAGTTAAGAGAAAAAGCGTGCATTATCAGTTATATATTTAGTTGGTTGGGGGTAGTTATTTGTAGGGGTTGTCGGTTACTTTTTATGATACAATAAAATTATGCATGTCCTAACAAGTTAATTGTAACCCTTAGGGCTACATTTAGCATTTTCTTTCTTTTCATTAGAGGTGGCAATTTTGGTTTGTCTACTTAATGAATGGATCAATTCAGGCTGTGTTTTATCACTAACCGGTCAAATGTGTATAGCAAAAACATTAGTTCACGGAAAAACGCGGCAAATGGGTTGCAAATGCATTATTAATGCATGAAACTTCCTACTTGTATGTATTAAGTCTGTCTGTGAACAAAAAGCGTTCTGGGTCAACACAACTTGCTTTGACCCATTATAAGAAGTTAATCAATCCATTGTTACTTGCTGTCTAGCTGGATATGGCAAAGTATATCATGTCACTGAACTATCATCATCCTCAGGTAACTATTGAAGACCATCCACACTTGCCTGGAAAACATGCTTCTGTACATCCATGCAAACACGCAGCTGTTATGAAGAAGCTAATCGACCCCCTTATAGCTGGAGGACTTGAACCAGAAGTCGACAAGTAATTGTCTTCTTTCATCTTCAAGTACTTATAGAATAGCCAACTTTTTATTCTAAGTTAAGATATTAATTTAAAATTGAGAAATGTTTGTAAAGCCATCTAGATACTTAATTATGAACTACGGTTTAGATAACGCACATCTATATTTATTTATATAGCTGTCTTTATTTGTTTATAAAGTTTTATATCTTTCGAGTTATTAATATTAAACATTAAAACATATTCTGTTGCAGGTACCTCTTCTTATTTTTAAAATTTGTTGCTACTGTTATTCCAACCATTGAATATGACTACACCATGGACTTTGACCTTGGGAGCTCCAGTACCTAAAGCAAAGGGGAACCCTCCCCGAGGTTGCACATGTACTACCTGAAAGGTGATGTTTTGTTCTTTAATCAATACTACGAGAGTTTTTGGATTTCCGTTTTGGAGTTGATTATCTGAAATCGCAATAATAAGTTTTTGAATGTTTGGATAAATATGTTATGCCTCTGATTGTTTAATTGTTTAGGTGCTAATAACCAGTTTTGGATAACCAATTCTTTATATTCACGTGTAAAATAAAATTATTTACCTACCCCTTTTTTAAATCTAAATGGAGAGACTTTTATTTCGCTTTTACAAACTGTTTATACCTTTTTTTTTCACAAGAAAATATTTTGATCTATCCTTTTTATAAGTAAATTAAAATTTGACAAAACCCGAGCTTTAGATCATCTCATAATTACAATTTACAACTTCAAACATATCCAAAACTATTTACTACTATCCCTTATTCAATTTTACATGTCCAATTCCAAACTGCACATTCGATCATCCCTTTTGTTGCAAGTGTGTGACCATCACATTGTATTGCTTCTGCCTCAGGGCATATTCAGAATTGCGCTCCAAGAAATCGTTCAAAGGTGAAATGGTTGTTTATCTTGGTATATTTTCTTATTCCTGCTATAGTTTTTTAATTGTCGTAAATATGGTGTCAGTTGCAAACGCAAACTAAATGAACTCCTTGATTGTATCTAATGTTCTATGGACATGTTACCGTGTAAATTCGTTTGAATCATTCTATTTAATTTTATACAGTATGTTTATTAGGTACTGTTTGGGAATTGTGGTGTTGCAGGTGAGCAAAGACCTTTTTCTTTTAAACATTAGGGTTGCGGCATAGTAAAACACCACACCATTGCTTACAAAACACCATATCTTAATTTTGAAGTAGTTTATCTAGATATTTTCTTGTGGAGGTTTGCTTGCATGTCAGTTTTTATACCAATTATATCGACTGAGGTTAACTTTGTTTAAACTATGGTAAGCTTTCCATAATTGAGCATAAGAGCATAATTATAAGCAAACCACCATTTTGAACACATTGCTCTTCTACGGCGGCAACCGATCATTCTTTATAAAAATGTATGTGATTAGAACACATCAAGACATATGTGGCTTAACGAGGAGGGTTCTAGGACTTTAGTTGAGGGTTATCACCAGTAAATATGTTGCTGGCTTTGCTTCGTTTACCAGTCACGTTCATACATTAGAATTTAGTTCAACTATGTTAAAGAACCTCCTGAATGCAGTAACTGCGGCTGTAAGGACATAAACCTATGCCAAAAGACAAAAACCCAATCTCTTAGAGCCAAGAAGTGAATCCGCAACTCCGGGTGTTAATGCAACAAAAGAAGGGTTAAAACGACGCAATCTGAGTGGATAGTGGACCAACAAACATAAAGGGACCATATAAAACGAATACACCATTGCGAGATAGTCTCGATTTAAATTCAGCTGGGGCAATGTTTTTAGGAACCTTGCGAGAATCAATTAGTAGGTGTAATAGTCATTGAATGACTCTTCACTGTTAAGCTGAAAGTATAAAATAACATAAAAAAACTGCACATCAATATCTATTTTACTAACATCAAAAGTGTAACACAACGGTGGAGTTTAAGATTTTAAGAACAAAGCTCACATGCCACGTCTTTGTGAGGCGTAAAAAGAGATTTTGTGGAACAGATTATGAGATCGAAGTAAGATTGCGTGTTGAGCTTACTTGGTATAAAGTATCTATTATACCGAAAACTAAAAGCTAAATGCTTTGACATTCAAAAGGGTAAATAGATGAGATTTTTTCAGTTTATGTTATCTGGAGAGTACAAGCTTTTTTGACTTAAATGTACGCGAAATCACCCTCTTAATTTCAAGACCGTTTCTGACTCTTCCTTAGCCACTCCCAAATAAACACTAGGGTTTTGAATCTTTGACATCTTGCGAGAAAACCAAGTCTCTATACTATTTATAAAGCAAAAATAATTTCTTTTAAAATTTTAAAATGAGTAATGTGTTATATCTAAAATACTGTTTTAAATTTCCAATTTAGTTTCCAACAAAAGAAGTTTGACTTCTTATAACAATTAATAAAAAGTTTACATGTTACATTTAATACATACGATATATAGTTATCACTTCAGTGATATAAAATAACACATTATTTGTAGAAAATACAAAAAGTAAATAAATATTATAGAAGATGATGATTGCTTCGATTAATTGTTATCATGTTTCATTTTCAGTATAATTTTTTATACGTTTTGATAGCGTAAATATTAGCCAGTTTCTCACTAAATAAATAGGGACGCATGACAAGCACCACTTTGTATGAGCCAAGGAGGATAGTCCACCTGTCCCTCTTTGTATGCTCCTCGGATGATTAACACCTAGCTCTCTAGCAGCCGTTGATCATCCCACAAGGGCTTACCTCTAAACCTTACCCGTCTCTAATATTAAACATAGTATATATAATAAATTAAGAAGTCAGAAAGTTATCCAAAAATCTATATAAATAGAGGGCAACACACATAACTTCATAAGTTTTCAAACACTTGAGCAAATACTACTTCACAACACTAAAGTATGGTATTTGTTTAAATGTTACTCGAGCTTCTTGATCTTCAACAATTTCATCGGGTCCTTACCATTCAACACGAGAAACCAAACAATAAAACCATTCCCATGCCATCTCTATATACCGATTTACATACCATACGACATGTACAGTCGAAAGGGACAAGTCAAATACACCGCTCAAGAAATGTCAGGATGATGCCGTCTACAGTCGAAAAGACAAAAGAGACGCGTCAAATCCCAAAGATAGCGAATGAACCCAAAAAGGATTTTCATACACTTCCCCATGTAAACGTTAAATACACATCTTTCCAAACACAAATTAAAACCCTGATCGAGGTAAAAGCATGCATCTAGTTATCATCACAAAAAAATAATGACAATAGCTTGGAAAAAAGTGTATGAGAACGAACCTTAGTAGCGCAACACGGACTAGGGGACTCAGTTACACAAAGTCCAACATCATATCATCAGTGCATGATCTAATACTAGTCTTGGGGATTTGATAGCGTATCAATATATATTAGTGGCCCAAGCCCACTAATACACGCTCGAATCAAACCCATTCAGGCCCATCAAAAAACACTTGATAGCTGCCCGACTTAAATCCTAGCCTACGCAGGACCTGATAAAACTCATTAGGCCATACCGAGCATACAATACTATCGCTCCTAATCATTATTAACAAGCTAAGATGTACCATCTGACACTGAAAATGAAGACGCGCGACAAGTACCACTTTGTACGAGCCAAAAAGGATAGTCCATGTGTCCTTCCTTGTTTGCTCCTCGGATGATCAACACCTAACTCTCTAGCAGCCTTTGATCATCCCACATAGGTTTACCTCTAAAACCTATTCGCCTCTCTAAAAATAGACGACAACACACTTGGAAAATATGGTCTTTGTTTAAGTGTTACCCAAACAACATAACCGTTCCTATCCCATCTCTCTAAACCGATTTAATACCATACGTAAACACGTTCTTTGATACATTTTTTAGTTGATTTATCGTTACAACATTTTTAAATTAAATTTTGATTATTTTTTGTTGTATACTTTAATGTTACATAAACACTTAATCACACTATCCTGATTATAACTGTTTGCCGCTATAAAATCCCGTCCCCAAATGCGAATACTTGTTTATGCATCTTTGACAAACCAAGATATTTAGTCTAGTGGTATATGAGTTGCCCGTCAACTTAAAAGTTATGAATTCAAGCCTCATTAAAGACATTTCTGAGATCTAATGTCAAATAAGTCATGAAAAAATTGTTTTTAAGTTTTTTTTTTCTATTTTTGACATAGAAACAAATTTTGTCATAATGAAAGTTAAAGTTGAAAGTCAAAATCAAACTTGTTTCATATACAGTAAATCATTCATTAGTCAAACACTTTGATAATAACAAGGCTATAAAACTACACACATATGATAAATGTCTGAATGAATAATCATTCTTAAAATTAACAGACCAAAAATGTCATCATGGGACAAATGGGTCGATGAAGCTCTTACAAAACTCGAGTCTATGAAAATCTTGCGCTCATTAAGACCCATTTGTTACCCGAATGAAACTGAGAATGCACACCAAGTGTTTGATGAAATGCGTCAATGGGATAGAGCTTCTGTTGAAGTGGAAATTGCTGACTCTACTTTTCAAAGATGGGTGGATGATGTTCCTAGCGATGGTATAAATTTTCACCATTTCTTATGCCAATGTGCTTATTTTCAAGTGCTTATTTCAGTGGTTTATTGCTGAAAATGGTAATGTGGTTAGAAATAAGTAGTTGAAAATGGTAATGTGGTTCCAGACACCTCTAATATGCTTATTTCGACGGCTTTTATATTTTGAGCATTTGTATGTCAATGTGAAAATATTAAGTAAATTGGCTGTCTATTTTTTTTTTCAAAGTTATATTTGAGTTTGATTAGAAAAGGGTTTTTGAGATTTGCTTATTTTGAAGTGCTTATTTTAGTTAAGTAAGAAAATAAGTGGTTTATTGATGAACACTTGAAATTGCTAATGTTCTTAGAAATAAGCAGATAATCACTTAAATAAGCATTTCCGGACACCCTCTAATGTGCTTATTTTCAGTGTAAAATAAACAATTAAGCAGTTTTTGCTGAACACTTGAAACTGCTAATGTGCTTAGAAATGAGAAGATAAGCAATCTCAAACACCCTTAACACTGATATTAGGATGACTGGTTAAATAGGTATTTAGTTGCTCCCAAGTCCCAACGACTGGACATCCATTAATCACATATTTACTGGTCACTGTATATTTAGTTACTACATTTGATATATAATAAGATTAGTAGAGTACTCAGAATGAAAAATGATAAAAAGTGAAAGCAAAGGATGAACTAATTTGTTTTTAGTTTAATTTCGTTGTTACTTTAACCAAGGAATATATTTTATTAGCTGCACTTGAATTTTAAAGTAAAAATTTAAGTGTTGGAAATATCATGGGCACTTTTTGGCTTTCTTTGAGGCTGGATCAGTGATTGAATTCTAATGCCAAACTGTATTATATGCTTGGGCGTGCTTGGTAAATGTTTGAATGCAGAAGGGAAGATGAACATCTTGTATAAACAAACGCTTTAGAGAGGAAAGTGATAATATTATTTATATTCTTAATGGTTATAAAACATGTCATTGTAAGGGCGGCTGACCTCAAAATTTTTGAATTAAAAACCATGAATTATGATTAATAACTTAATAAGTACTTTCTTTAATAAAGACATGAAAGTCAGAAAATTTTGATTTCACGTTATTTACTTATTAAACCGAAATGAATAAAAAAACTCAAGCGACAGGAACATAATAGAAGGGTCAAGTCTGGCTAGTCGCAAGCTCTCTATGCATGTTAGGTACCAAGGTAGACTTCGTAACTATAAATGTATCGATAGGTATGGTTGTTTTACGCTGGCTGTCTTTTGACACGTTTGCAACACCCCACTAACCTGTAAGAATACTTTCTAGTTGCTCGATCTGCTCCAGCAATGTCATATGCTACATTGGAGAAAATCAGTTTGATTTACAGTGTCTGATTAAGGATTTTGGTGAACACAGTTTACCAGTCTTGATGCATAGATATGGAGCTTGTTTCTCCTAGAATTGTATTGATAATTGAGTTCAGAAGCCTAAGTTGTTCTTTAGGCTTAAAAAATTATCCATGATCATTTTTCCCCTTTAATGATTTTTGTGGTGATAAATAGTAATTGATACTCTGGGTTATAACATGATTATTAGAATCATTTTGTGTACGTCATCTGAAATATTGAAATAACCTATGGCACATACTCTGTGCTATCTTCACATATGTTAAAGGTGGAAATCTCAACCTACTAATCATTTGTATATTAACTTACCAAAAGTTTCAACTTTTACAGGTGACGACATTGCATTTAGCCATGAAGTTCCGGGCAGTGAAGTGGAGTTGTGCCCTAAACCATTAAAAAAGCTACTTCTGTTCTCTGGGAATGATTATTTAGGCCTAAGTTCACATCCAGCAGTTGCAAAGGCTGCCTCAAAGGTGATTGACTTGATGTTTGCAGTTTGCTCGTTTTATAATTCTTTATGTACGGATGTACCTAATTTTATATATTTGTTTCTTGTTCATAATTACAATGTGCATTGTCTTTCTGTAAATAGGCGGTTCAAGAGCATGGGATGGGCCCAAGGGGTTCAGCTCTAATATGCGGGTATACAATTTATCACAGACTACTGGAATCCTGTCTGGCAGAGTTAAAGAGTAAAGAGGTCTTATCTTGCTCTTTGTTAAGCAGAAGACTGATTGTTTTATTCAAAGAGTCTATTTTTACTGCTACAAAATTGATTTCATCATCATCATCATTAATACTTGAATTAGCTAACATTTTCTTTCTAAAAAATGGACAAAAAACTGATTGCGGGTCAAACTTGCGGCCTTGCGGGTTTGACACGTAGGAAAATAATCTGTTTCAAGTTTCAACCTGAACCTGTTTGGCCTGTTACCCCAGTCGCCCATCTTGCCACATCTAATTTCCATAATTACTAACGGAAGCTGCCATTTCTTATTTACGGTTACTCCAGGATTGCCTTCTATGTCCCACGGGGTTCTCAGCCAATATGGCCTTCATGACAGTAGTGGGATATGTTGGTTCACTTTTAAATGTGAATGAAACACCTCTGAAAGACGGTGTAGCAATATTTTCTGATGCTCTTAATCATGCGTCGATAATAGATGGTATTCGGCTTGCAGAGCGAAAAGGAAGTGTGCAGGTTTTTATTTATAGGCATTGTGACATGAAGCACCTTAATGAATTACTGTAAGTTTCATATTTCTTATGTACGAGCCAGTTCCCACCTTCAGTATTAATTATTCTCCACATAATGTCTTATGGATAGCATTTGATATATGGCAGCTCGAATTGTACGATGAAGAAAAAAGTAGTTGTGACAGACAGGTAAGGTCTACATATTTGTTTGACGGTTTCCACGGATATACTTTTTTCTAAAGGCATGGTTTAAGCATTGGTTGTCATCATTAATGAATGTCTTGGTGTTTAAATCATAACTATTGACTTACGTCTGTCTATATGATAGGTCTATTAAGGGGATGTATTTTTGTGACTTTTATCAGCTTGTTTAGTATGGATGGAGACTTTGCACCGATGATCCAGCTTTCCAAGCTTCGTAAGAAACATAGTTTTTTGTTGGTAGTCGATGATGTAAGTTTCTGAATGCCAATGAGATTGTTGAAAACTATTGTATTTATGCTAGAAGTGGCAAATTTGACCCATTATTTAATAAATAGGTCGATCTGTGTTATGTTTTTATCAAAAGGGGTTGAATAAAAAAGGGATGGGTCAAAGAGGCCGAAAATCATGCTAAGTGTATTTTCAATGCATACAACCTCCTAAATTGCTTTAATAAAAGGTTTAGAGCATCATTGTAATCATATAGTTTCTGTAATTTTATATATCAAGGGGATAACCCGATCTGTTTCAACTCGCATTAAAACCCCGATCCGTTACCCAACTCGCCTATCTTGCCATCTCTAGTTTTATTGTATGTTGTGCTGTTAGTCGTTAACATACTCATACCTTGTTGATCTTTTATGGTATAGTTAAATTGCTTCTAAAGTTTATCTCTAACTCACTCTGTTGATCCCTAGGCTCATGGGACACTTGTTTGTGGCAAAACGGGTGGTGGTGTACCTGAGGAGTTCGGTTGTGCTCGTGATGTTGATATATGCATAGGCACTCTTAGTAAGGCTGTAGGTTGCCATGGTGGTTTTATCGCTTGCAGGTGCTTATCTTTTTTTATCTTTTACAAGGATTGATGCACATAATAATACATATGCTAGTTTAATTTAATTATTGTAGATTTTCCCAAATTATGTGTTTCTAACTTGGACAGTTTACTTTTTTTTTCCCTTGTGAATACCCCAGCCTTTAAACTCGATATACGTTCTTAATAGTTTTACGCCGATCTTTGAATTATGAAAAGTAATTTCTTGTGTGTAAAGAATTTTGTATTTTCTTTATTTTGCTACTTATATTTATGTTTGAATGAGTACCTGATCAGCAAAAGGTGGAAACAACTCATACAATCGAGGGGCCGTGCTTTTATATTTTCAACTTCCACACCGGTACCCATCATTGCTGCTGCACATGGTAATTTTCAGCATTCAGTTGAGGGTTTACCATTTTTTTTAACACAATGTGCATGGATAAAAACTGGTAGTTTATATATGGGAGGTGATTTGCACACTCTTTTAATTGATTGACACACTCTAATTAGTGTGTCTTGACATTTTGTACCCTCACATCACTTTACTCATTTTCATATCTGTAAGGGTATAAATGTCAAGACACACTAAATTTGAGTGTGCCAATCAAATTAAAGAGTGTGCAAATCACCTCCCTTTATATATTGGCTTAGTACAATTGGTGCTCATATGTTGATGCGTCAACATTTTAGTTGCATTAATTTGTAAAGTCCTTAAAGGCTCATCATGCTACTTGCACACATTTTTTGGTCATTGAACGTTAAACATGTCCCATGCTTAGCTAGCAGAATACCACAACCTCTCTACTCCAGTACTCCTCTGTTCAAAATAACCAGTTTACGTGTGTAAGGAGTGTAATGATAATTCTTATTGAACATATACCCTTGATTAGGTCCAAGTTATCGTGAGTCTTTTTAAACCGTAGGGTCATCTTGCAGCATCAAAACACTGAGTTCAAATAAAAAGTAGGATACCGGCAAAGAAAACATGTTGCATGGACTCTTTTTGGGATAGAGTCATTATATCTTAATGGCCAAATATGATATCATTCCCATTGTGTATGCATTGCTTTTCTTTGAGCTCAACAATCCATAAAGACTTATACCTAGAGCGGTGTAACTTGGGGCTGTGTATATGGTCCTTAGAGGTGGAAAATGGATGGGCTGCCAGGCTGGGTAACATGTCAAATTGGGTAACTTTTGTGCACGTGAAAGATGGTTAGGTTGGGTTGACCATAAACACTTTTCTTTTCCATTTTCTTGTAACTATTTGTGTGTCAATATGATTGCAAAAGTAATTCTTTCAATAGTCTTCTTTTAGTAATACGATTTAGGACATAATGCATCAAAATTGCACTTCCACTGAAATTTGAACAGTTTTACTAGTTCGACCCATTGGACTTATTTACCTGAATGGACCCATTCATAAGTAACAGGGTCAAAATTGATACCAACATTCCAGATTTCAACTTAAAGTGTTAAATAAACTACCTTCCTAATGTATGCCAAACATGTTTGTATATGTAGCTGCTGTGTTCGTGGCAAAGAAGGAGACATGGCGTAGAAAGGCTATTTGGAATCGGGTGCAAGACTTTCGCACTATGACCGGAATTCCTATCACAAGTCACATTATTTCTCTCATAGTAGGCAGTGAAGAGCAAGCCCTCAAAGCAAGCCGGTCTCTTTCTTTTCTTTTTATTTTTTTGTGTCTTGATGCAAATTTTTTGTTTTTTTCTAAGTTCTTTGTACTTTTATTTAGCTCCACGGCTTTTTTTAAATGGTTATCATGATACAGGCACATGCTGAAATGTGGCTTTCATATAACTGCAATCAGGCCCCCAACGGTCCCAGCTAATTTATGCAGGTTTGTTGCTTCCATGTTTGCTTCTTGGCGTCTTTAGAGGTGGGGAAGTTGGCGGGTCCGGTAACGAGTTATGGGTATGGGTTGACCCACAGACGTTTCTTGTCCCTTTTTGTAGGATTTTATATAGCGACTCCCTTCCGCTGCTAGGGTTAATTACAAATCATTTAAAGAGGCTATGATCAAATCAAGAAGCAAACACACACACACACACACACACACACACACACACACACACTATGTGTGTGTGGTTCTGCTCGTTTTTCCATGGAGTTGTAAAACTCTTAATTAGGTTAAAAACCTAATCCTATATATAAGCCTCAAACCCTAATGAAATATTCTATAATATTTGGTAAAGATGAATATGATCGCAAAAAGCCACAAACTATATTAGTAAAATACTATCCTAATTCTTTTGAATAGTGCAATTTAAAAGGTACACATATACATATACTTCGGGTCGCTTTCTACCCGTCCCATTTTTCGTTCACAAACGGATTTTTTTGTGTTTCCTGCTTACGTGCTCCATGTTTCATACAAAATCCAAGATTGTTTAATGAACTTGCAGGCTGCGAATCACTCTTAGTGCAGCACATACAAGAAATGATATAAGGAAACTCACATTTGCATTATCCCAATGCATAAGTTTAAGAGAGAGCGGATATTTCTACACAAATGGCACTGCGAAACTCTAGCATGATTGAAGACTCCTCCTTGCTATATGAATTTGTTCGGAAAATGGAAAACAACATGGATCCAACCATTATAACAATCAATATTGCCTGATAATTGACAACCTTTGTGGGGTACTTTTGACATCTGACCAACAAACCAGGCATGCTACACAATATATGTGATGAATTCTGTACATGTCTTTAATTATAATCTTAATTTTGTGTCAATTTTAATTATTGTTCTTATATTTTATTTTATTTATAAAACTTGGTGGGTGGTGGTGTACTGGCGGTGTTAATATTTGACGATCTACTTGATGGTTTGAGGCATCCGTAGTCTTGGTTGCTGATGGTGTCAGGGAGGCTCATGAATGTGGCGCCATATTGCCAGCTTTTGTGGTTGTTTGGTGTCAAGAACAAATAAGGTGGTGTTTGATCGAGCTTAACAACTCATGTAGATGTTCAAATTGTCGCTAAAAAGAAATGATGATTGAAAATAAAACATAGGAAAAGCGATATGATGTAGTGGGACTTATTCTCAGTTTCACCAACAAAATTATATACTTCGTTTTAATAATATAAAAAAGCACACACAAACCATCTTTTATTCGTTGCTATTGACATTCGCCGATCATCACTCTAATCACCATTATTACGTATAATATTCTCGCTAACCCGTCGCATAGTGGCGGTACTATGCTAGCGACATTAAAACAAAAGTAACGTGCTTAATTAGTAGACAATACAATAGATCACCAAGGAACTAATTAACTCACCAGTCACCACACAAACGTACACAACCCAACCAAGCTTATGTTAGAACCCGCTGTTTTCTGATTCTTGAGGTCTCTATGGGTTTGGGCTGCTGGTGACAAAGGATACTTGTGTTATTCACACGATCATGCAGTACTCCCTTTGCGACATTTGAGTACAGCTCTTCTGAAGCAGCAAGTTGGTCCTCTCGTGATTCCGTGTAAAGCACCATAGATGGATACTTGAAGAACAACAATCTGCAACTAGGCTATGTTTTCTAGAGGGCCAGGTAAACCTGGTGGTGCCCCAAATAATACAATGAATCCACAAACTTTTAAGCACGCAATCGAACCCTTCAATAACAAAAGATCGGATCATTTGTTTGCACATTTTCTTAACTACCATTAAATAAACACAAGTATAATGGTCATTAGATTATTAGATGATGAACTAATACCAAGAATGTGTCTTTCCCAATAGAATCATAGGCTGCATCCACTCATTTTCCTGATGTTATCTCCATGACCCGATCAACAAAGTTTTCATACAATTCTTAGTATATAATCACATGGTGGTATCCATCTTCGGTTTTCCTTGCTTGCACTGCTTTGGCTTTCGTTGAAACGGTCCCAATATCAGTGGCACCAAGTGCATTCGCCTATTGACACACCAATGATCCAACTCGTCATGCAGCTGCATGTTATAGGATTGTATGCCTGGGTCCAACCTATTTTCAAATTAGCCGTTTAGTCACACATAATGCCATTGTAGTAGAGGTGACAATTTTGATCGTAACTTGGCGGTATCATTTGACAGTGGGTTCAAATCTCGTCATAAAAAGTGTGATATATATTAAATTGTAATATTAGATTAAGACAAATACACTAATTAATGTCCTGATTTATATTACTCCCTCCGTCTCAAAATTATAGTCCCCTTTTGACTTTTTCGGTCTTTCTATTACAACTTTGACATTGAGTATTTTTGTTTGTGTTATATAATACTTGATGCAATATGTATGAATTTATTAGTTTTTAAATGTATTTTCATTGGTATAATTTTTATCAATTATTGTATAACAAAAATAAAAATATTTAAAGTCAAAGTTGAAAAGGAAAGACCGAAAAAGTCAAACGGGGACAATAATTTTGGGACGAAGATAGTATGTTTTATCTTTGTTCTCGAGTCTAAATTTTAAAAAATGGAAGGGTAGGGGATGAGAAGGGCAAAGTAAGGGATGACAAGATGGAGAAAATGGTTATTGCAATTTGTGTTCTTGAGTTTGTATTTTTAAGTAGGAAAGAAAGAATATGAAACTAATAAGATTACCAATATACCCTCCAAACTATACATACATTAATTAATGGGTTATAGGTCAAAGATGTTACTAAAGTTTACGTGAAAGTTCACCTAAGTTACTAAAGTTTTTTTCGTTACAAAGATGTTACTTAAGTAAACGGGTTTGTCATTTGGGTTACTCAAAGATTAAAATGTTACATAAATGTTATCATGAGGGTGGGCAACCTACTGACACCGGTTCCCTTGTCACGCCAAGACCATAGTTAAAATGTTACAAGGAAGTTACTATAGTTTACTGGGTTTATTAAATAGGTTCATCGAACCTTAACAAAAATTACTATGCTTTTTTTTTCTAATTTTTTTATTTTAATTTTTTTTACATTTTCTCCTTCGCATATCTTTGTATATTTTCGTACATTTCATCCGCTTTTATACGCTTATGAATGTTTTTCTCTTGTCATACTTTCTTTACATTGTTTTACGTTTATGCACGTTTTCTCTCTGTCGATGTTTTTCTCCAGCCAGACGTTTTTGTCCATTTTATGCGTTTTCATCTATTTTCGCTTATTTTCATAGGTTTCATAATTTTTTATTAGATTTGTGTGCGCATTTATATGCTTGTATACGTTTCTTACGCCTTTTTACGCTTTCATACTAGTTTTATGTTTTCACACCTTTGTATGTTTTATACGTATGTAAAATGTGTATAAAACGCGTATAAAAGTGTATAGAATTGTGTGAAAACGTAAAATAAACAAAATCGTATGAAACGGAAAACGTAAGAAAAAGAAAAAATGTCCGAAACGAAAAAGTAAGAAAAGCGATAAAACGTAAGAAAAACATACGAAACGTAATAAACTAGGCGAAAAGGTATAAAACGGACAAAACATATAAAATCGGAAAAACGGACAAAACGTAAGAAAATGGACAAAAACGATGAAAACGGAAAAACGTAAGAAAACGGACAAAACGTAAGAAAACGGATGAAAGTGTAAGAAAATAGGCGAAATATAAAACGAACGAAAACGTATAAAACGAACGAAACGATAAAAACGTATGAAAACAAAGAACCCGTAAAAAAGGGTAAAAACGTAAGAAAAACGGACAAAATGTATGAAACCAAATTTTGAGTTAAGTATAAACGGTCGTTAGGATAAAGGACTAATAAAGGCAAATGTTTTTGCAAATGGCCGTTAGCTAACGGAAAAACTAACGATGCTTAGTCCGAGGGACCATTTTGAAATTAACGAAAAAAAACCTATAGTAGAAGGTTAAAACATACAGAGTAACTTATATAACCTAGAACTAAACTTTGGTTACCTCTTTGTAACGAAAAAAACTTTAGTAACTTAGGTGAACTTTCACGTAAACTTTAGTAACATCTTTGACCTATAACCCTTAATTAATTTTGATATCCTCAATTTTTAGCATATATGTACGGTAATCAGTGGAGTAAAAAAATATGACATTGACCAAAAATATATGCCCAAGTACTTTGTAATTACTCTTCACAAGAGCTGGTCCTATAGTCCTAGCAGGATGCATTGATGCTCCAGAAATTGACCCTCCAACAAAGACATTTAACATGATGGTCATTCCAACTACGTACATTTACGGTATGTAGAGAAAGAGACCAATAGTTCCTACACAAAAATAGAGACGCAAAATATATACATCTATTAACATTCAGGTATCCATAAACATGTCTGGATGTGGTACATGTACATCTTATATACTAAAAGCTTAAGTTGTGTTATAAATGCAAAGTGATGTCAATAAATGTTTCATGAATTGATTTTGTTATATAGAGCTTTCATGTGATTTCTACACAAATGCATATTCATTCCGTGCAACTCGAAGCTCGCTTATTGATTGCGAGCATATTCATTACTGTGTAGCTCAAGGAGGTCGCATATTGATGTCAAATTGATTGCACGCATATTCATTACGTGTAGCTCAAGGAGGTCGATATTGATGTGAAATAATTGTGCAATTATGGTACATAAACATGGCCAAAAGAATATGAAAGATCTCCATTAATACCATGTTATTCATCGCCACAACACCAACCCGTAAAGTAAGTCACCTCTATAAATTTCATGTGGATTTGGAGATTCATACACCTCAAATTTGCTCATACACTCAAATTTGCTCATACATCATAATGGCAAACAGACCAGCCAGCAAATGAAACCAACATCATACCTTCACGTAGGCCACCCATGCAAATGACCGACTTTTCCTTGATGCATTGAGATGGGTGTCTCGGGAACCATAGTTGTCATGATATGTAGGAGATGGGATGTGAATGCTAGAACCGCCGTTATATAAGTCTGATTTCATTGTCTCGATGGGAAGGTAAGTTAGGTGTTGGTGACTCGCAAGTTGAGAAAATACTTACAATTACAAATATAGCTTTTATAAAAATAAAAACCATAAACATGCATAGTGGTCATGTACTTTATTCACTAAAATTCTTATTTTTGTTCCTTCAGGGAATATCATGCATTGTACTTCAAAGGCTAGCGCTTCCCATAATTTTGTGGACAAGTTAAAAGATGGCATGATTTATTCAATCAAAGACTTTATCACATTGCAAATAAGGATGAGTACCGGGTTTTGAAGGACTCGCGTGATGATTGAATTTGATGGGTCAACCATCGTCAGAAAGTCGCATTCAAACCGGATGGTTTTGTCCGACATCCTTTTGAATTGGTAGCTTTTGAGAACCTTCAACCCATCGACAATAAATTCCTCATTGGTTAGGGACGTATTTCTTAAATATTTTCGATTTTTTTTTCAGATTATAAGTAGAGTTGTGATTTAGTACCACTTTACGGATGTTATTGGTTACGTCACCAATGTTGGTAGGACCACTACCGTAAAATGTGTTCTCGGAATCTTGATTTCTATCTTGCAAACCAAAGGTACGTATTCTTTTCTATTGTTGTTACAAAACCATATAATGCTAATGAAATTGTAGTGTTTGTGTTTGATTAAACAATGGCCATCAATTAGGGTTACCCGGGGGGCGGCTAAGTATTGGTAGAAATGAAAACCAAGCAAAGCGGGGCAGGTGCCGTGATTCTAACTTCGCTTAATGCTAGACTTTACAATAGTAAGGGTGCATCTATCATTATGTTTCATCAACATTTAAACCATGGCAAAATTAACTCGCTTTTGTGTTTACCTTCGCATAAGTCGTATTTGTCGAGTACTTCCTCCTCCTTACTTCGGATGATGATGACATCCCACCGAAACGCTTTAAAGGAGGCGCTAGGTAATCAAAGTTACATCTACATGCATTTTATAATACTTGGATCTTTTAGCCATTACCATTCATGTTACTTGCGGTGGTGTGAACCAAAGGAAGGATATTGTACTGTTGATCACTGCACCAAAGCCCGGTACCCTTGAGAATGTGCCGATGTGGGCAAGAAACAGCAAAATGATGTATTCATCTTCTTCTCAAATGTTTTGTTAGTGTCATTACGCACCATTGCTACATAATGATGTCATGTTTCTTTTTCGTAGTTCCACATTCATCCGTAGGTGAGGATAGACAATGTCATAACTAGAAAGGGATGGAACTATCCATCGTGTGGAGGTGGAACATGTAAAAAGGACTCACCAGTGTGATGGAAGATTCGGTGTGATGGGTGTAACACAACTTCGATTATCCGCTTATAAGGTGTTGCCCTATCTTAGCAACCATTATTGATTTGTTTTAAAATGTTGAACTAACAATGATGATAATCAACCACATTTGGTTTGTAATATTGGTTGTGCAGTGCAGCTTGAGCTTGGTGTATCTGATGAGACGGAACGGACTATAGTTGTTCTGTTTGACGAGACCGCCACGTAATTGGTCATTCATAATGAAACGAGATGGCTTCCTCAGAAACCTTGCTGCGATGACCATAAACAAGAGCCAAGGCCACCACTTAAGTATGTTCTGAGTCTACTTACCCAACCTCGTGTTCACCATGGGCAACTATATGTCGCACTTTCTAGAGTCACAAGCCCGACGGATTGAAAATACTAATGACGGAAGATGAAGACGGTGAATTCAAAGAGCGAACAAGAAATATTGTTTTAAGGAAACCTTCACTAATCTAAATTAATAAGTTGTAGTATATATCTTCTCAAATAATGAAGGCAAATTGCACTTACATTTGACTTTAAACTACTGTTACTAAACTCATTACAAACTATATGAGCATTCAAATGTTGCAGGTTCTGGGAAACATGACACTTAAAGATGGAGCTGTTCAAAAGTATACGTACAGGAGATTCAACAAATCAACTTCCATTAACAAAGAACTCAAAACAGGATTTTAATACTCACCCGTATAATCCGCATAATGTCTTCACCAATAAATCAACTATACCACAATATTCTTTAACCTGCAACAAATATAATTACTGATTAGATTGAATCACAATAAAAGTGTTCATCTTTTGACTCTAAATACAACATCATCATCATCCTAAACACTATTATAAAAGTGTTCCTCTTTTGACTGATAAATGCACAATAACATCTCTAAATCAACAAACATCATAAACTAACTAACTATAAACAAATTAAAACATTTCCACAAACACGAATAAATTTTATCAGATTCAAACCCAAATCTTACTTTAACAATACAATGATCATCCAAATCGTGGTATTGTTGTTGTTCTTAACGCGCTTACAAGGTTTTCTATGAGTTTTTTTTGTTCGAATTTGTATGTGTAGTAATGATTTTTATGTGTAGAATGTGCAGAGGGTATTGATATTAGAAGGTGTATGTGAAATATGCACTTTTTATTGTTGCATATTATGTGTTCGATGAAATGCCCGAGCCAACATTGTTTTAGTTGATTGAATTGGACTCTTTTTTTTTCCAGCTTATGAGTATTAGTTTGGGCTTATTCACTTTATTAATCCATAAGGCATCAACTTGGTAACCTTACAATGCATGCCATTAACGGCCTAAACTTTAAAAAAAATGCTTACAACTTACACTTATATTTTAAAACTTATAAATACAATCACAAAATACATCCCTAATATTAAACCATAAAACTTATATACATCCATTTTAAAAAATATAAAGTTTAGAAAATGTGAGATACCATAACAACTTAAATATAAAACAACGAAAATAAAAGGCAAATACTACACTCTCACAACTTAACTAAATAAAGTATTTTAATCACAACTTAAATATAAAATGACGCAAAAAAAAACTACAAAAATTACACTATAACATCTTTTATAAAGTCTGCAAGATCGCACGGCTATCCTGCCTAGTATATGATAAACTTATCTATGCATATACACGCACTTGTGTCTTCAAGTATGTATACCAAATCAACAGTTAGACAAGCCAAAGTAGCAACAAATTAAACGTGCATGAATATTAAGGATATATTTGTAATTTTACACAAGCCCATGATTTAACTAGCACACTTCCCTTCCAAATCCTCCCAATATTGGGAGGAACAAATATACACAAAAAACTCCATAATTTCCCTCCCTCCCCCTTTCTCGTTCCCTACCTTTCCTTCATAAAAAAACTTAAGAACACCAATATTTTTTATTTCCCTTAATTGTATTGTAACACCTGTATTTGTACTTTTGGTTAGCATTACTGTTATGTCACTTTATATGTTTATTTTCTTTATAGGCCATGCGGTGACCACCGATACCCTACAATTATCTCCTCACCTCATGGAGAATTTGCTATAACTGACGTGGGCTCTCTTGATTATTTTTTTGGTGCTTCTTCTCAACATTCTTCTGCGGTTTATTTTTATCTCAGGGCGCTTATGCTGAGGAGAATCTTGAGCAGGCTCATATGCAGAACTGCAATCCGTGTAGTTACATGTTGACACCAATTTGAAGCTTGTCCCTGATGGTAATCCTGTTTTTTATCCTACTTTATATTGCAGCTTAGCAGGTGCTCTTCAATATCTTACATTTACTCGCCCAGATCTGTCTTATGTTGTATAACAAGTCTATCTCTATATGCATGATCATCGGGAGCCACATTTCTCGTCTGTCAAGTGTATTTTTGGTATGTGCATGGTAATATTGATTATGGCCTTCAATTACACATCTCTTCCACCGCTGAGCTTACTACTTACACGGATGCCAACTGGGCTGGCTTGTCACTCAATGCTCCACTTCGGGATATCATGTTTTTTTTACGTCAACTTGCTTTCCTGGTGTGCTCCAGGCTACCTTATCTCGATTAAGTGCTGAAGTTTAATATCCAGGGTTCGCGAATGTTTTGCTGAAACTGCCTGTTTACTTTGGTTTATTGTAATAATGTCGTGCTTTTTATCTGTCTCATAATTCGGTTTAACATCAGCGAACAAAGCATATTGAGATTGATATTCATTTTGTTCACGATTTTGGGCAAAAGGTCTCGTGCGTGTCATGCATGTCCCATCCAGATTTCACTATGCCAATATTTTTACCAAAGGCCCTCCTAGTACATTGTTTCGAGATTTTCGTTCCAGTTTGAATGTTTGAATGCCTCCGGCTCAAACTGCAAGGGTGTATTAGCCGTATGTTTAAGATGATAGGCCCGGTTACATTTGTTTTGGATTAGCCGAATATGTTTTAGTTTATTTATCAAGTAATGATGTACACTATATATTTGGCATAATACCATTAATTTCATTAAGGGGTTTTATATCAATTCTAATATTATGTTCTATGTTATGTTCTTAAAAAGCAAGAACTTCTATGTTAAACACCTAATTAATAGTAACTGGAGATATGGAAGCACAAGGAGTTTATAGTACAGCAAATTAAACCACATACATAAGAACACTAAACAGACTTATTATCACACAAACATGTATTAAATGAACCATTACAGGATTAGTTATAGATTATTTTAGTTAAGCAACCTTATTCCAATTGCTTTTAGTTATCAGGTAGCAACAAGACGGAACCTGCGGTTTTCTGATTCTCCATGTCTGTATGGGCTTGTGCCGCTTGTGACAAAGGGTACTTGTGATTTATACGAACTTTTACAATACCCTTTTCGATAGCAGAGAATAACTCTTCTGAAGCTGCAAGTAGTTCTTCTCGTGTTTCTGTGTAACGCATAAAATCTGGACATGTGAAGAACAACGATTTTTCTGTAATTTGAAAATAATCTAGAGGGTCTGGTTTCCCTGATGGCATCCCAAACGTAACAAGATATCCACGAGGTTTTACACACTCAATTGATCCCTTCAAAAAGAAAAATTAATCATTCGTTTATAACCTTTTAGCTAATAATGTATTAGATTATAAGAATAAGGTATGAAGTTTTACCAAGAATGTATCTTTCCCGATAGATTCATATACTACATCGACCCCTTTTCCTGATGTGATCTCCTTAACACGATCAACAAAGTTTTCTTCTTTGTAGATGATGACATGGTGGCATCCATCTTCCTTTGCTTGAACTGCCTTTGCTTTCGTTGAAACAGTCCCGATAACAGTAGCTCCAAGCGCATTTGCCCATTGACACACCAACGATCCAACTCCACCTGCAGCTGCATGGTATAGGATTGTATGCCCAGGTTCAACCTGTTTACAAAATTAACCACCTAGTCACATTCTAGTGAGCTGGCAATGTCGACCACATACGTGCTGTTATGATTTTTTCCATTTTTATTTTTATAATCTCAAACTGCTTCATTTTTTGTCATTCATATTTGTTTCCCTTCTTTTGGTTCATGTTTACGAGACCCGGCTAGTTTCCACATATACTAAAATTCAGTTTTAACCTATTAAAGCGTTGTGTTCCATCGATTCCAATCTAAAAGATTACTTGTGATTACCTTAAAGCAGCGGCGAATTAAAGTCACTGCTGTCAATCCCTTGAATATCACAGCAGCTGCTACAGTAGGATCAATAGAAGGCGGAACTGGTACAGCTCTTTCTGCAGGAAGTATTTGTTCTTCAGCGTAAGCAGACACCGGGAAGCCAGCATAAGCCACGATATCTCCAGCTTTGCAGCTAGTGACTCCAGGACCAACTGCTATTACAACGCTAGCTGCCTCCATACCTTCATTTTGATTGTCAACATTAAGTCATATATGTTTAAAACTTTTTTGGTGACCACTTGAGATACAAATGCTTGTTGGAACTCGTTTCAGTAAGTGATTATCAAAATAAGAATTTAGAGAAAAAAGCAGAGTTGGAACTCGTTTCTAAAAACACCTTTTATACAGATTAAAAAACGAACAGATTCAAAAAGATCTGTTTTGCAAACATAATATCTATCCCAAACAACCCTCTTAACAAAATTACATCTATTTTTTTTATTATCAATCTAAGTTTTGCTAACATATAAAAAGAATTCAGACAAACACACCTGGTGTGTACGGAAGTGGTGGCGAAACATGATCGACTAAACCTTTACGGGTATATATATCTAAAAAGTTTAACCCAATGGCTAAGTTTTTCACTTTGATTTCTCCAGCTTTTGGTTCACCTATTTCGACATCTTCTAATTTCATCACCTGTATACATTACATAAATGAACATACAACATTAGATGCATTAACTATTTTAAATCCATAATAAACACGTCTTTTCTAGATCATGCAAGAAAACTAGATCACCTCAGGGCCACCATATTCATGAATCCTGATTGCTTTCACCATGATGAAAGTATGCTGATTAAACTGAGTATGTATTATTTTAAGAATATAGTGTTTGAGTAATGTGCATTGTGATTTTATGGGAGTTAAATAGTTGGTCTAAATATCCATGGTCAAGAATTGAGTGGCTGTTATTTGCATAGAATGGTAAAGTTGGTGAACCTTTATTTCTTACAGAGTAAATTGCAACTTGTGTCGCTAAACTTTGTCATTTTTATGAGAAATTTTTCTTTTTTTGAAAATTTATGAGTTGTGTACCAAAAATTTGGGTTTTTAGAAAACGCCTTAAGTTAGTGTAGCCAGAATCTGAATCAAATTCACGTTGTTAACGCCGTTAGATTTCACAGTTAGTGGTAGTGAAATGACTAATTTACCCTCATCTTCTTCCCACAATTACTCTTTATTGTTTTCTTGAAAATTATTTTAATCCCACCACCACCACCATCTACCACCACACACCCAGCACCACCATCGACATTGGCACCACCACCCTCGTACAGAGAATTCATGAATTCTGACAAGAACGAAATTTTTCCAATTACTGTCAGAATGTCTGGTTCTCCCCACCTTCTACCAACACTAAGGGTAACGGTCTTCTTACTAACGACGTTGACTCAAACAGTAACCATGACCCCGAAATAAGGGGGGGCTTGATGAAGCAAGGTTGAGGTATAAAGCGTCTGTTGCTGCTCTTCGGTCGGTTCTCGTGGCGATTCTGAACTCTCGAAAGGTATAATGCTGGCTTTTTAATTGATTTTGGTGTGCTTTTTTATGTTACTGTTTATTGCGTTGTTTGTATTTGTAAAATGTTTAAAAGTTGTAATGGCCGTAATGCTGATATGTACACATGCCTCGCTTGGAGGATATTTGTGAGATCGTTTGTAAATGTTTAAATTTAATAACCAATTTATTAGGCTTGTGCTTGAGTTTAGCGTAAGGAATGTAGTCGTGTGTTGTACAGGTTAGCTTATCTTGCATTGTATTAGGGGGTGTTTCTTAACATTTCTTGTACTTTTATAAACCTCGTGATGCATAAACACCAAAGTACAAACCATTTTATAAAAGTCAAGGTTTAAAATTTTCAATATGAATAAAAGTGTATGTATATACACGTTTGAAAAAAAATAAGAAAAACATTAGGGAAAGTATTATTGAGTTTGTGTGGATATTTGGGTATAAAATAAGTACATAAAGGGTTTTTTGGTCTTTGTTTATTGCGTATTTCGGCTTACTCGAAGCTTATTGAGCTTATTGGACTTTTCGGCCCAATAAGGAAAAATTAGGGTTTTGTTTGTTGAGCTTATTTCCATTCGACACACACTTTTTACACATATATTCGGTTTATTTTTTAGAAAACAAAGAGATTATTTGCTTATTAGCCTATTCTTGGCTTATTGGGCTTAACTAGTGCTTATTTGGACCATAAGAGTTTTAGGGTTTTTGACTTATTGAAAAACTTGGGATTTAAGCTTATTTGATCTATTATTACTTTCTGCTTATTTCTGTTTGATAAGCACTCGACTTATTTAGTCAGTAAGCTCTCGGGCTTATTAAAGCTCATAAGCTCTCGACATTTTTTTTACATATTGTTCTCGACTTATATTTTTCTTATTTAGTTCTCGGCTTATTTGAGTTATAAAGTTTTGGCTTATTATGCTTATTTTGGTATTGGCTTATTTTAATGCTTATTGGGTTGATTTATTTTGTGGTTTATTTAATCGGGCTTATAAATGGGTCTAAATTTGGGTTTGTAAACAAACTAAATAATGGACTTGTTAATGGGATAAACTTTGGGTTTATGTTAGACTAAATAAAAAGACTAGAAACTTGATTAGTTAAGTTGGGATCTTAATGGACTATTCGACCCCACAAAGATTTGACTAAGTGGTTTTGGGCTATTAACGGGCTACTTGGCCCAAAAAGAAGATTTGATGTTTTCGGGTTTATATAAAATGAACTTTTTGAATGACTTATCGTGTCGTATAAATATCGGTTTTAATTAGTTAAATTAGTTGTCAGGAACGTGTTTGGTTAAAAGGTGACAAAACGTGGTTTAGTGATGGGAAATATATGTAGTTAGTAAAAGTCTATGACTAAGAACACATGCCTCATATATTTATTGTATTGTCATGACTAATGTTTCATTTTCTTGATTGTCATTGTGAAATATAAACTATTGTTTATGTTAGTCATGATCTAATTTGATTCGTTATAAGTTTTCTTGTTATCTTAAGTCGACCCACCGTAAAGATATAAACCATAATTAGCGTTATGCATCATGATCTCATTTGATTAGTTATAGGTTTTAGCTGGGTGTATTGTTTTTTTAAAATGTTGCTATTATGTGAATAAATTTTAGATGGCTCCAAGTGATAAAAAGGCTAAAAAAGACAAATGGTCGTAAGAGGTTACATACCACCCGACGAACTTCGTGATGTTCGCGCTATGAAACAAACACCTAACATGTCTCTCAAGAACATCTAACGGATGAAACGAATTCGGATGATATTGCTACATCTATATGGAACGACGCCGTT
Organism: Chrysanthemum lavandulifolium; assembly: GCA_022545495.1. Taxonomy (NCBI): domain Eukaryota; kingdom Viridiplantae; phylum Streptophyta; class Magnoliopsida; order Asterales; family Asteraceae; genus Chrysanthemum; species Chrysanthemum lavandulifolium. The sequence goes on along the minus strand of CM040244.1, from coordinate 74,937,127 downwards.
AACGACTATTACAAACATGTTATCTTAAAACACTACTATTATTAGTAAAATAATTAATGGGTTATTTTTATGTTTTACATTTGTTTAAAATTATATATACATGTCCTTTACGTCATTTTACATCTTATAATCATAGCTAATATTTAATTTACCAAACACTTTTATTAAAAAATACAAATTAGAAATTTCATGTTAATAAATTATGCAATTTACAATTATACCATACATTATACATACCATACAATAAATACGCATTAAACATACCCATAGGAAAGTGATATAAACGAACGGGTCATGCACAGTTTTTACTAAAAATTTACACTTCAGAAATATTTTACAAACTTATTTTCGTAAAAACCCGACAAAGTGACTAAACTATAATTTTATAAATAGTAAACTCGTATTTATTCTTAAACTCAATAAAACTATAAACCTTTGTAAATAATATTGGATATTATTCCTAAACCTGACAAGAAAGCAATATATAAAGTACTATTATTTTAATACCTGACTACAAGACAAAAAATATACTTTATAAATTCTATAAATTATAAAACTTCCATTATTTAACGCGTGTATTAAAAACGTGTTAACACTTATAACGTGAACATCATGTCTAATTAACTCGGGGTTACCGGGTAAATTGCCGAAACTAGGGGTTAACGTGAACATCATGTTTATTTGTTTACTTGGTTATTTTCTTATGGATATATATATATATATATATATATATATATATATATATATATATATATATATATATATATATATATATATATGATAAAGATCAAATAAAAAGACAAACACCGTGAAAAGATAAAAGATTTTTTTTTCAAAAAGTTCACTAAAATTCCCAAAAATCCCACAATATCGTAGATGACAGCATTTAAAAAGTCATGAAAAACTTTTTCTAAAAGCTGATATTTTTTCTAAAAAAATTACGAAAATATATCGTCATGATTAAATCTTTTTTTTCAGGCATCAAAATCTTTTTGACCCAACTTCTTTCGACTTTTTCATCAAAATAACATCACAGATCAAACTAAAAAGTTAAAATTTTGTGCATCAAAATTTTTAAGATCAAAATTGCTTTTGTGCATTAAAACGATCAAAACTCAAAATTATAAAAATGTTTTCACAAAAGTTTTATGCACCAACATACCCGAACTTATGGGATTTTTTAATTTTTCGTGAACTTTTTGAAAAATCTTTTATTCTTTTTACTGATATTCGCCTTTTTATTTTAATTCAATTATATATATATATATATATATATATATATAAACAGCCTCTGTAAAGTCAAATTGTAGAAAAGTGCGGTAAAAAGTTATAGGGTCTATTTGAAACATCTCAAACTTCGTGTAAGCTTTGAAACCACCCCACCCACCCACCCCACCCCACCCCGCCTACATTTCCGCAAAAAATTTTTTTCCCGCCTAATTTTTTTTTTTTTTTTTTTTTTAAAAATTTTAACTGATGCCTTTTTTGGGGCATCTCGCCTAAAATCGGTGATCATATATAACTACTTTTAATCATGATTCACCAAAATAAAAAGGCAGATCGATCGCATATGTTATTAACTTAATCCGTAAAAAGTTTAATTGAACCTCATTCTTCAGAGTAGAAGAGAGATTTTCAAACGATTCAACAAGTTTATTTTATTAATCACATGGTTAATATACAATGAAATCAATTATCCTAACATGTTTCAAAGTTATTTTGTTTTACTTTTCATCAATTCACGACGGTTAATACGACCGCATTATTCCAACGACAAAGACGTTATAACAAAGAGAGATGCACTACCACGGCTACCATCCGTCCCCTCATTGCATAACCAACGCCTTTATGTAGTATAAGACACTGTTATTGCAATGTTATAGAGCACATTAGGTAATGATCGTTGTAACTACTTTTTGTAACTGGTTGTAACTACACCAAGTTGGGTGCATCTCGCATAAAAATTAGTGCGATCATAGTTATAACTACTTTTTTAACTCATGATTCACAAATATAAAAGGTGCATCAATCAAAACTTTGAATTGTAACCTCAACCTCATAGATAAAAAGAGAGAGATTAATCGATTCAACACGCTTATTTTATTAATCATGGTTAATATACAATGAAATCAATTATTCTAACATGTTTCGTAGTTATTTTATTAATCACATGGTTAACATACTTTTCATCAATTCACGATTGTTAATACGCACTTGCGTTATCCCAACGACAAAGACGCAAGGCTACCACGGCTACCATAGCTCCATCTCTAACAGACAACCAATGCCCTTAAAGAGCATAAGATACTAAGTTATCGCGAATGTTATTGAAGATATTAGGTAACAATAGTTGGGTGGATCTTGGTTATAAAATCCCATGCATCATAAGTTAATAATTTTGATAATCGCGACGCACCAAAATAAAAGCCAGATCACGCTTATAAAATTTGGCAAGAAAATTTTGCTCAAAAAAAAAAAAAAATTTGGCGGGATTTTTTTTCATGGGGTGCGACTTACAAAACTTCCTTAAAGAATGAAGGAAAATACAATTAGGTCCCTGTAGTTTGGTGTGAAAAGGGATGAGAAGGGTGATCCAATGGTTGAGACATTTTTCTCACTTTTATCTCAGATCAACTTTTAAACGATCCGATCTCTCTCTCTCTCTATATATATATATATATATATATATATATATATATATATATATATATATATATATATATATATATATATATATATATATATATATATATATATATATATTACACTCTGACGTATTTTTACGATTCAAACTTACTAACAACCACACAAACAATGATACGAAAACAATGATACCAAAATCTCTTCAAACAATGACATATATATATATATATATATATATATATATATATATATATATATATATATATATATATATATATATATATATATATAGTATAGCGCTCAACGCAGTAACCAATATTACGTATTTAACTTTACAGAACCATATAAATCAATCTGGGCCATTGGATGAGTATGATCAAAGGTTAATATTAAATGTGCCAAAACTGTAATTTAACTAAAGATGAGGTATTAACTTTTAAAGCTGAAAGGGCATTATAGAGACTTCACATTAATCAATTTCAAAACCGTATTTTCACATATTCCTCTCTCACTTCTACCCTCAACATCTCTCCTCAAACTTAACCCTAATCTTATAATCATCCACCACAACCACCATAAATCTTTTTTTTCCTACCGGCCTCCACAAAATCGACTTACTCGTTTTTTAACAATCATCAAAAGTAAATAAGAATACGAACTGTCACTACCCGAACCTAAATCTCTTATTACCATAACCTAAATCTCTTAGCACTACTCTAATTAGTTGCACCGCCTGTCATGGTGGATCCGGATCTTCGATTATGTTATCTTTGATTTTGCTTTACTAGACGATGCAAGGATTAAACCGCGGCCACCAAACTCGTCATAAACCGCACCGATCTATGATGTGAAGGGCTGATTCATACGTAAGTAAATCCTCTTTGAGTTTTTCATTACTTGCTTTTGAGAAACTTATATATGACCTGATGGGAAAATGATATAAATTAATCATATTATTTTCGAACAATCTGACTTGTTGATTTCTTTGACACCATCAATAGACTTTTTGCAAGGAGGTGACACATTTGTAAAAGAAATTTTGAGTAAAATGTTAGATTTATTTTGTTCTTTATGTTTATAATGTGTTACAGATATGCATAAACTCTAATGTTTGGTTTCATAGTGTAACGTTGAGTATAGAAAGAAAAGAACTTGGGTTTTAATATGAAAGAAATGTAAATTTTGTTCATAAATATTGGGATTCGAATACGAATAAATTGAGTACTAATCTTCTTTCGTCATGATATCACAATTTTTCCAAATTTGTTATTCTTAGATAGGGTGGACCAGAAGCGATGAGCACTTTCATACATTATATGGTTTTCATTTGCTTACGAATAGATACGGTCGTCGGATTTTCAGTTGACTGCCGGATCTGGTCAAAGTTGTTGGTGGAGGGTTAAGCGAAGATATGTACGAAAGGTAAGCAGATTTGCTATCTGCTGTATATAACTTAAGGGAAAAAAAACCTTGATTTGAGATTGTACTAACTAGGAACATTTTAGCACAATAAATGTATGAGATTGGTCATCGACTTGCTGGCAATTTATAATAGTTTGATGCTAATAAGATATTAATATGGTAATTAAAGAATCATATGATGAACATGTTTTAACATGTGAGTTTAATGAGTGCCTTTTTCAGTGCATTGATGTAATTGGTTTGCTAAAAACGTTTCTTAAGTATGGAGTTTGTCATGAATTGTCTACTGTTATGATTGCATTTTTAAGAACAATAGTACTAGTTAAATGTTATAATAATCATGTTTGATAAATTCATTTATTGGTTGATAAATGAATGCTAATGTATTTGTTTTTTCTGTCTCTTTCATTGATTTTCATATTAGAATATTTGATTTTAGTTTTTGTTTCGTGACAGGGCTTGTGTTTTTGGTGCTTTGATTATGAAGTTTATATGGTTACCGCAAACATACATGTTTTTAAAAGTCATGCATATATGTTCTAATGAATTTGATGAGAACGTGCAGCGTGCATATATGTTCTTGGAAGGATACTCATATGCTCTAACGATTTGATCAGAAAGTGAAGCGTGCGACGTTTTCTTCGAATAGTCTAATGCGTATTCGCGAATAGTCACATATCTTCAATTTCTAGTACATCTATATTTAACAACGTACATTTGTATTTGAATTGTATTTCATTTGATATCAAATTTTGTGTATTGTATTTATGTTTTTCTTTGTTATAAATGTAAAGATTACATGTATATGTTTATATTTTTTGTTATAAATTGTTAGAGGTTACATGTGTATTTTTTTTGGTCATAAATTTCGATAATCAAATAACGACACTTAAAACATATATGAATTTAAGAAACACATGTGAATGTACTATATTTAAAAAAAAAAAAAACATTTCTGCTTAATTTAAAAAAAAAGCAATGTCTGAAAAAACATATACGCACTTGAGATTTTTTTGAAAACATGCAAGTTGTAAAATCAAAACTTAAAAAAAAAAAAAAAAGTAACTCAGAAAATTAAGGGTTAACAAAAACGTTTTAATCAAAAAATTCAAAAGAAAGTAAATCTGTTTTACTATTATACCTTTTCAATTAAATAAAATATTTAATAATACTAAATTAACATTGGTTGAAGTAGTTACAGAAAGTTAGATGCAAAATAATTGCTCGCGTTGAGCGCGACCCTATATATATATATATATATTACACTGACGTACTTTTACGATTCAAACTTACTAACAACCACACAAACAATGATACGGAAACAATGATACGAAAACAATGATACCAAAATCTCTTTCAAACAATGATACCAAAATCCTTTTCAAATGTTGATATGAAAACCTTTTGAAAACTCATATGCATCACTTTATTTTCACTCGACATATTTCTAAGTCGAGCCATTAATTAATAGGTCGTGATCGGGTACCGTTGTGCTATTCTACTTGATCATTCATTTCCGATAATTTATTTACCGTACGCTGAGGTGAGTTCTCATAGCCCCTTTTTCAATATGTTTTCCTTGGGGGAAAATGGTACTCAAACAATGTTTAACTGTTTTTCAGGTTTGAGAGAAAACCACGAAGCTGTGAATGATATAGTGTGGGACGATAGTGAGCAAGATAAACAACTATAAGCATTGTTGATTTATGATGTGCTTATAGTTGTTTATCTTGCTCACTATTGTCCCACACTATATCATTCACAGCTTCGTGGTTTTCTCTCAAAGCTACGAGCTCACCAACTTTATGTTGACGTATTCTAGTTCCATTTTCAGGTGATTGCCAATAAAGTATTTTTTTAAGGAACTTGCATTGGAGTAAATCTACTAGTCTTCTCCCTCATTATTTTTTTCCAAGACAACAAGACTTGTATTTTACTATTAAAATTTCGATAAAGGATATCTTTGGATTATTGTAAACTAAAGTTGTAATCATGTATGATATGAATCTATGATGTTATGCTTGTGACTTTCATAGTTACACCTCGTGTTTCTGCTTTAGCGGGGTGTTACAGATTGGTATCAGAGCATAAGGTTATAGAGAATGCTGATTTTTCTAAAATAAAAACCTCAACTATAACCAAACAAAAGTTTTCGTAAAACCCGAACATGATACGAGTCGACTAGCACGAGCATTTCGTCGTTTTTCTTAAATTATACATAGCTTGATCAACTATGCTTAATTTAGGAGGGATCATAGGATAATGGGGTAGTTACCTTGGACCATGCTTGGTTGGACTCAAAACCTAGATCACCTAAAATTGCATCGGTCGTGTGCGTGTACATTTGCATTATATGTTTTATGCATTCATGATTGTGTTGCTATACATCCTATATGCTACTATACATACATTCTTATATGTGCTACACTATGTCCCACTACTAGCGTTTTAGCACGCCGTGTTTTTGTTATGCTTTGTCCTGATTTGCTTTTGTGTGTGCCTCTATTTCAGTCGAGTTAGTAGAACTACTGGGTAACTAATTGAACACTATTTTGAATATTATTTTGGACGCATCTCAACAATAAGTTGTTGGATGGCCAATGACGATTGTTGTATTCACTCATCATTTTGGTCAATCTGAAATGCAAAACATTTAAAACACCAAAATGCATCAAATCTGGAAATATCTCAAAATTGTGTTTATATGTTTTGGATGCAAAATTATCAAAATCGGATGAAAAACGAACAAAGTTTGCACAATTGGCGCTTCAATCCCGTCTTTCAAAAATTGATGAAATAGTCCCCAGCAACGTAATTTAAAGAAAAGTCACCAAAGGTCCTTTTGAAATCATAAGTTGTCATAATTAGTCCTTTGGTGAAAATGTCAAAGTTTGAGAAATTACGCTTTGATCCTTGAATTTTCGTAATTGTCTTGATTAGTCCTCGATTTCGGTTTTGTAAATTTGATCCTTACACTTTTAAAGATTGTCAAGATTGGCCCTTGGAAAAACATTTTCAGAATTTCATGAGTGGTCCTTGGATTTTCAGATTTTACATCTTTAGTCCTTAAAGTATTGTTTGGATCAATGTTTAATCCTAAGTCCAAGTAACTACTTAGGCCCAAATAATAACAAACCAACCCATTATCCTGACCCGGTCAACCCACATCCCCACCCGGTCAACTATTAAACAAAACCACCCACACCCACTGTCTTCTTCTTCTCTCTTTCCCGCCCAAGATAACACAATCCCAGGAACCCTAACTTTTCCCAAAACCCAGAACCCACTTTTCTTTTTACCACTCCCCAAACACTCCACCTCCCTTGTCCCTTTTACCCAGCTTCATCAATACCAAAACCCACCTTCATCACTTTTAACCGGATACACCCAAATCCCAAACCCACTTCCATTTTTCCCCCTCCTCTCTTAGCTCCAGGTCAGCAATCCATGTTCAAAAGACCCAACCAAAGGCTCAGATATAATCTCATTTGGTACCTAACTATTGAAGGGTCAGGATTGGTTCAAAAGAAGCACAAGTGGAATCCTTTGCTTAACTGCTCACACAAAAGAAACACAAGACTTGAAGCTTGAAGACCAGTAGACTTAGTAGTATAAATAGGACCTTTGTAAGCCAAAGAAAAGGCACCCCTAGTTTTTAGTCAAAATTTCAGTTTAAGTTTTCTTTGTAATCTTTAATTTATTTCAATGAAAAAGCTTATTTGAGTTATCTTTGTCTCTTTTATTTCTAGCTACTATCAATCTTTGTTATTAGTTAATGTACTTGGTTTTCAGAAAAGAAATAAACAGGGGTCAAAATCTTTTGCAAAAGGAGTGTTTGGGTCACAAAGAAAAGTGGTCAAATTGTTGTTTTCCACCCGTTTGACTTTCCAAGTCAAACTCCTATTTAGAGTCTTAGACTAGTTAAAAGGCTTGAAAAAGAGTTGCATAAGTTCTGCTCAATTTGGGTTGGTACAATAACAATTTTTTCTGCATTCCAAACCTGTTCAGAACAGCAGCTTATAGCTGCTGTTCATGACCTCTTTTTTATAACTTGTTGTTAGTCTTGAGTTACAAATTTGGTTTTTCCTGCTTCCTAGTATTCCAAACTCTCTCTAGTTTCAGTTTAAATGCATTCAAATCACCTCTAGCATAGTTTAGTTTTAAGTTGAAAACCTGTTTTTGCAGTTCTTTCTGTTCTGCATCAGTAAAAAAATGTCCATAGCCAGCTGATATAAGCTCTTTTTCAAACTGAAATCAGGATGTTCTTGGCCCCCATTTGATTTCTTTTGAATCTCTACTGTGCTAACTTCAAACCTTTGTAGCTTGTTCCTCCTTGAATTCACTTTTGCAGCTAAAAAATAAGCTTGAACAGGCTCTCCAGGCCACTGATTTGCAGCCTGCAGTCTCAGTCCACAGGTCACCCCTTTAGTTCTTTCTTTTTGCTTATCAGTGCTTGCCCATTGCTAAATTAGGTCTACTATAGTTTGTTTAAGTTGCGTAGTTAGGTTTAGCTCATTTAAGTGCCCCTTATTGCCTATCAGTTAGCTTGTTACTTATCTTGAACTTGTTTTAGCTTTAGAGTAGTTTTAATTTCCAACTGTTTTTTCCCCTGCATTCAATTAGCTTTTTGCTTGTTTTAGCTTATTTAATCTAGTAAACCTAATATTTCTGCCATTTGGCCCCATGGTGTGCTTATTTGATTCAATGGTTGCTTAATTTGTGCTCAAAACTGTTATAGGGGTGTTTGTTTTGAATTGGTTTCCTAAACTGAGATCAAATAAGCAGTTTAAACTGCTTATTTAGAAGTTGTGCTACAAAAAGTTTTCACAAAATATGTCTGTTTTTGTTTCATCTTTGAGTTTCAAAAAGAAAAGTTGAACAAAAAAATAGTTTTCAAAAATAAGCAAGAGGTGGGATTCGAACCCCTGACCTCTTGCCTATCAAAGCCTCAACACACACACTGTCAACCAACGCGCCCTTGGGTCTTGTCCTGTTTTATTTTACACAAACTATCCTTTTACCCTTCCTTAGGCAGTTTAGCTTATAAGTCCTTGTTAGCTTATTTCCTGCTTATTTTACAAAGCACCACCTCGTTTTTTTAATTTCTCAGAATCAGTTAGACCTTAAGTAGTTTTCTGTAAATTTTCAGATTTTTCTATAGTAGTTTAGTATTTTTAATTGTTTAATTAGATTAAAATAGATTTTAATTCGTAGGAATTAATTTAAAAGTCGAAAAAATATTCCGCTTTTTCCTAAAATTATTTTTAGTCAAATAGATCATAGGAAAATTGGTTTCACACCGTAGTCCTTAAATTGCAAAACTTTACGCTTATGGCTCCCAAGTTGTTTTACTGCTTTTACGTTTTCGCTTTTAGCACCCTAGACTTAGTGTAGTTTCGTTTATCATTTCTAGGCTTAGTAGTAGTTAGTTTGTAGTTTATTAGGGTTCCCTTGCCTTAATTATCTTCCCATTCATTAATTTGTAGAATTCGTAATCAAACTAATCCAAATCATTAAAATCGATTCAAGTTCAAATCACGAAACTCAACGAATCCTTCCATTCACACCTCGTTGGGACACGACCGGGAAATCACTTTTCCCGGTATCACTTTTATCACACCCGTGAGGTTTGCACGTTGACCTTTTCACAAAGGGTTAATTTGTCGGATTTACTGTTATTTTGATATCGTTGATATTGTGTTTTTCACCACTCACTTCACAACGAATCAGCCAACATTGATTTCGCTATTTTCAAAATGATATTTTGATACACTATTTTGATACACCATTTTTGATACACTATTTTGGCCTAATTGGGAAACACTATTTTTAATACTAATACATGACCATGCGATTATCGCCCTATGCCATTATGTCACATGCCTCGTCTCCCTATACCCCTCACTTTGTAAACAAGCCTGAATAATCGTATTATAAGCCGATGAGTCGGATGACATCATTAGCCGCCCTAGGAACAACCCGCCGACCATCGTAGTCGCAGTTAGTGGTTTCACCATACGATTAGGACCTTGGAGACTGCAATTGCAATAATAGGACTTACAAGAAAGTGATGACCTTAATCTTGTTAATTGATTTGTTTGTGTTGACCATGATAACAATGTCCTCCCTAGTGTTCGTGTTCCGAGGATGGTACTTATTCAGACAAGTAAACCCTGTTGGTCAAATCTTTTGTACAAATGAAATATTTTCTTGCAAAATTTATAAAGTATGATAAATTGGTAATCCTTAATAATCAGACCGTGTTATAATGGTTCTTCAAACAAAATATTGTTGATAGTCGAAATTGTTTTATAATAAATTGGTGATTCTCGATGGTTGGATGGTTTCAGTATAAAATTCGTTTTAAATGTTTGTTCAAACATCCTTTCTTGACGGTCAATATCCAAACCATGTGCAAAAAATCACTTTAACAATAAGAAAAACTTTTTGTAGTCATATCTTTTCACATGACTATAATTATCGAAAATTTCAAACAATGTTGCTCCAAAATATATTCATGGTCAAATTTTATGATATTTTACTCAAATAAATGTTGTTAACAAATGTTCAAAACCATGCCTCCAAGAAGGAACACGCACCACTCATGGACAAACATCGAAAACAACCACTATGACTACATACTATTTGACCTTAGAAGTGAACTGAGCGCCTCTACCCGAGACTGACGATAATGATATACCATGCCTCAACATTATTCCTTCGAAGTACAACCTTCCTCACTCATTCTATACGATAAGATACTCGCATTTGGACATCAAGAATCAATGTACAATTACTTAAGAGACAATGTGCCCTTTTCGGAGTTCTAGACAACTTAGTCGCATTGGAAGTGCTTTCACTTTTACATTGGGACATCAAGAAGTCGCATCTGACCATAAGACCTTAGCTTTTACTTGTAGCATGTCAAACATCACTTGACATAGTATTTACTTGGCTCAGAACACCAATACAACGATATCAAGACATTATGCATCCTAGTTATGCCTAGATCAGTTGAGCACTTGGACTTATGAGCTTCATCTAATAACAATGTATGAACATTTCAAACCATCGACACCAAATTTTTCTATAGATCTTTTGATTCATAGACCCTCATCTTTAGCTAGTTGTATATGCCTGACAACACATTCTTCCTTGGTGATTTCACATAAAGGTATTTTATCTAAGAATCCTTTATATCAACTCTTAGACTATTAGTGATGTCTATCCTCATTGTTTAAACTCTAACCGATTCTACTCTTTCATTTGGTTTACGACGTCATCAACTACGCTTACTTTTCCTAGACGATAAGGACGCCACCATCGTAACCCCCTACTAACCTGGCTCACGCTACTTGACTTTACATGAAAACCTTCTTAGGAAACATGTACATAAGACTCTTGTGGTCTGTACAAATAAGACACTACATACCATACAAATATCGACTCCATAATTTCAATTCAAAACTTCGACCGCCAACTCTATACCACGAATTTAATATTCCTTCTTATTTCCTTTAATTACTTTGAAACATCCTTCTTCACATTGAGAAGCCTTCATTATTGCTTATTCGATCTTAATAGACGACGACCGTTCCTTCATTCGGAGATTTGGTCAACAATTTCCTTTCCATTGCCACAACAAATCCACCTAACCGAATTGTAATCTATCCCACCAGATTTTCTATCCCTCAATACTAATGAGAATATCATGAATGATTCCTTCAGTAATATATTGTTCTCCGTCTACAAAATTCTTAAACTAGTGCTCTATCTAATTTCTTCGATCCACGATTCACACAACGGTATGAAGAAGCAGCCGCAAAACATCTTTTTGGCACTAGACATCAAACGCGAGCAAGTATGTCATTTACAAGATTGGTGCCTGACACGACACCAAGTGCTACGCTGACATCCTAATCAGTCACCTTATATGCTCATCCTTTTACCTTAGATTCTCTATTCTTCTTGTCATGTTGATTTTCTGATAACAACCCATATCAGTTTTCACCTCCTTTTGACAAATACATCGACCTTTGTAAACCCACAAGAAACTCAATTTCCACAAATTAACTATGCGGTGCAGTCTTAAACAAAGTGACCTGATCGATTTCACTAGTAACATGTGTCCGTGCCAAATCTGGAACATCATACCCCAATCATACTTCGCTTCGTGCAATAAATCTTAACTCCAAGTGACTTGTTTACATTCTTATGACATTAGTGATCTTTACTGTTTGTACAAAACCTTCGGCGCAGCAAATCCTACAAACCATTTTGGATTTTGACGAAGACCGGATAGAGGATGACTGATCCTTCCCTCCTCGTTGGATAAACGATGATCTACAAAGCAACATAACCCGGAAAGGATTCTTTACGTCCACCAGAACTAAATTTTTTTGTTGTTTCAAACTTAGAAAACCTCCTTCAAAGCCTGTCTATGTAGCCTCAAATACAAAGCTTCTTACCCATCGCCTTTACCAATTTTCTTTAAACAACCCAATTATTCTAACAGTACCCCGATCTTCTTTACTAATATCACCAATCTAAGCCGTAGATACATATTCGTTTGTTTATGAGCAGTTATGAAATTTAGCCAATTTTTCAAAGACGTTAAGCTTCCTTACAACTTGATAGTTAGATTAATTTCATAACAGTTCTAGTTTGAAAAGTTGTGAAATTAAGTTACATTAAAGCAGCTTAAGGGATTTGATAAATTTTCTCGAGGATGGAAAAGCTTATTCCATCTAAATTTAACCACCTGATAGTTATCTTTCACTGCCTATCTCATTACACTCAGAAGGACGGATTCGAATGAAGTTATCATAAGTTATAACCTTTTGTGATATTTGACCTTTTCGCATAAGTTGTAATGGCAATACTAGAGTCCTCATTTAAATTCTAGGTCTTTTATTATGACATTGGCCTGTAATTACAAGCGTTGGACTATTACAGTAGCAGATGAAATTTTTGAATCTAATATTGTGGGATAGATGGTTTACATTGTACTAGCAGTTCCATTAGCAAAATTTGTCATACTGATCTACAAACATTGTTTGAAATTTAGTGGTTAACGTGTAAGGAACCGTAAGTAAAGCCTAGCCGATGATCAACTATTTATCACACCTAAGGAAGAGCCGATCGAAACCCTAGTTATGGAAGTTAAGAAACTTAGATGAGATAAGATTCTAATTATAAATTTAGTTAGAACTTAGACAGTGGACATGAGTATAATTAAGAGAAATGGTTACATGAGCCATGTATATTCTCGACTTTTAGTAAGAACAAACTAGGGATGCCAACAACTAAATTCTGGGTTGAAATTCTTTTAAAGGGGGTAGACTATAGCAACTGGCATTTTCAGGGCAACACTCGTTCATAAAACTCAAAACTATTTACTTTGAATGCCTAAATATTTACTTTTACGTATAACCGTTAGGTTAAATTGCGTAAGCCAGAAAACGAAAGTTATCGTAAACTGACATTGTTCTAGGTCAATATTTTGCCAAAGACTCAAAACATTCACTTTTAGCACTTATGTGTCCACTTGAATCTAAAATCGGGAGATTAACACAACGCGTACCGGCACAAGCTTAATAAAGGTATACGCTAAATTAATACGTTTTAACATTTATAAAGTCATTTTTGAAGTTATTTTATTTATTTTATAATGTTTTCATAAAACGTGTATTTTCGTGTTACGTTAACATTTTACCGACAAAATATACCCGCAATACCACAAAACGCCAAAATAAAACACACCCTTTCTAGTTTGTCCTTTAGTTGAACAACCTTTTTTTTTCTCTTTTTTTGCTTACAAGCCAACCCACAACCCTCCCCATTTCACTCCTAGTTCGACCCTCTCCCAACATGCTAGCACAATTTGTGGATCTAGGTTTCATGCTTGTCCTATATATACTTTACACTTTTCACACACATAACACACACAACACAAAAAATAAAATCCTCCTCCGTCTATCTAGCATTCAGCCAAAATCCAAACACCCGCAACTCCATACATTTTCCACTGCGTTCTAAGATTGGGTAGCATATACATGTGTTGGTTTAGTATTTTTAGTTAGTTTGGGTTAATAAACTTGGGTTGTTAGTTAGTTACTAATCTTTCTTAAAACCATTTCTTGGTAAGTTAAACTTTTCTTAACATTTCTTGTACTTTTATAAATTTCGTGATGCATAAACAGCAAAAGTACAAACCATTTTATAAAAATTAAGGTTTAAACTTTTCACAATGAATAAAAGTGTATGTATATACACGTTTGAAAAAAAATAAGAAAAACATTGGGTAAAGTATCATTGATTTTGTGTGGATATTTGGGTATAAAATAAGTATATAAAGGGTTTTTGGTTTTTGCTTATTGCTTATTTCGGCTTATTCGAAGCTTATTATGCTCATTAGACTTTTCGACCCAATAAGGAAAAATTAGGGTTTTGTTGTTGAGCTTATTGCCTTTTGACACACCCTTTTTACACATATATTTGGCTTATTTTTTAGAAAACAAAGAGATTATTTGCTTATTAGCTTATTCTTGGCTTATTGGGCTTAACTAGTGCTTATTTGGCCCATAAGGGTTTTAGGGTTTTTAAATTATTGAAAAACCTGGGATTTAAGCTTATTTGATATATTGTTACTTTCTGCTTATTTTTGTTTGATAAGCTCCCGACTTATTTAGTCAATAAGCTCTCGGCTTATTAAAGCTCATAAGCTCTCGGCATTTTTTTACATATTGTTCTCGACTTATATTTCCCTTATTTAGTTCTCGGCTTATTTAAGTTATAAAGTTTTGGCTTATTTTTCTTATTTTGCTCTCGTCTTATTTTAATGCTTATTGGGTTGATTTATTTTGTGGTTTCTTAAATCGAGCTTATAAATGGGTTTAAATTTGGGTTTGTAAACAAGCTAAACAATGGACTTGTTAATGGGCTAAACTTTGAGCTTGTGTTGGACTAAATAAAAAGACTAAAAATCTCATTAGTTAAGTTGGGCTCTTAATGGATTATTCGGTCCAACAAAGATTTGACTAAGTGGTTTTGGGCTATTAACGGGCTACTTGACCAAATAAGAAGATTTGATGTTTTTTGGTTCATATAAAATAAACTTTTTGAATAACTTATCGTATCGTATAAATATTGGTTCTAATTAGTTAAATTAGTCGTAAAGAACGTGTTTGGTTAAAAAGTGACTAAACGTGGTTTATTGATGGGAAATGTATGTTTTTAGTAAAAGTCTTCGACTTTAGGAAAGGGATATAAACGAATGGGTCATGCCCAATTTTTACTAAAACTTTATACTTAGAAATATTTACAAACTTATTTTCTTAAAAACCCGACAAAAGGACAAAACTATAATTTTATAAATTATAAACTCGTATTTATTCTTAAACTCGATAAAACTATAAACCTTTGTAAATAATATTGGATATTATTTTTAAACCCGAGAAGAAAGAAATATATAAAATACTAATATATTTCAATACCCGACTACAAGACGAAAAATGTATTTTATTAATTTTATAAATTATAAAACTTCCATTATTTAATGCTTGTATTAAAAACGTGTTAACACTTATAACATGAACATCCTGTCTAATTAACTTGCGGTTACCGGGTAAATTACCGAAACATATTGATTTATCTGGTATATTTATTTACTTGTTTAATTATTTACTTGTTTATTTGTTTACTTGGTTATTTTCTTAATATGGATATATATATATATATATATATATATATATATATATATATATATATATATATATATATATATAGGGGAGAGTTAACGTGAGATCAAACTTAAAGTTGAAAATAAGATCAAGTCTAAAAACAACTAAAACATTTATAAATAACAATTTTAGCAATAATACACAAAAATAATATTTTAATACAAATTAACATTTTAGCAACTAATAACCCAATGATACGTGAGTTTGGATTAGTGATACACCGATACACATTACACTAATAAATATTCCAAAACCCGATACACATACAAAACTTGATACACATTACACTTAATCAAAGTGTATCACTTGGGTTTCAGAATTTAAAAAGAAATCTCTCAAACTTTAACAATTTTAACAGAAGTTAATAAAAATTATTATTTTGTTGTAGTAAGAAAGTGTCGACATTAAATTTTAGTGGATCTCATTTTAACAACTTTAAGTTGATCTTATTTGATCTAGATATATATATATATATATATATATATATATATATATATATATATATATATATATATATATATATATATATATATATATTTGCGTCACGCCATGACTACTATTAAAATAAAAACAATAAGAACCAATAAAGATTAGACATGTGAAATTTAATATTTGAACCAAAATAAAAAATATAAACTAAATATATGGGTAATCTAGTAAAATTGTTGTTCCTTAATTGTCTCTAATATCCTCGTAAAAAAAACTGTCATTCTTAAATTTGTCTTTCATATCTAAAAGGGCCATATCACCATTTATATCACTCCCATATCCCCATAAAAGAAAAACCATAGATCTTAGTTTTGTTATTATCCATGAGGTTGATTATCGATTTCTACAAAAATGTTTTAGTTGGAATTTTTTTGATTTATTTTTTATTTTTTAATTAAAAGATCTTATGTTTTTATTTGAATATGTAGTTTAGCAGCAACGACAAACTTGTATCAATTTTTTTACAAGTCTTTCCCTAACAATATTTTTTGTGTGTCAGAAATAGTAAATGCTTAATTTAAAATGTAGCAAAAAACTTAGTATGTCACTCAAATGTATCATGCAAATAAGTGTTTCACAAACTTAGTTTTTCAATAAAAGTGTGCTAAAAAAATTAGTTTGTCACTAAAAATGTATCAAAAAATTAAGTGTGTCACAAAAAATTGTTAAAAGACTTAATGTGTCACTAAAATTTATCATAAAACTTAACTTAATGTATTACTAAATTTGTATCATAAAACTTTGTGTATCAAAAGGTATAGTTTGTTTCAAAAAAATGTGTCATAAAAAAAATTGTGTATCACTATATAATTATCAAGAAACTTAGGTGTCATAAAAAATAATGTATTGCATCAGCATAACATTTTTTTTAGAAAGCTACTATATAAATATGTTTTTAAAAAATGTAATATAAAAAGTCCAAAGGATTACTGATAAGGTACTAAAAAATATTGTCGAATAGAAGATGCTAAAAAAAATGGTGTTTAATAAAGATAGAGGAGAAAAGATTTATAATGAGGCCCGTGTATCAACAAAAACCACAAAACCATGACAAAAGTGAGTAATATATTATAAAAGTATTTAAAAAAAAAGAAAAAAAAGTGAGGTGCTTGTCATATAAAAACACGATTCTTGAAAACAAAGTGAAAAATCCGGTTGAAAGAAGGCACGTGGGTTTGACCATACAAACTCAGTTTCCAAACTTGCCATCTATTTCAAAGTAACTACGAAAATGCCATCCATCTCATTTTTATCTAATGACATCATCATTGGTACATCCGATAGTGCCAGATTGGTCACCTATTGCTTTTTATTTTAAAAGGTCACTTCTGATAACGCCCCCTATATATATATATATGTGTATATATATATATATATATATATATATATATATATATATATATATATATATATATATATATATATATATTACTAGGTTTGACGTCTTTTACGATTCAAACTTACTAACAACCACACAAACAATGATACCAAGGTTTGTTTCAAACAATGATACGAAAACAATGATACGGAAACAATGATACGAAAACAATGATACCAAAATCTCTTTCAAACAATGATACCAAAATCCTTTTCAAACGTTGATATGAAAACCTTTTGAAAACTCATATGCATCACTTTATTTTCACTTGACATATTTCTAAGTCGTGATCGGTATACCGTTGTGCTATTCTACTTGATCATTCATTTCCGATAATTTATTCACCGTACGCTGAGGTGAGTTATCGTAGCTCCTTTTTCAATATGTTTTCCTTGGAGGAAAATGGTACTCAAATTATGTTTAATTGTTTTTCATGTTGTGATACTTGTTTACTTGTTTTTTTGGACAATATGTGTGTTTGATTGCGATTGTGTGTTATGTTGGGTGTTTTCTTTATATGTATTAAAGTATGCGCAACTTTTTAACTCCGTTTAGAGCCGAAGCATTTGATAGTACTATCAGGGTAGCTCCTCGTTGTTAGCAATTTGTGTGTAGCAATCATGACAGGTTTAGTTGTCACAAGTATTGCTGATTTATTATGTGCTTATAATTGTTTATTGTTGGAAAATTTAGTGCACTTGTGGGATTAGTTCATACCTTGTAATGGGTTAGGAGGTACGGAGTGTACACCCATAAGGTCCATGAACACCTCGACTCTAATAGTGGTTTGTATTGGTGAAATCTTGTTTGAGAAATCATCGCTTATGAAAATCGCTTGTGGAAAGTACCGCTTGTGGCTTCCATCGATAAGCGGTGTTTCCAGCGATAAGCGATGTTTCCAACGATAAGCGATGTTTCCGAAGTGGTGTATCCACGATAGTGCATGAAATCTTGATAAGCGGTGTTTCCATCGATGGTCGATGCTTCCACGCAGTGAAAGTATTGCTAGTGGAAAATCTTGCTAAATGGCGATTACAACTTCTTTATGACCACGTTTAATTGGTCATGTAACCCATAACGGCTATAATGGGGATAATTATGAGGCTATTAATGGGCCGATTAATACTCATAATTCCATTGGAATAGCTCAGAGTAACCTCCTATATATAGGAGATCCGAACATGCATGACAAACACACGAAACGTAAACACTTATTAGCGAAAGGGTTATAGGGTTGTGCCCAATTCTCTAGCGCATTGGTCTTATCCCAGTAGATATTCGTGATACCCGGCATTAGGGTCGAAGAGTTTACTTTGGAAAGTGATCACACGATTCCAAGTGATATCATGTAACCACATAGTGGTATTGCTCATCATCATTGATTGTCTTAACCCCGCTCGAAAATAACCCCAACAATCAAAGTAAACTATTTTGTGATAATCAATGGCAACCGCAATGAAACACATGGCTTCAAACTTTGCTAAAATTGGACAAGTTTGAAGGGTGGACTTTAGGAGGTGGCGGAAGAAGATGCACTTCTTCTTTGTCAAGCATGAGTGTGTGTATGTGCTTACTACACCTATTCTCGATGATGGGGATGATGCTACCGTGGAGCGGATCGAAGGAGGAGCAAATGGGAGAATGATGACTACATATGCAGAGGTCTTATTCTCAATGGTATGTCCGATTCTCTGCTTGATATTTATCGAACTTTGAATCTTCCAAAGAACTATGGATTCCTTGGATGCCAAATATATGGTCGAGGATGCATCAAGTAAAGTTCCTTGTTAGTAATTTCACAAATTACAAAATGACGATTCAAGACCGGTTATGGAACAATACAATGAACTTCTTGGAATACTTGGAAGGTTTACACAACACCAAATGAACATGGATGAGGCTATCAAAGTATCTTGTGTCATTGACAAACTCCTCCTTCATGGAAAGATTTCAAGCATACCTTGAAACATATGAAGGAGGAGTTAACTCTTATTGAGTTAGGCGGTCATCCGCATTGAGGAATCTCTCGGGTGCGGGATAATGACAAGCCAAAGAGTAGCAATGCTCTTGGACCATCATTGTCAATATGGTGGAGCATAACAACTCCACCAGTACAATGATAACAAAGGCAAACGCAAATATCATGACAACACAAGGGTAGATCCTAACAAGAAGGCAACACCTACTTGTTGGAAATGTAGCAAGACCGTCACATTAAAAGGACCAAAGGTGTTAAAATTGGTGGTAAAGCCAATGGATCAAGCACTAATGGTTCGGGGAGTGGTGGTTCACCAACTCACTGAAAGGTCGAAATATGTTTAATAAGTCTTTTCGTATTTATTATGTTACATATGTATCGAATCTTTTATGTGCGGATGATGATGTTGCGTGGTGGGTTGACTCTGGTGCAACAGTTCATGTGTGCAAAGATAGAAGTCGGTTCAAGACTTATGAGTCACCGAATGATGGTTCTATTCTTCACATGGGAAATGAGTCAACGACCTTGGTGCATGGTCGTGGTTGTGTAGATCTTAGGTTTAGTTCGGAAAGATTGTAACTTTGTTTAATGTTATTCATGTTCCCGATATCGGGAAGAACTTGGTTTCAAGTAGTGTTTTGAATAATCATGGATATAAACAAGTTATTGAATCGATAAATTTGTTCTCTAAATGTGGTGTTTTTATTGGTTTTGGTTATTTATGTAATCAAATGTTCAAAGCTTAATATTACCACCGATGTTATTTTAGATTTTGTGACCACATATGATCAATGATTCTACCCTTTGGCATGCTAGACTTGGTCATGTTCACTATAAAAGGATGCAAGATATGTCTAGGGATGGTTTAATCCTCGCTTTTGACATGGACACCGAAAAGTGTAAAACTTGCATGTTGACCAAGATAACCAAAAACCCTTTCGTGGTGTTAGTCGTGAGACTAAGATCTTGGAGCTTATTCACAATGACTGTGTGATTTGCATGCCACTCCTTCTTTGGGGAATAAGAAGTACTTTGCGACATTTATTGATGATGCTTCTAGATTTTGTTATGTCTTTCGTTACATACCAAGGATGAAGCATTAGATAAATTCAAAGTGTTTAAAGCGAAGTTGAATTACAACTTGGGTCTTTGATCAAAAGATTAAGGGGCGATAGGGAGGTGAGTACATGGATACCGGTACTTTCGATCTGTTGGAATAATCCATGAAACAATCGCTTTATACTCCTCGAGAAATGGTATTTCGAAAGGAAAAGCAGGTCTTGAAGGAGATGGTTAATTCCATGTTGTCCTATTCGGAATCGAGTCAAGGGTTACGGGGTGAAGCTATGTTAACGACTTGCTATTTATTAAATAGGGTTCCCAATAAAAGGAACAAGGTTACCCCTTATGAACTCGGACTAAAAGGAAACCCAACTGAACTATCTCGGGGTTTGGGGTTGTAGAAATTGTAAGACTCCACGATCCAAAGCAAAGACTTTGGGTGAAAGAGGCATTGATCGCATCTTTGTTGGATATCTTGAGCATTCCAAGGCTTTTAGGTTCTATGTTATTGAACCTAATGAATATGTTTCAATTAACTCAATAATTGAATCAAGGGATGCGATTTTGATGAAAATAGATTCTCATCGGTCCCTAGACCAAGTCGGAGGATTCCTAATGGAACTCATGACACTTTGGTGTATCGAGGTCCTCGATGATGAACCATCGATGGTCCTCGATGAGGTTGTGGTTCAAAAACTCGAACTCGTGCTCGGGAAGAGCAAAGGTCGGGACTCCAAAGTCATTTGGACTGAGTTTCAACTATACCTAGTTGAAGGTACTAGGGATGAGGTCTCGGACCAATACTTCTATTGCTTCATTGTTGAGGATGACCCCAAAACATTTGAAGAAGCAATGAAGTCGAGATATTGCTTTCGGAAAGAAGCAATCAATGATGAGATGGATTCCATCATGGGCAACAACACTGGTGTTGGTTGATCTACCTCCCGGTTGCAAACCTCCGGGTTGCAAATGGATTTTCAAAAGGAAAATGAAGGTAGATGGAACTATTGAAAAGTTCAAGGCTAGATTAGTTATTCGTGGCTTTAAACAAAAGTCGGGGATAGACTATTTTGATACTTATGCCCACGTGGCTCGTATGACGCACCATAAGATAGCGATTGCTATGGCATCTATTCACAATCGATTATTCATCGATGGATGTGAAGACGACTTTCTTGAATGGTGAATTGGAAGAGAGATTTATATGAACCAACCTCGTGGCTTCATCTTGCCCGAAATGAAAACAAGGTGTGTAAACCGATTAAGTCTCTTTATGGATCAAGCAGAACCTAAGCAATGGCATAAAAATTTGATGAAGTGGTTTTGTCTAGTGGTTATGTTCTTAACCAAGTGACAAATGTGTATATAGCAAATTTGATGAATCGTAAAGGAGTCATCATTTGTCTATATGTTGATGACATGTTGATCTTTACCGACCAAAATCGGGGTTGACCGACAAAGGAATTTTGTCATCAAGGTTCTCCATGAAAGACATGGGGAGGCGATGTTATCCTTGGTATAAGGATTAAACATGAAAGTAATAGAATTTCTATCTCTCGGTCTCATTATATTGAGAAGGTAATTGAAATTCAATTACTTTGATTGTACTCGGTGAGTACACCTATGGATACTGAGAAGTCGATGCCTAATCATGGCAAGGTCAGTATCTCAACTTGAGTAATCTAGGGTAATTGGTCGCTGATGTATGCCATGACTTGTACAAGACCCGATATTGGTTTTGCGGTGGGAAAATTGAGCGGTATACTAGTAATCCTAGTGCTCATCATCGGCAAGCGCTCATGTGGTATCAAGTATTTGAAGAGAACTATGGATTATAGTCTCATATACCGGTTACCCATCAATGTTGGAAGGTTACACCGATGCAAGTTGGATCGGTAACAATCAAGACAATTGCTACCGGTGGTGGGTATTCTACTTGGTGGAGGTGCAATTTCTTGGGCATCCAAGAAACAAACTTGCATCACCGCTTCAACAATGGAATCTGAATTTGTGGCTCTAGCAATTCTTTGGTAAAGAAGTCGAATGGTTGAAAAACTTGCTTCGAGATTCCATTGTGGCCTAAACCTATAGCACCTATTTCTATCCGGTGATAGTGCAATTACATTGGCTAAGGCTTATAGCGGATGTACAATGGTAAGTCTAGACACTTAGGTGTCGGGCATAGCATGATTCGTGAGCTTATCATGAATGGGGTGGTATCTATAGAGTTTGTGAGATCTCAATGAACTTAGTCGATCACTGACGAAGGGTCCGGCTAGAGACTTGGTTATAAAGTCCGCTAAAGGGATGGGTTTAAGTCCAACTTAGTCACCGAATGCTAGGACACCCAACTCCATCCCGAGGAAACTTAGGAGCCGAGTTCAATGTGGAAAGTCAACATTCATTGGATCGGAGCACATGTTTTATTTACATCCCAAGGTTGTGCTCGAACTGTTGAAAGGAGGATGAAGTCTTTACTTAATGGTTAATTTTCTTTGAAAAAGTGCTTGGCGAGCATGACTAAAGAGGAACCACCTATGTAAATGTTGAAGTTTTGCCGCTGAAGCTTTGGACTTTTAGCTTTTACAACATTTATGAATTTGGATATGGACACATGGCTTGTATAGTGTCGGGAGTCATTAAGTGTTTGAAAACTTGTGTGTATTTTATCTTCGTATTCAAATGGGTTGAAGGGTTCAATTCTTAGAACACCACGATTCTCGAATATTTGAACATGTAATTTACTAAGATGGAAATTCAATCCTCGTGACATTTTCGTTTATGCATGTTTTGCTTAATGTTTATTTTTCATGCAAAGGAAGTGAACTAAATTTGGGAGGATTGTTGGAAAATTTAGTGCACTTGTGGGATTAGTTCATATCTTGTAATGGGTTAGGAGGTACAGTGTACACCCATAAGGTCCATGAACACCCCGACTCTAATAGTGGTTTGTATTGGTGAAAGTCTCGTTTGAGGAAAGTATCGCTTGTGGAAAAATCGCTTGTGGCTTCCATCGATAAGCGGTGTTTCCAGCGATAGGCGATGTTTCCACCGATAGGCGATGTTTCCAATCGAGTGGTGTATCCACCGATAGTGCTATGAAATATCGATAAGCGGTGTTTCATCGATAGTCGTACTTCCACCGCAAGTGAAAGTAATCGCTAGTGGAAAGTCTTGCTTATGGAAAGTATCTTCGCTAAATGGCGATTACAACTTCTTTATGACCACGTTTAATTGGTCATGTAACCACTAACGGCTATAATGGGGATAATTATGAGGCTATTAATGGGCGATTAATACTCATAATTCCATTGGAATAGCTCAAGAGTAACCTCCTATATATAGGAGATCCGAACATGCATGACAAACACACGTAAAACGTAAACACTTATTAGCGAAAGGGTTATAAATTGTGCCTAATTCTCTAACGCATTTGGTCTTATCCCAGTAGATATTCGTGATACCCGGGCATTAGGGTGAATAGTTTACTTTGGAAAGTGATCACACGATTCCAAGTGATATCCGAGAACCACATAGTGGTATTCTTCTTGTCGTTGATTGTCTTAACCTCATTAGGAAATAACCCCCAACATATCTTGCTCACTATTGTCCCACATTATATCATTTACAGCTTTGTGGTTTTCTCTCAAACCTACGAGCTCGCCAACTTTATGTTGACATTTTCTAGTACCATTTTCAGGTGATCGCCAAATAAGTATTTTTTAAGGCACTTGCATTGGAGTTAATCTACTCGTCTTCTCGCTCATTATTTTTTCCAAGACAACGTATAATCAAACAAGACTTGTGTTTTACTATTAAAATTTTGATAAAGGATATCTTTGGATTATTGTAAACTAAAGTTGTAATCATCTATGGTATGAATTTATCATGTTATACTTGTTCCTTTCATAGTTACACCTCGTGTTTACGCTTTAGCGGGTGTGACGAATGCCACATTAGCTTTCTCTCTCCTCTCACTTCTTCTCACATTTCACAATACATGATCACCTTACCCTCACCTTTCATTAAAATACCCACATTATACAAATATACCTCGCTAAATACCTCACACACACTCACAAATAAAATAAAATAGCAATAAAAAATATAAGGGACCCACCTCACTTCAAACATAAACTTGACGACATGCTCACCTTATTTTTGCCTTTTTTCCTAATGTCATGCATGAATGGGGAGCTGGACATGGTCACCATAAGGTGACTTGGGGACTTATGCTGACTAGTAATGCCCATGTCGAGCAGCCTAAGAGTAAATAACAGGTTGATAATATCAGCCACTTAATGTTTTATCAGTTATTGAATTAACAATATTAAAGAATTTAGGTCAGAAAATAGAAATAGTTTTTTTTCAAAGTTTCTTTTTAATACGTAAACTAGAAAAATTTAATCAAGTGTAATGGACTTTCATTAAGTGTTCTAATATGACCATTTTGATGTGTTATCATGTTAAAAATAGTGACAAGCGTCAATTTTTTTGGAATAACAACACATCAAAATGTGCATATTGTAACATTTTACAAAATTCGTTATGATACAATTTATTGTTCACATATTAAAATGGCTTCAAAAAGCTTCTTGTTTTTCTGTTACCTAAACTCTTTATTTTATTAAAACCCCCTTAACACGGCAACATTTTTTTATTTTCAAAAGGTGAATATATAATATTGCCACAATAATCTCAACAATACAAAGGCAAGCTAAAAGACTAGATGGACATGCCCATACAACTTTTATAGCAGCTAAGCAAGGAAACATTCAAACAACATAAAACTATGCATACATTAACCTATTCTTCTAGTCTAGTGAGTAGCAAACTAGTACTAGGACTCCATGGAGAAACCACTTTCTTGACTGCATTTCCTTTTCATACGAACACCCTACTTGTGTTGACCCATGAACCGTAGAGTCTCTTGTATCAAGGCTTCATCGAGAAAGAGTAAAACTGATAGCAGGGGTTCGGGGTCGAGAAAACCTCCTTTTCTACGAGCAAGCTTTTCAACCCTCTAGACAGTGAACCTAATCGTTGTAGTGTAGTATGTGATAAACCCAAGAGATTGATTTTGTTCTCTAGGGGAACAGAATGCTAGAAAGAGATATATGACGAGAAGTTGGGGTTGAGGAAGATTCTTTTTAGTCTTTTTTTATGTTTTTTAGAAAGCAAGGGTAAAAATCCCCGGGTATAAGATTAGGGGGTGGTACTTCTACCAGTTTCACTACTTAACTACTAATCTAATTATCTAATTAACTACGGATAGATTATGCCAATTGAGGTGTGCTCGTATGATGATTAAAGATGTGTTCACTTAGATGCTATTACTCACTAGTTATCTCTTATTGGTCGGTTGAATTGTCACTTACTTTATCTTAATTGGTGCGTTGTATTCCGTTTAGTCGTAGGGTGGTGCCTAATTCCCTAGTTCTATGAATTGCAACTCTCCTCTAGAAATTCAAGTGAAAGTTTCTTAGACTAGTCCCAGCGGGGAAACTTACTTCTGAGAGAGCTGCTTTCGCCAGGATGAATGCTTTTTTCATTCGCTACGCACTGACTGGATGTTTCTCGCATACATGTATCAGTCCGTGGAAGAGTGAAAGGGTCATCACTATTGAGGATCTCCGGGATCGGCAAGTGCAATAGCATCTCCCCCGAATACACTACTATCCTAAAGCTACAATTCACGCAATAAACACAACGAATGGCCTAATGTGCACTCAAAGGCTTTTTGCTATTTAAGACGTTCAAGCTCGCAACAATGAAAGAAGAAGCCAATTTTCCTTAATCTAGCGTCTACCAATTAAGACAAGAGACAACCTAACAACAATTACTAACTAGGTTTCATAGATCTAAGCAAACACAAGAATAATTTAGCTAGACATGTTAAACAAGCAAGCATACACACATACAATTGAACATGGGGTAGACATAATGATAAATTGGATAAACATACTTATCTTGTGGTGTAAAATAGGGTATGAGCCCCTAAAATACTATCCAAGTCGAACTACAATTGAGTTAGGGTTTTCTCTCCAAAATTCTACCTCTTAAAATACAGAAAAATCGAATTCTATATATAGATTTACAATTGCGACGACGCCACATGTTGCTAGTGACGCCGTCAGGTCGCCGTCATTAGGGTTTCGTTTGGGCCAAGTCATTGTTGGGACGACATCAGTTGAGATGTGTGACGCCGTCAGTCTTCATGCAGGACGTCGTCTGAAGCCTGGTTCTTGGGCGTCTGGTGTAAAACTTGTGAGTGACGCCTTCCAGAATTTAGGCGTGACGCCGTCAGGCTTTAGGACTAGAAATTCCGCTTAGCCGTCGCGTGCACTTTTGATCAAGTCTTCTATAGAGGATGGTGTTGGCCTTTGGTTGGGATGCCGTCAAGTGTGCTAGAGTGCCTTTGATCTTGACTTTGTCATTTTCTTCATGTTTTCGCTCCTTTTCGTCCAAATATGCTTCATTCCAGCATTTTGCTTTAAAAAGACATAAAATGTGAAAATGAACGATTTTAAATAGTAACTGATATAAAATGTGTCGATTTAGGGTTTAAATGACCCTCTAAAAACGTATGTTTTAAATCCGTATCAAATATCCCTACACTTGGAATTTGCTTGTCCTCAAGCAAATGTGCTTTTGGCCAATCAGTATATAAGTTAGGGGGCATGAAGCATTGGTTTAAGATAGTCTACAAAAAGTAAAAGCGCCACAATAGTCATAACAAGCACGGAAATTATATACTAGCACCTCACAATTGGTGTTTGGATTCTCTCATCTCTCGGGTTTATATGAAATATAATATGAATGGAAATGGAAGATAAACACTCATTACCTGGCATAGTACATAGATTACCATAAGCTTGAGAATAGATCAAACCTTCACCGCTTTGGCGTAAGCACCTAGGAATAACTATCTAAGAGGTCTTTACAAGGGTTGTAACATTAGGCTTAGGGTAGGGAAGTAAAGGGTTTTGTTGGATAGGGGGTATTTAGTGGTGGCAAGTCAAAAATCTTATGTTACAAGCATGTAAAGCGTGGCGTTGCTAAGCCAAGACTCGACTTACTAACACTAGATAACTTGAAACAAAACACAAACATAAACTTAAAAACATAAACACAAAGATAGATGTAGGATGGTAGCCCGTATGTTTTTCTCATTTGTTCTTCAACAACTCTTTTTCTCTTTTTTTCCATTTTTTTCATACCTTTTTACTCTACCATCCTGTACGATAATATCAAAATACAAGGGATTTACAGGAGCATCCCTACACTCAAGTTTTTATTTAACTAACACTAATTGACCCGATTTGAAAAAATCAAAACACTTGGAGTATTTAATTACGTAGACAAAGGGAATTTGAATTTATCGTTCTTTCACGTTACTCCATAAAATATTACTTTAACCCATGAGTCCCAATCGTCCCAAACTGTTTATCAAAGATATGACTCGACTTAGCAACCATGCAAGTAACTAGATAATTGAACTAAGGGTTTAATAATGATAACAATAATGCACTAAAGATGATTGCATACAAGGTAAGCTAAGGCGATTTGGGTGTAACATTTGGGGGTGGATTATAAACAATGCTCTTCATTGATATTCCAGAAAACTGAAACATCACGAGAACTGTGAAAAGGATAGGCTCTGAGGGGTTAACTAGGGGCATCGTGTACTAAAGATGAGTACATCGCAAGGGTGTGGGGTAATTACTCAACCAATGTGGAAGATGTAATTATAATACAGGTTTAAAAAAAGGGTTATCCTAATGCCTCTTTTCATTTAGTTACTCCTAACTACACAAGTGTAGTCTCACTAGCGATCTCGGAATGCATCACAAAACAAGTTCTAGAATCTATTATACTACCGGTATACTCACTAAGCATTAAAGATGAATGCTTTTATTCCTAAAGATCTAGGGGCGAACCTTACATTTTGGGGTGGAATTTGAGTGGTAAACGGTTTTTTGTGCTAGTCATATAATTCCTATCCACGAGACGCTTTATTAAGATAAAAGTTTAGCTCATAAATGTCATAAAAAAATTTAAATTTGGTGCTAAAATTGCCCTAACAAATATTTCTTATGGTTTATTACACAAATTACCTAGGACAAAACAAATAATTAAGTGAGTGAATAGTTTTAAGGTTCCGTTTTATTCTCCCTCCCTACACTTAAACTGAACATTGTTCCCAATGTTCCCCGAAAGTATCAAAGATAAAGGAAGGTAAGTAAAATAGAAAGAAACTAATACTCCCCTGATTAGCTCGGTAGGATATGTGTGAAGTTGCGGTTAAATCCTCCTCCAAGAAGAATGCATAAGTAATAAGCTTCATCCATCATGTGTTTCTTCTTCTTGTCCAATATAACCTGCATACTTATAAGAAAACAAATGAAATATTCGCGTAAAATCGGCGGTAAAACTATATATGACACACAACTACACTAGAAAGCAAGTAAGATATAATGCTTGTGGAATGGATGTTTGCGTTTTACGGAAAATTAAGAATTGGAATTTCCAAAATTACAAATTATACAGAAAACAAAACTGATATTTCGTTTCTACATTTCCTGACGTCGTCAGGTGTTAATCCTGACGCCGTCAGGTTGTCCTAACAAAAAATGGTCTCCTACGTTTTTCTGAAAAAATTACCACATTAAAACCTGGAAAATTTCTGCAAAAACATCCATTATAACTCGATACAAGCATTTGACTCTAACAAATACACATATATATCAATTTCAATTATTGTTAATCTCATGTCCTTGTTCTTAAAAACATATATGATCTTCCCTACACTTATCTTTTTCTAAAATACCTTTATATGTAATTAAGACGAGGTTAAAAACAAAATAAAGCATTTTCACAAAGTCTAACATGAGAATAAACAACAATGAAAAAGATATATAAACACACAATTTCAAAAACAAACAAGCAAACAATTAAGCATGGGTTGCCTCCCACGAAGCGTTTTTCTTTATTTATGAGTCTTGTAGCTAAACTCGAAGTTGTGCTCCTACGTAACTTCTTTATCGTCATGTACTTCACTTACTAGGTCACTACTGTAGGGTCTTACACGCCGTATGTTTACTCTAGACTCCTTTTCATTGCCATCGAGTAACACACTTGTTTCGTCTCTTTTTGCCCCTTTCACCGTATAAGGGCTGCACCATTTTTGCTTAACCTTCCCTTTGAGTGCTTTTAATCTTGAATTATACAAGAGAACTTTGTCTCCTTCCACAAACTCTTTAGGGCTCTTAAATCCTTGGTCATGTCCTTTAGTATCACCTTTTTCATGTCGGTTTTCGCGAAGTTTTTCCATGGTGTAGTTATGCCCTATGATTTGTTTATCACGTTTCCATTCTGCTAATTCAATCTCCTTATCCTTGTACTTCCTAATCTTTTCTTCCTATTCAATGATTTTTCTCTTAACTGTGCTATTGGAAACTCGCGAATTCTGATCCTCTCTTTTCTTTTCCTTAAAATTCAAAGGATATCTCGGAGCTATAGGTATCCTAACTTTGATTTTACCACTTTTAGTGGTGGAGATTTGTGTAACCGCCAAGCTTATGATAGAATACATGCTATGACTGTGCGTTGAGTGATCACCCTGAAATTGACACTTAGAGTAGTTGAGAGATTTGAGTGTTTTGTTCCCATTTTGTGAGGTGTTCGGCTTTGTTTTATTCTAGCATAAGGGATTTTTAAACTTATATTTTCCAGGTAATGGGAGATATCTTTTTAGAAATTTATCTAATAAGGTCTACTTGAGGGCAAGTAGAGTTCAAGTAGGGGGATATTTGATAATATCAAATAGTCCTGAATATTAAGTGTCAATTTCCCCCGATAATGCTTGTATTTTATATCATTTATATGGATTTACGCTTATTTTCCTCTACATTTCACTTTTAGGTAAATTACGAGCATTGGAGCTAAAGAGACGCGGATTTGGAGAGTTTATTGAAGATATATGATAGTATGTCCATTATGAAGTAATTACGGCGTAACTCCTCTCTCACATTACGCCGTAACAAAAGCGTGACTCAGAAGACCAACTCAATAGCATATTACGGCATAACTCCATCTTAGGATTACGT
Source organism: Chrysanthemum lavandulifolium (assembly GCA_022545495.1). Lineage (NCBI taxonomy): Eukaryota > Viridiplantae > Streptophyta > Magnoliopsida > Asterales > Asteraceae > Chrysanthemum > Chrysanthemum lavandulifolium. Next base: position 74,906,305 of record CM040244.1, on the reverse strand, counting down.
TGTAACCAATTAGATCAAATGATGTTCCACGCCGCTGCAAGCTACGCCGTAACTCTTTCTAACGATTATGGCGTAATCATGATTTTGTAACCTATATTGAAGATACGGCGTAACTCATTCCACGTGTTACGTCGTAACCAGCTATATCGAGAGCAATTATGGATTTATATAGGTTACGGCGTAACTCTCAACTTAAGTTACGCCGTAACTAGATCTGGCCTATAAATACCAGCCCTAAATTCTGGATTTCACATCATTCACTCCACACATAAAGCATAGAACGTGAGTAGGGGACTGAAGGCAGATCTTGATGAGCATACGGAGCCATCTCCAAGGGAGAAATCACTCCCTAACGATAAGCATTAGCGATTTATCATTTCTTTTACTTTCAATTCATATATTTCATTATATCAAACGTTGAATTGATTGTTTCATTTAATATGATCGGCTAAGCACCTCTGGTGCTAGCCTAGTTATGATTCCTTAATTGTTTAGTTTATGTTTACATTGCTTCCGTATAATTGTTTCTAGTGTATGCATCCATAGTTTGTTTGTAGCTACCCTTGTTTTGGTAGTTTTGAATGGCGGTAATGTCTAGTTGCTTCGGAGAATTGACCAACTGACCCTAAGTAGGTAGACTGAGTGGGAAGGGTAAGAATTGACCAACTGACGACCCTTCTTCGCTTGTGCGAACTGACCAAATGATCACTTGCCGTTTGGATAAACTTAAGAAGTTAGGGATGAGTGTCTAAGATGCTAGCGCCCGGGCACTCATTGTTATGAATCTTGCATATAGTGGAGCTTAATGACTTGGCTTAGAGGACTAAAAACAGCTGAACTTTCAAGGGTAGTAGCTTGATCTCCGGTGGAAACCTTTGCTGACAGGTTAGGACGAACTTACCAAATGTTGTCCTAGCGACCTAAACCGCAACTTGAAGCAATTGGAAGTAATTAAACGTCAATATAACATGATAGTATGAGTAACTAGGTTAGCACACTTTACCTCTCTTGATCATATCCTTTCCTTTATTTGCTTTCTTTTATTTTCTTGTCTTATTAGTTAATTAATCATTTCAATCTTAAAACCATTAAAAACCTGTGACACCTAGACTTAATTAGAATCCGCTCACATAGCTCTTGGGACGACCTCGGTTTTACCGATTACTACACTACACACGATCGGGTACACTGCCCGTTAGTGCATAAGGTAGACCATAGGTAAACGAGACACTTATAAATATTAAAATTTGGTCAGTAAAACCTGCATCACTTTAGCGATTATTTCTATCTTTGACTTTAATTCATGTCTTTCATTATGTTAAACATTGAATTTATTGTATCTTTTAATATGATCGGCTAAGCACCTTTGGTGCTAGCCTAGTTATGATTCCTTGATTGTATTGTTTGTGTTTTCATGCTTCCATTAAATTGTTTCTAGTGTATGCATGCATAGTTCGATGGTAGTTACCCTAGATTTGGTAGTTTTGAAATGCGGTCGTATCTAGTTGCTTAGGAGAATTGACGAACTGATCCAAAGTAAGTACGTAGAGAAGGAATTGGTAAGAATTGATCATCCGACGACCGTTTCCTCTTGTGCAAACTGACCAAATGATCACCGTTCGTATGGACGAACTTAAGAAGTTAGGGATGAGTGTCTAATATGCTAGCGCCGGGCACTCATTATTTCGAATATTGCATGTAGGGTACTTAATGACTTGGCTTAGGTGACTTAAGACCCTCGAATCCCCAAAGGGTTGGCCTTTGACGTCGGGTAGGAGCCTTTGTTGATAGGTTAGGACGAATTGACCAAATGTTGTCCTAGCGACTTAAACCCCCACTTGAATCAATTGGAAGTGATTTAGAAAACATAGACTTTACATGATAGGATGATTAATTAGGTTACCACACTTTCTCACCTCTGTTCACAACCTTTATTTATTTTGCGCATTTCATTTCTTGTCTTTAGTTTAATTAATCATTTCAACCTCAAAACCAGTTAAAACAAGTGACACTTAGACTTAATAGGATCCTCATATATATAGCTCTTGGGAACGACCTCGGCTTTACCACTCTCTATACTACGCACGATCGAGTTCTCTGCTCGTTAGTGCATTAGGTACACCTTAGGTAGACGAGACTTATAAATATTAAATCCTGGTCGGAATACCTGCATCAGAACCTCAACTTACGACTGTGGTACCTTAAGTTTAACACTACCACTTGCATTAACAGCTTGTACTTGTTCCTCACCGTATACTTCTCTTCTTAAGATTTTCAGCTGGCAATTGATCCTTCGGTTCAGCATTCTTCCCATATCTCTCATAGATCTCTGGTAATTTTACCTCTCTTAGTACCATGTTTGACAATTCCCTATCATCAACTATTTGGTCGAGGTTAGCTCTATTACCACTCGACATAATGCGAAGAAAGTGATGACAATTATGGTTAAGATCTGAAATGGGGAGTAAAATGAGTTGAGGGAAATGATGTCAAATAAATACACACGTGGGATATATATTTGTGGTTGGGGTTGAAAGTCATGTTGTTTATTGACTATATATTTGAACCCTTTACTTCCCTTTTTCAATATCTTGTCAGGTTGTATGCTTTTTGTTATACTTTAAATAGTAAAATTATAAAAGAATTTTTTATATTTCAACTTTAGTCCATATCCACCTAGAAAGTGGTACACATTTCACGCTTGCATGGTTATTGTTGCATGTTTAGTCCAAAATCTAAGACCAAACCTAAATCTGATAATACACACAAAAACAAACACAATAAATGGCAGAAAGAACATAAACAAAACATTATATATTCGATACCATTGTCAACAAACATGGTGCATAATAAGTAGATCAACAAAGCTTCACAAAATAGCATCAAAAACTAAACAGAAAACATAAAAACCCATCAAAAGCTTCACAAAATGGCCTACTGGACCTAAGCCCCAATCCTACATTCGCCTCAACATCTGCAGGAATGTCAGCTTTTGGTCAATGGTTGCCCTAGTCATGTCGACCACTTGCATGATAACTTGCACTGATCAAGATCTTCACACACCAACAACCGTTGAAAGGCAATATTGTAGTCAGCGAGCTCTAATTCAGGGAGCAAATCTATTTCAACAATGAGCTCTTGACGCTTCCCAGAATCCTTCAACAACTCCTGGCACATGGTCAGCATTTGGGAACGACACATCCACTAATGGTCAATGTCCATCTGTACTTGAAGGATAATTTGTTCTTTCAAACGAGATGATCCTGAAGTAGTTGCCAGTTTAGCAAGAATGTTGCATGCACGAACACGCTTGGGAGCCATTTGTTGTTGGTTGAAATTTAGGGTTTTGTAACTTTGCGAAAAAAAAAAGGAGGAGAGAACTTTATTGCGCTAAGTGGGAAGAATGGGTGTAATGAAAAGGCTTAGGTGCTTATAAAAAGGAGAACCATCAGAAAAAGCGCCGAACACAGTACATTTTTTTTGACATATATCGAGATACGAACTTGAGATATATGGCTATGGTTCTTTGATATGACCATGGTGATCATTGCAGTCTTTGGTATATTATATCTTTAGTCCTCAAAGTTATATTGAAACAATAAATTTAGAATAAAAAATTGAAATGTGACTTATGTGTTATTAAAAGTTATGTATGTGTACCGAATTTCTATTTGTGCTTAATGTTGGACTAAACGTGAAATATGTAAAAAAACTATTAAGTTTACTAGTTGCATTTTGACTATGCTGGTTGTATACCAACCGATTTTACTATAATCCTAGCTAAAAGTGAGGTACACATGGGTGTTTCTTGTTAACTTTACTTTTTGACTTACAAGACTTATGTGAACAAGTGGCTAAACGTATCAAGGAAGCTTCACTCGATTTTAGAGAAAAAGAACACATGCGGTGTGTCATGTCAACAAGTTGGCCACTTGTACTTCCATCTTCTTTGTATTTGTTTTTTAAACTTGTGCAAAGTTGAACCATATTTATTCTTTATTTAATTATTTAATATGCATTCCATCTTTTTTTTTCATTCTAACTATAAGTTAACACTTTGTTTGTTTTTAGCTTTATAATGGAGAGAAAACTACAAGTATTGAAAAGATAAGCTGTACAAAATGAAACTTAAGAACACTACTTGACACGTGAGGACCGAGATAACAAGAAACCCTAATGGTCGTTAGAAAATTAGACCACCCACGTAATATTTTGAAAATGTTGGACTTACCACGCAAGATTTCGAGTTTTTAGATGTCGTATAAAATCTGGCACTGCTTCAGGGACCAACGGTGTAATTTACTCTAAATTTAATTAACCCACTGTCACATGAAACCCGGTTACATTTGTTTTGGATTAGGCGCCCAATATGTTTAGCTTATTTATTAGGTCATGATGCACACTATATATTTGGAATAAAACTAATGATATCATTAAGGGGTTTTATAATAATTCTAATATTATGTTCTATTGTTCTTAAAAAGAAAGATAATTAAACACCTAATTAATAGTAACTGGAGATATAGTAGCACAAGGATTTTATAGTACAGCAAATTAAACCACATACATAAGAACACCAAACAAACTTATTATCACACAAACATGTATAAAATGAACCATTACAGGATTAGTTATATATTATTTTAGTTAAACAACTTCATGCCAATTGCTTTTAGTTATCAGGTATCAACACGACGGAACCTGTGGTTTTCTGATTCTCCATGTCTGTATAGGCTTGTGCCGCTTGTGACAAAGGGTACTTGTTGTTGGTTTAATGGATAATAAATTAATAGATGTGTGTTAGGATCGAACTCGAGACCACGGGATTGCACACTTTACGTATGAGAATTAAAGTTAATAATTAAATGTAAATGTTATATTTATTTATTAATTACACGAAATAATATATCGGACGTTAAGTTAATTAAGTGTAATGGACTAACGATCGTTAAATGTTACTTGGAAGGACTAGATGTGAAATTAAAGATCAAGAAGGTTCTAGAATCCTTGTGGAGTCCTAAACCGATCGGCCTGGGGTTTCAAACCCAATCCATATCTAACTTGGTCACCAAGTTATATTGGAGTATAAATACAAGGCTTAGGGTCTTTGTTTTCTATCTCTTGTACTCATAAGCTAAACCTAAAACTTGTTTTGTGTGTGTTTTGCTTCAAACGATCGTATACCCTCTCCAAGGGATCGATCCACATCTTTTCCAACTCAAAGTTATTTTGTTTGATTAAAACTAGCATTACTTTAATTCGGTTTAGTACGTGTGTACAAGAACGTGGTACTAACACATTATTGTTAGTATTCTTGGATTGAATTACAAAACGGTAAGGGGTAATTCACATAATCCTATAAACCCTAATTAGGGTTCATCTCAATTGCTAGTTTTGTGGATTTGATTCTTGTTCGGCTAGAATCAAGAAAGGTACGCATATTCTTGTTTATGTTAATTAATTATTTGTTAATCTTTCCTATACGCTTCCGCATGTGTACTTGATGTTTATTGTTTATATTTATGATTGTCATGTTATATAATTCCAACAGTGGCATCACGAGTCATTGGTTTTTAATGAGTAATTAATTATATAAACGCGTAATAAAACAAATAATTGTATGTTGTTTGATATGGTTAATCTACGGTTTATGTTTTATTTTTTATGGGTCGATTTTTTTAAATAGGGCGTACCCCTTATTTTTTTTAGTCGACACACTTAATTTTTTTTTAGGGTTTGAAAATTGTTTGCTAACCTTATCGAAACCTAGAATTAATATATAAGTTACGTGATTAATTCATGAATAATTGTTATGTGACATGGGATTATTGATATGCGATCTTGTGACTATTTGTATAATTGTTATGATATATCCATGATGATACATGTATGTTTGTCATGGATAGTTGCTTGAATATTTGTTTAATTGTTAAGATATATTTATCACATGTTTATTTACGATAAATCTTGAATTGGGGAAGACTCCAATTATATATATTAATGAATCAATTATGTGCTAATTGGTATATTTTAATTATGGGTTTACGCAATCGATTCATTGATGTACGTGGCTCACTTTCTATCGCTGGAGTGAAAGCCCTAATTAATATATACATTAATTTAACCTAGACATTGATTATTAATAGGTTTTATCGAATAAGTTGCATGTGGCTACTTGTTTACACGTATTAATTGTTAGTTATGTGCGCATTGTTTTTTAGTTGTTTATTTTTTATTAATTTACTTGTTTGTTTATTATGTATGACAGTTTTAAGCAAAGGGTAATTTTGAATAGAAAAATAATACGGACTAAACAATGGTGAAATTTGATTTGTCTTTGAAGAGTTAAGTTTTCAATAGTTTAGTTGATTGATGATTTTGGTACAATGGTTAGAACCGCTCACCCACTAGAACAAACTATAAAGGGGTTAATTAAGAAGCGCATGATCACACCGAAAGGATGTCTAAGGTTATGCTTTTGTGCTTACTCGTCCTCTCCCTTCGTGAGTTCGATTGGAGCTACTTAGTAAGCCATAAATGTACAAACTCATCTTAAGGCGAATTAGTTTTAATTCCATGCGCCACTTTGGTGGTAATTACCGAAACACTAAGTGTTTACACTTATGCAAAAGTACGGTATAATGGACGATAATTAACGCTAAATTCCTTGATTAGTGAACCCAATACCTCAAATCAAAACTTTGATAATTTGATCTTTATGAATTGGTAATACAAAGTTTTTTATTAAATTTATGCTACAAGATGAATGCATGACATCTTTGTACATATTTGATTTGACCACATAAAATCAAAACTAGTACTCTTATAAATTTAGTTATATGCCATCTAATTAAAAGGAACACTTGAAGTTGCAATTTACGTCATGACAATACTTGGCTAGATTGTGATGGAGAGGTAAATCTCTATGTAAAGTCGACCTTACATGGACATATTTGCGCTTTAAGTTAGACACTTAAATTGAGTAGGAAGTGAGAACCGGACTCAAGGCATAAGATGGGATGAAACATGTTTATATTTGCAATAGCATTGGAAAATATAAATCCTATAATGATCTAGGAATTGGAAATTGTTTGCCAATTATTGTTCGATGATTACCTATTATGTGATTTCGTTACTAGCGATTAAGCGATGTAATAGAACTACGATAATTTGGATCCTAGTTTTCGAGAAAATTCTATGGTTATATGAATATTACCTTGGGTATTTTATTTTCTTGAAAAGTTTAATTATCGAAAATATTAAAATTGAATTTTGCTAATTCTTTAATTGTATTAATGCAACATTAAACCGTAAACATAGGTTATTCTCAGCATTGGTAAATTGATCTACACCGTAAGGGTTTTGGTAGAGTCAACTTTGCTAAAAGAATAAACCTAGTCCTCTTTTCATAAGAAAGAGTGAGATTCAATCTTATTCCTTTTCATGAATGAAGAAAGGTATGATAGGACAATTAGAATTGTCTAAATTCTAAATACATAACTCGTAAGCAAATTTTAATAGTTAAAAAAATTGCATATTTCTGAGTTATTAAATTAGAAGCTAGACTAATTACTGTATAATTGGTAAAAGACAAACTAGCATATTTTATCTAGTTGTTTTGTTTTGCCATTTAAAATTACTACTTACAATCGTTGGAATTGTAGAACTATTAAGAAAGAAATTGCATGCCCAATTTTTCAAGTTAATAGCATTGATGGATAGTTCATCATCTACATAGTAGAATACACTCTTTTAGTACATAAGTAATTGTTATGTATGGACTTTCTCAAAAGTGTAGGAAGTAAATAGAACACTATTTTCTTTCCTTTGGTTAATGAAACACTTACAATGTTGTCGATCCGTGGGAGTATTATGTTCTTATTACTAAATAAGGAATTAATGTAATGATCTCTAATTCAGTGGGAGTTACAAGCTTTGTCATCTTGGTAGTAACCCAGATTATCTCTAGAATGTCTTAAGATAATTACTTTCCACTTGTAGACATTTTTGTTTTCAAGGATAGTCATGTACGTTTCCTTATTAGACAATGAAGTGGCTCTACATCTACTAGTTATGCTAATATCAATGACACAATCATATTAGTCACATAAACAAACATATGTCATGTTGTTTATCTGCTATATGATGTTGTTCCATGCACAAGTGGGAGAAATCTATATTGTGTGCAAGGTACAACATATAGGTATATGATTTAACGGATTCTCTTGACGCAAGGTAAGAGACTAACATTCTAATATAACTTGTACATATCTAATCCAAGAAACACTTGGTGTTGCAATTTCGTCATGTCGAACTTGACGAGATTGCAACAACAAAGTAAATCTCTATGTGAAGTCAGACCTTGCATTGATATATTTGCAGTTTCTAAATTAGACAAGTATTTAGAACATGTGTCAAGATGTTATATAAGGCTACTTCAAATTAAATAATTTATGTATTATTAAAATGACATAAATAAACGAAGTAATCTAATACTACTTCAAATTTGTTTATTTATGTATTTTGGAATGACATAAGTGAAAAATAATGTAGTCCTACATTATTGTGAAGTAAATAAATTAACTTGAAATTACTATTGAAACCAAGAGTTGTGTTCATAATTACTTTAGTTAAACATGTTTATGATTCATTGTAAAGACATAAACATAAAGTCTTTTAAGACTTATAATAAAGTAAGACGTTAACTTGTTATGTTTTTTAATTAAGACATATACAAGAAGTCATTGAGTTAATCAATGATTTATAACGTATAATGGGATTATAACAGTTTATGTTTTCTTGATGAGACATGGATATGAAGTGACTTGGTTAAAAGTACTTACATTATAAAGCATGCAATTGGCTTGAAAAGTCTATTATACCATTAAGTTGACTTAGTTGGTAAATAGGTAAGCCAAAAGGAATATGTTTATCTTATATATTGTTAGATTGTCTTACAATATTAATTCTAATGAATACCATGTTCAGTTAGGAGAATCAAACTCTATTTGATTTGTTTGATTCAAGATAACCATAACTTCTTTCTTAAAAAATAACAAGGTTAGAAAATTTAGTATGGATTGAATATACTCAATATGACTCCAACCTAGAAGATTGATAAAACACCATTTTATGGAATGTGATGAATCACACTGAGTTTTAAAATTGAAGATTCTGAATTTGTTAAACTACTTATGAATAGGTTATTAACAAAGTAAAGTCAGAAATTATCAATGTGTATTTGTAATGTCCCAAAAAGAGAACAATGTAGTTTTGCTCTAATTGCTAAGTATATATAGATAGTCTATATATATATATTGCAAAAGGCAAGTGGGAGTTTTTTTTTAAAGATAAAATTACAAGATACATAATCTTCTAAAACACACTAGTAAATATCATGATGAGGTTAGACATGTAAATGATAGACCTCATGATGATGGAATTTTCATTCATAGATCTACAAGGATATCTCAGATATTTGATTTATATGCAGAGAAGAACATGAGTAACAAGATTATAGTAAACCTGATAACCATTATGATGGATTACCAAATATTGAATTGGGTAAATTACTCATACTATGAATATTAAAGATGCTGTCCATAAAGATAATCAATTTTGGAAATTTGGTTTATCTTAATAGTTAGACTAGAGAATGGAAATAGGTTTCTTCAAAGAGATGAAAAACCCTAGTGGTTTGAATTTCTATGTAGAAATCATATGGACAAATTTGTACACATATTTAATGCCTGTTTTATGACAAGATTATTAATCATACTTAAGCAATTAATTATGATTGAATATTCTTTCCTAGACACATTAAATATATAAAGATGATAATTGTCATACTTGTTTTCATTAATATGAAATATGACAATGGAATATCAAAAGTCTTTCTTGAAGAAATTACTTGAGCGAGGACGGTAAGTAATTGAAAGGTTTTTTGAATTCATATAATCTTTGGAAGTGTACGAAGTGCAATAATTCATGAATGGATAAATGCATGCATCTATGAAATTATTCTTATTATAAAATCCTAGTTTTGATTTATAATTTAAATACGATAAATTTTAAGTATTCCTCAAAGCTAGTGGGAGTATTATGTTAAGGTTTTAAATCTTATATGTTGTATAACATATAGGAAGTAACATTCCTTGTAAGCTAAATGTTAAGTCTTAGATTGGAATGAAACTTCACTTATAAGATTTAAGAATTAAAACATACAACCTTGAAATATATGTTTATTATCAATAAACATGTGCAGTAAAATAAATGATTCTAATAAAACATGATATATCATTTGGGAAATGGATAAATATTTTTTACAAGATAGAACATGAATGAAATCTAAGTTTGACCTGTAGATTCATCATGTACATCATGTTGTGTATATTAAAATTGTTGTATCATTCTTGAATAAGAATTGATTTGACAACATTGATATCTAACTAAAAGTTATTAGATAACTTGTGTAATGATTATTCTAATAGAATTACATCCTCAGGCGGAATTGCTCCTAGATTCTATGGATAAACAATATGTAAATTGTTGTGCAAATTGTCATCAGCTTCAAACTTGAAAGTTTGGATAGCATCAAACATTACACAATAGATATTATTGTTTACGGAGTTTTAATGAGCATATTGTTGTTTGTATACAATGATGCTGGTTTAATTGAGATGACACTCAATACTAGTCATGGTAGGATTTCATCTTTGTTAATGGCCATGTGAACTAGTTATGCTACTAAGAGCACAGTTGCATTATACATTAAAAGAATAAGAATACTTTAAACTTAAAAATGTTTGAAAGTTTAATTGTCATAAATTAATGATAGAGGATGTCACACACTTTATGAATTATTATGTGGATTGGTGAATGCACACATACAAGGACTTCACTAATTGAATTCTTGAAATAAGTATTCTCAAAATTATGATAGATCAAGTTTGTTGATTTATGCCTTGTCAACAAGTATGATTGTCATTACTTGAGGCATAATTCATCAACTAGAATTTTTATGCATTGATCTATTTGGTATTTGGATAAGGGATGTTAAACAATTGTTATAATAAATCAAGTACTTGGTATGTTTGATTTTATAATATATTGTATCCTATATTTGCATGTTTAATCCGTGAATAAATTTATTTATTCTAAATCGTCCGTTGTCAACTAATGATATGGGAGTATCATTAAACTAAGACAAATCTGAGAGATATGGTAGAATATACTTGAAAGTATATTGATGAGAATGCATACCAATTTGGATGATATTCAATGAATTGAATATAGGACTTATCCCAACTACATGATTTTACTTTATGGATATTGTTATTAAGTAAATCATGAATAGTTATCCTCGGACTTGAGATACCGGATAAGTGTCATGAATGTAGTGCACATGGAACAACTTAACGATATCGTGGCTGGTAGTCATAAGGGTTGTTTCACGAAATGTTGCAAAGTTCATGGGTTATTCTTGTAGTCAAGATATAATTTGTTCCTTCAAATTTATTTTGAAGTTTAATACTGCTGGGCCCCTCGTAGGGTTGACAAGATGTTTGCATGGCCATGCCCAAGATCTCCCCTGAATATGTTCAGAAGTTTTGGTAATCTTGCTTAATCACTAATAACGAGAAACAGAATGTGTTAATACAAATAAGCCGTAAAAACGTTTATTTATATTTTACGATCTTCTAATGTTTTGTCGATAACAAAAGTAAAATCATATTAACGAAACAAATAAAATACGTAAATGGTTTGAACTAATAGTTTTCTAACACACTTACGTTTTCACATAAAACACTATAACAAGATTAAGTGATTTTATATTTTAGATACACATGTACAACAACTAGTGTTTACATATTGGCTTAACAAGTTTAAGTAACTCCATGACTTAGATACATATGTACAGCAACTAGTGTTTACATATTAGGTTAAACATATACTTAAACTAAGTATACCAAAATGGGTAAAAACTAAGTGTATGCTAAATTGGGTAAATACAAGTATATACAAAAAGGTTAAATACTAGCAAATGGTTTTGACCCATAACCCATGGTTTTATATATACCACTTAACCAAGTACATTGTATCTAGAAAGAAACCATGGATCAACCCATAACCCATGACCCATGACCCATAACCAAAAATACCCATGGGCAAAGAGGAGCGGACCACGGATCCCTAGCTTTGTGCTAGCGGATCCCAGTGGAAGGATCCGTGGGATCCGGGAAGCAGAGGGTTTTTCCACTATAAATAGTGAGCCATTTCTTCATTATATCCCACCCTCTCTAACATACTTTCTCCCCGAGTTAAATCTCACTAACCATAGATCCAAGAGATCTATGTTTGTAGTTTTGTTTTGTGTGATCTTTAGGTTCCTCTTAAAGGGAAGATCACCACCTTTGAAGTCGAGCAAGCTCAAGTCCATGAGTTGCCAAGCTTCCTCATCATCAAGGCTATTGAAGTCCTCTTGTTGATGATCCTTTCTTTCTTCAAAGAAGCGTAGTGTTAAAGACATTAGTGAAAGATGTCTCAAGTGTCAAGACGAAGATATTAGTGAAGGGTATCTATCGTCTATAGGATAAGCACTTGTGGTAGGTGCTTAGAAGTCAAGACAAGAAGCATTAGTGAAAGGTGCTTAGAAGTGAAGACACAAGACATTAATGAAAGGTGTCTTGTAGATCTAATCAAAGACATTAGTGAAAGGTGTCTTGTAGATCTAATCAAAGGCATTAGTGAAAGGTGCCTTAGATGTACATTCGATATGGTGTGTTTCGATGTACTAAATAGACTAGCATTAGATACAAGGATATTGATGTCCTTGATGATGTTGTAAAGGAGTAGATCTCCTTTGGGATTAGTCATTGGTGTAGTGTGGTAGTAGTTCCTCAATTGCAATGGAACTAGGTACTTAGCCTAGTACCTAATAAAGGGTAGGCGACGTTGTGAAGGTGTAGTTCACCTAAGGTGTGAAAGAACTCGGTGGTTAGCCTAGCACCGTATAAAGGGTAGGCGACGTTGTGTTAGGTGTGGTTCACCTTGGTGTGAAAGAACTCGGTATTTAGCTTTGTGCCGGAAAAAGATTAAGCGACGTTGTGAAGGCTTCTCCGCCATAAGGAGATTGGTGTAGTGATTACAAACTCTCGGTAGGTGACTCGGGAGTGGAGTAGGCAAGGAATGTGTCCTTGTAGCCGAACCACTATAAATACTGCGTTGTGGTTTTGTGCTTCTTACTCTTCTCTTTTCATTACATATCTTTATATGCTTGTTTATCAACATCCAACACACACAACCAAATAGATTGACATAAGTCGATCTAAATAGTTTAAAAGGAAGTTTTAATTGGTAAAACTATTCAACCCCCCCTTCTAGTTTTCCACAGAATGGTTGAATAAAGAATGACTTAATTCCATATCTTTATTTAACATGGTATTAGAAACAAAAGGATAATAATAATGAGAAATCATTAAAGGTTTTCCAGAGCCTTGCTCGAGTTGTACTAGAGGCATCAAGTGTTGCTAGACGCTAACCGATGTGATCACTCTATTAAGATATGTCCAAGTGGGAGTCTGTTGGTATAATGGACAATAAATTAATAGATGTGTGTTAGGATCGAACTCGAGACCACGGATTGCACACTTTACGTATAAGAATTAAAGTTAATAATTAAATGTAAATGTTATATTTATTTATTAATTACACAAAATAATATATCGGACGTTAAGTTAATTAAGTGTAATGGACTAACGATCGTTAAATGTTACTTGGAAGGACTAGATGTGAAATTAAAGATCAAGAAGGTTCTAGAATCCTTGTGAGTCCTAAACCGATCGGCCTAAGGGTTTCCAAACCCAATCCATATCTAACTTGGTCACCAAGTTATATTCGTATAAATACAAGGCTTAGGGTCTTTGTTTTCTATCTCTTGTACTCATAAGCTAAACCTAAAACTTGTTTTGTGTGTGTTTTGCTTCAAACGATCGTATACCTCTCCAAGGATCGATCCGCATCTTTTCCAACTCAAAGTTATTTTGTTTGATTAAAACTAGCATTATTTTAATTCGGTTTAGTACGTGTGTACAAGAACGTGGTACTAACACATTATTGTTAGTATTCTTGGATTGAATTAGAAAACGGTAAGGGGTAATTCACATAATCCTATAAACCCTAATTAGGGTTCATATCAATTGCTAGTTTTGTGGATTTGATTCTTGTTCGGCTAGAATCAAGAAAGGTACGCATATTCTTGTTTATGTTAATTAATTATTTGTTAATCTTTCCTACACGCTTCCGCATGTGTACTTGATGTTTATTGTTTATATTTATGATTGTCATGTTATATAATTCCAACACTTGTGATTTACACGAACTTTCACAATACCCTTTTCGATAGTAGAGAATAACTCTTACAAGTCGCAAGTAGTTCTTCTTGTGTTTACGTAAAGTCCAAAACACAGAGTCGTGAAGAACAACGATTTTTCTGTAATTTGAAAATAATCTAGAGGGTCTGGTTTCCCTGATGGCATCCCAAACGTAACAAGATATCCACGAGGTTTTACACACTCAATTGTGTTGGTTTATGGATATATTTAATATGTGTATGACCGGATTCGAACTCGAGACCACGAGATTGCACACTTTATGTATGAGACTCGATGTTTAAATAATTAATATAAAATATTATGTTTAATTATTAAATTAACAATAAACGACTTAACGAGCGATAAGTTTTTATCGAAAGTGACTATCGGTCGTTAAATGTCAACGGATATGAAGAAAGTAAACAAGCCAAGAGACGGTTTAGGAACCTCTTTTGGGCTTGTTTTTACCGAAACTATAGAATCCCACATCGAAACCATAGTAAACTTGACATCTACCATAAGGCTATAAATACATTCCTTTGTATTCATCCTTTGGTACACTAGATTTCAATAGAGGCCAAACTTCTTCTTTTCTTCCCTTTTGTCTTGGTCGACAGTGAATCCCCATTGTAAGGGATTTCTGGTGACCTTGAGCATAACAAAGATGTTTGGTTATTCTATTGTGATCAAGAACTAGCATTCGCATCGAATCGCTACTAGTGCGTGTGTAAAAAACGTGGTGTAACACACTATTGTTACATCAATTGGTTTGAATTAAAAAAGCGGTGAGGTCAATTTGTTAAACCACATAAACCCTAATTAGGGTTCTTGAATTGAAGAGATCTAGCCAATTGCAAGAGGTATGTTACGTTTATTTTCGTTAATTAATTGCTATTATATTTTAAGTCTTCATTGTGTACTACTGTGATGTCTACATGTTATTATTTGTATATCATGTATCTTAAACTCAACAAAGGCATCACGAGCATTGTATAACAAGTAATTAATTCTTGAAACACATAAATAAAATAAACATGATTGTGTTATTATTTGTATGCGTAGATCTAGGGTTTGCAAAACCTAAACCCTAATTTTTAGGGGCGTTTTTGGTGCCCTAATTGGGGTTTTGTAAACTTAACTTTTAATTGGATTAGAAACCCTAGGATGCATGCAATTTTATGTGTATTGCGTAACTCTGTTTAATTGCATTAATTGTTAAGTGTAATTTATGTCCATGATAATTACATGCATGTTTTATCATGGATATGCTTTTATTGTATGTCTTTCTTGCTTAAGTGATATACACTAAAAATTTTGATAGATCTAAAATTGGGGAAGACCTCAATAGTTATTATTTAATCAATTATGTGCTATGTGGTATATGTTTAATTTTGACTTACGCAATTGATGAATCGTTGCATGTGGCTCACCTTGTACATAGATGAAAACGGGTGAAAGTCTTAATTAAATATATACATATTGACAGATCTAGAATTGATTATTAATTGGATTTATCAAAAAGGTTTGCATGTGGCTATTTGATATGCATGACTTATTTTTGTTATGCATTCATTGTTTATTTGTTTATTTTTTTAAATACTTGCTTGTTGTTATGTGTAACAAGGGTATTTTGATAAGAAAATAAAATGACATAAACAATGGTGAAACATGTATTTTCAAGCATAGTAATCGTAATCGTTTAATTGATTGATTTTTGCACAAAATAGTTAGAACGGCTCACCCATTAATGACAAACTGTGTGATGGGTACAAGGAGGGAACGCATTAAATTGTGACGCCCTAAAGATGAGGGTTTTTAATATGCTTCGCGCTGACCAGATTCTCCGCTCGTTTGTGCGTCTTAAGGAGCTACCAAGTATTCCTATATGTGTGCATAAAATCTTAAGGGTGAATTACTCTAATCTCTACGCGCCACTTTTGTGGTAATTATCCGAATAACTTGGGTCTTATGACTCATGCAGTAGTAGGATATAGTGGTAATTAAGGTGATTCTTTAATTGGTTATCCAATACCTCGATTAAAGTTTGATGATGAAAAGCTTAAACATTAAAACAAGGATATAAATGTTTTAATAAAAACTATGCTACGAAGATGAATGCATGACATCTTTGTACATATTTGATTTGACATCAAAATTATTACCCTTAATTTAAGTTATATGCCATCCAACAAAACGGAAACACATGAGATTACCTTTTATTTGCGTGAGAACGTGATTTAGATCGTAATCAACGGGTAAAATATCCACGTGACGTGAGAACGGGCATGGATGATTTTGCAGTTTCTTAAGTTGGACAACTTAATTGAGTTTTGTAGTGAGAACTGGCAACTCAAGGCATAAGATGGGGATAAAACATGTTTACATGGCAATTGAAATTAGCTAAATGTAAATCCCATAAATCTAGGAATTGCAATTTGAAAATTGGCAATTGAGGTTCGACTCGTACCATCTTGAATAATTTTATCACTAGCAGATCAACCGATGTGATGAAACTATGTCAATTGGATCCTAGTTTTTCGATGAAAATTAAATGGTTATATGTTTATGAACCATGGGTATTTAATTTTCTTAAAAGGTTAATTATCGAAAATACTAAAATTGAATTTTGTAATTCTTTTGAATGTATAAATGCAACATTTAATCAGAACGTGGTTTAGTCTTTTAGTAAATTGATCGATTACGCTTTCAAACAAATGTTTGATCGAGAATAATTCTTGAAAAGACAAAACAAAGTCTCTTTTCCATGGGAGAAGAATGAGACTCAATCCTATTCATTTTCATGAATGAGAAAGGTATTATAGGAACATTTGAATTGTCTAAATTCTAATGTAACTCATAGCAATGAATTGCACATCTTATTTTCCATAAAGATTTCATTACCTTGGTTGGTGAATGAATCTTTTGTAACAAACATGAATGTTGGTTAACTGGAAAACATGTATATGAGTTACAAAATTAGAAGCTAGACAAATTACCGCGAAAATTGGTAAAAGGCAAACTAGCATATTTTATCTAGTTGTTTTGCTTTAACCTTTAAAGGTGCTACATACCTTTATGGGCATGGTAGGCCTGTTTAGGAAGAAATTGCATACCAAAATTTTTCGAGTTAATAACATTGATGGATATTCCATTATTCATAGAGTAGAATACACCTTTTAGTACCTTGGTAATGATTACGTATGGTTCTTTAAAGGTGTAGGAAAGTAAAAAGCAAGCAAGTTGTTTTCACTGGTTATGAAACACTTACAATGTTATCAAATTCAGTGGGAGCATTTGTGTTGCATTACTGAATAAGAAGTTGTTATAATAATTTCTAATTCAGTGAGAGCTACAAGCATTATTTGTTGTGTAGTAATCCAAATTATCTCTGAATATCATGTAGATAATTACTTTCCAATTGTAGGCACTTATATTTTAAGGGATAGTCATGAACGTTTCCTTACTAAACAAAATAGTCCTACATCTACTTGTTATATCTATGACAAAAATCATATTAAGCTGTACTGCGCTAGGGATATAATAATCCGATGCAAACTGTTGAAGTTCCTCTTCCGTTATGTCAGACGTAAAATCCGATAATTCCTTAACCATGGTATTGTTATAACAAAAACTAAGGCGCAGGCGCAGTTACCTAGAGGATATTTCAGTCGGAAAGCTTAGATGTGTTGGAAGCTTTGGTAATGGAGGATCGCGTTTTTTTTTGTGTGTAGAAAAGGTGAAAATGAAGTGAAGGGGTTAAATACTTTTCTTCCTCCACGCGATGATCGACACGTGGACTCCACTAACCCTACATATGTGGTGGGGATTGTTTGATGGGACATGGGTGCAGTAACCTTTCCCCCGATTTACGAGGTGCCCGTTTCCTTTTTTATGGCTAGATACAATGTATCCTGTGCATATTTTCTTTAGCTTCTTGGCTACGCTTTGTTTATTTTTCATAGAATATGATAATTAGTCTAGCATCCGTGAGTTACGCCTTGTGCATACTAGGCGGGGGACATGATGACGTATAGTCTATATCCGGATCGTGGACCGACTAAAGTCCAATACTCACTTGGCCCTATGCAGGCTGGGCTAGCAGTTGAACGTTTGGGCTCATGCGAGCCCAAGCGGATCTATTGATAGAATAGATATCGATATCTTTCAAATAGAGATAATCATTCCCAACCGATTAAGGCGGGATACGCCGAAGGTTGAGGAACACGGAACCAACAAGGATTCCGTGCGTATATAAAGGAATCACATCCTCATTTAAGGTACGATCTACAAACCCTAATTCTCCTTAAACCCTAAACCGATTACTTACTCTCATGCGGAGGATAATCGTGGAAACAATCCCACGATAAGCCTAACGGTGTCTTTGTCTTTTAGTGCGGGTCTCGCAGCGATTCTCATTGGTGCGAGGCAGGAGCTCCAAACAAGGCGTCCAACTTTGCATCAACAGTGGCGCCATCCGTGGGACCCTTCACTAAGAACCAAGAACTAGGATGACAAAGCGATCGCAATCGCACTTTCTTGGAAAGAAGGCGCAAATGGGCGACTCCCAAGCAGATCTGGGACAACCAGGTCTTGCTAAAATCGAGGATTAGGCCAGATTCGGCCTTCCTCCAGTGGAACCGCTCTCGGGACAACCCAGGCAACAACTACCACCACCAGTATCAGAGATCCGCCGCGCCCCTTTACCCCACTCCAATCGGTGCTAGAAGCTAACTTCACAAAAGCACCCGATGCACCCGATAAGAACAAGGGTGTGTTGATAGAAACGGATACCCTTGTCCTAGAGGGGGTCGTTCCGGAATTAGAACCAAGTAGTTTTGTCTCTCAAAACTACGAAGCCCTAGCTATCCTCATGCAAGAGGAAGCGAAGAAAAGACCAGGTCGGAGCCTACATGCTCGGCTCGACTTTGACCCGGAGTTTGAGATATCTCCACCGCGTCGTCAGAAAGAGAAGCGCGGGAGGGATAATCACAGACCCCTAGTGTTCAATAGAATCGGAAAGAGAGTCGAGGAGGATGACACATCTGACTCACAGCCTATGGACGAAAGTGAGGAAGATGAGGCGCGCCAATGTCCACACTAGACTTGGTAGCCGCAGAATACAAGATAGACCTGGGGAGCGATATTCCCCAGTGAGAGTCCCCAATCACAAATTTCGAGGACAGCCGGGCGGCGCCGAGGAGAGAGGAACTATCTTCCAAAGAATTCCTCGGACAACGAGGACAATGAAACCGGACATTGGAAATCCGAGAAGAAAAAATCGTGACCAAGAAGAGGAGGACATGTCCCTCCCATGGCGCCGTCGGAAGGTAGATCGTTCACTAGGCGCATCGGTGATTTCTCGAGAACAAAAGAAGGCATGCCTACTAATGTTAAAACTTATGATGGAGCGGTGACCACGGCGATCACCTAAAATTTTTGAATCACCGCAACCATTGAAACCGGCCACAACCTCAGATGGTGCCACATGTTCAATTCCACACTGGTGGGAAATGTACGGAACTGGTTCAACAAGCTTCCACGCAGAAGTATCAATGGCTTTGAAGAGTTGAGGAAGGCATTCCGCCAAAACTTTACTCAACGAAAAAAGTGCGCTAAAAACCCCATTGAACTCGCTAGAGTCAAACAGCGCCAAGGGGAATCCACAAGCGCTTTTATGGAGCGCTTCAAGGATGAGTGCATGCAAGTCAAAGCATGTCCCGAGGTACTCAAAATTTCAGGGTTCATGAATGGGATCAGCAACCCGGAACTTATTAAAAGATTGAATGACAGCATTCCCCAATCATTCGATGAGGTTATGAAGCGCACACGATCCTTTGTACAAGGAGAAGCTGCTGCGGCGGATAGCAAGAGGAGCTATTCAAACTACCGGTCACAGGAACAACACGAGACAATCCACGACCTAATAGTAACCGCAATGAGGAACTATCACAACCAAGGGAATGGACCAGCGACAATGACAAATACACCCCGCTTACAAATCGCAAAGGAAATACTACAAGCAGGGTGCTAACTTCCGAGACCACCACGGTCGCACTCCGGAGGATCGGCGTGTAGAGTGGATCTTGTGATTACCACGCAGAAGGGCCACACCACTAACGAATGTGTCCAATCTGCGCCAACTTATTGACAAGATGGTCAAAGAGGGTAGATTGGACCATCCGGTCAAGCATATCAAGGAAGGAAGGACAAATGTAAGAGTGGCAATAAGAAAGAAACACTTAAAGACAAACCCGACACCATTTACATGATACAATCATGGCGGTGGTCACTGAGCGAGAAGGTAAGCCGTGATTTTCAAGTGGAAAGGAAATCTGCTCCCCACCTAACATGAACAACGCAGGTGGTGGAACCACTTACTATAGAGATAGCGGGGTCAGCAACATCCACCGCATGTATGTGGATGGTGGAGCTCGCCGACATCATGTATGAAACCTTGTTTCAAAAGCTGCGTCTGAAATCTGCAACCGTTAACCCCGTCGAGCAGCGTGATGGTTTCTGAGGAAAGATATGGCCTATGGGGCAAATAAGATTACCGTCAAGATTGGAAACGAAGAACACTCCATAACGGCTCGGATGGAATTTATGGTGATTAAATCTCCTCGCCATACAATGGCATTATTGGGAGACAGGAATATCGGCTATGAGAAGCAGTGCCATCAACAACACACGGGATGCTTAAATTCCCGGTGGAAGGTGGTATTGTTACTCTTTACAACGCCATCGCACCACATAGAGAATGCAACACGATTGCATGCGAGGCGGCACCGACCAAGCCACATGACGACCGAATTCCGTCTGAAAGTAGCGATTCACCGGACTATCGAGCGAAATAGCCATCGGAGGGTCACTATCGGACAACAACAAATCGGTGTGTGCGCTCCCGCAAAGAACTTAGACATTTTGCATGGGGCCGAAACACATGATGGGGTACCGCTCAATCACGAACACAAGCTGCGAATCCGACAAAGGTACTCGCTTTGTCCGCCGGAAGAAGCGTGGCCAAGCCCGGGCCAGCAAGCGATCCCGCGAAATACAAGGCGGTCGATCTGCAGAATTATCGTGAAGTCTATTACCACGGTGGCTTTCTAACCCAATAATGGTCAAAAGCGATGGCGGTGGCGAATGTGTGTTGATTTCTTGATCTTAACAAAGCGTGCCACAAGGCTGCTATCCATTACGGAGATAGTGGAAAATAGAGTCTCTGTCGGCTACCCATTGAAGTGTTTCTAGATGCATACAAAGGGTACCATCAAATTCGAGATGGCTAAAGAGGACGAGGAAAAGAGACCTTCCACACAAGCCAAGGCGTTCTTGTTACAAAAATGCCTTTGGCTTGAAGAGCGGGTGCCACTATCGGGGTTGGTAGATAACGCTTTGAAAAGCAGTGGGCATGACCTAGAAGTTTATGTCGATGATCTAGTCATCAAGAGCCATCTTGAAGATGAGCTAATACGTGACATTGAGGAGACGTTTCAAACTCTACGAGATCAACATGGTCGAATCCCAAAAGTGCACATTTGGTGCTCTTGAAGGCATGTTCATGGATACTGATTGAACGAGCGGTATAAAACCGTTTCGAGAAAAGACAAAAGCGGTCATCGAACTTCCTTCACCGCGTTGAAGGAAGTCCATCTCTCAACGGAAAGTTGGCGGCCTAAAGCAGTTCTTATCCAATCGGCGAGAAATCATTACCACTTTTCAAAACACTCAAAGTGTATAAAGAAGGGTGATTTCAAGTGGACTACGGAGGCGTAAGCCTTCACTCGACAAACAACATCCGCAGCGCTCCCAGCGCTCGTTGCACCCGACCGGGGAAGAAGCGATCATGTACTTATCCGCATGGCGATGGAGCAATCGTGCGATGCTACTAACGAGATAGGGATTCGGTACAAATTCTATCTACTTTGTAAGCAAAGCGCTAAAGAAGATGGAGGTGAACTATCTTGCCATGGAAAAATTAGTTCTTGCATTGGTGTTTCTTTGCTAAGCGGCCACGCAGTATTTCGAGCGCGCGATAGCGATAATCACCGATCAACCAATCAAGCGATTATCTCTAAACTCGACGCATCGGCCGACTCGAAGTGGAGTGTATTCTTTGGCGAATACAACATATCTTCACGAGACCCGCGGCAATTAAGGGCGATTACGGCGATTTCATCATTGAAAAGCCGAGACACCGATGAGGTACCCACACCAAATAAGGCGGAATGGCATGATCCATGGATCTTGTTCTGACGATGGATCCTCATGTATTGATGGTTCGAGGGCGGGCCTTATCCTTACAAATCCGGAGGAATGGAATTCACTTATGCTGCGCTTTGAATTTACAACGACAAACAACGGTGATCTGAAGCTCTACTTTTGGACTACGCATTGCGGCTCGAATGGGTGTACATAACCTAGAAGCAAATGTGGATTCCCGGCTAGTAGCCAACCACGTGTTGGGCGAATACGTGGCTAAGGAGGATAATATGATCCAGTATCTTGCCAAGACCAAGACACTGATCAAAGGTTTTGACAGATTCACCATCAAACAGATTCCTAGAGGGGAAAACTGCAAGGCGGATGCACTAAGCAAGATTGCCTCGACAAGCTTTGCACACCTATCAAAGCAAGTTCTGGTGGAAACACTGAAAAGCAAGTCAATCTCAGAGATGGAAGTCTCCATGATCATAGAGGAGGACGACCCTACATGGATGACACCAATAACGAACTACGAACAAAGGAATGTTACCCGGGAGCGAAGGAAGCTCGCGGGATCGGCGCCGCAGTGCAGCAGATTTGAAATCCGAGACAACATCTGTCCGGCGCTCCTTCCACTGCAACCATGGCTCACTGTAGGCCCATTCTGAGGCGAATTATGTCTTTGCGAGAGATCCATGAAGGTTCATACGGTATGCACTCGGGACCACGATCCGTTGTGGCACGTGCCATGCGATCGAGGATCTCTTGCCTACCATGCACGAGATCGCGAGACTTAATAAGGAAATGTAACGATTGCCAAGTGCATAGGCCCATCCCGCGCGGCCACGGCATGAGCTAACGCTAATAACATCACCATGGCCATTCTACAGTGGGGTATTGACATCGCATGCCCTTTTCACCGTCGCGGTGGGGATTAAAATTCCTCGTAGTCGCCATAGACTACTTCACCAAGTGGATTGAAGCAAAGGCGGTGGTAACGATCACGAGCAACCAGGTGAAGCGCTTCGTATGGGATAACATTGTATGCGTTTGGTCTTCACAGGGATATCATCTCGGATAACGGAAAACAATTGCAGCGACAACCCGCCCGAGGATGGTGCGAAAACTAAGCATTACCAAGACTTGGCGTCGGTTAAACACCCACAAACCAGCGGCCTGAGTGGAGCAGGCGAACAAAGCTTAAGCGAAGGAATTAAAACACCACGGACAAGCGCAAGGGAGATGGGTGGAAGAGCTATCATATGTTTGTGGGCGCATCGCACCTCAATCAAAACCGACCGAGAGATACCCCTTCTCTCAGTCTGGGATGAAAGCCGTCATACCGGTAGAGATCGGTATGCCA
This sequence comes from Chrysanthemum lavandulifolium, assembly GCA_022545495.1. NCBI lineage: Eukaryota > Viridiplantae > Streptophyta > Magnoliopsida > Asterales > Asteraceae > Chrysanthemum > Chrysanthemum lavandulifolium. Next base: position 74,882,365 of record CM040244.1, on the reverse strand, counting down.
ACCATCCGCTTCTTTGAAATAAATGTGGCCACTAACGGCGAAGACCGGCGTCTTGACCTAGATCTGCTGGAAGAAAGGCGTGAGCAGCGACTATCGTGAAGAAAATCGAAGTCAAGAATGAAGGGATACTATGGCTAAGGTAAGAGGTGTCTCATTCGGACCGGTGACTTCGTCTATCGCGCTAATGATGCCGACCACGCGAAGACACGGGTAAGCTTGGACCGAGTGGGAGGGACCCTATGAGGTTCTTTGAAGCACTAGGAGCAGTAGCGTATAAGGCTGCGGGGCTTGGATGGTCGTGAATTGCCACGCATGGAACATCTGCAACCTCGAGAGGTGCTACCTATAGAAATAGCTCTGACGGCGTCTAACTATGTATTTTTTATTATTTCCTTAGTCTCATGTTTTTTATTTCCTCACAAACACTTGCAAGTATTAATAAAACGTTGCGGTTTCTAGCTAATTCCGTGACACATTTTAATTTGTTACTTCCATATACTGTATGTCTTAACAACTTTTTTATTTTTACCTACATGGCGTGCATGCAATAAATAAACCCACGATGGTAAAAGGATAAGTTAACCTAATAAACAACTTGTTGAGTAAGAGGGTTGCCAAACCCATCGGTAGCGGATCACGTATCCTTGTTAAACACCTTGTTCTCAAGGCGTTGGAATAAGCTTTGTGTGCACCCACGACGGATGCGCAACAATGCTGCGTCAAGCGTTTAACAACTTTGGGACCAAGACACTTGATTCCTTAATTTGGTATTTCGATGAGCGCATACCATTAACATACACGATTATGATGATACTTGACATTTTTTAGTATCTTAGGATCTTCATACATGATTATGAATTTCTTGTATTATTCACACTTGCATATACAGTAACAACGAATACTTCTTTTACGCAAAGACAAACAAGATAAGTGTGTACATCACAAATTGTAAAATATATTTACAAACACTTAACAAAAGGGGTTTATTTCATGACTACGAGTTATTTCTCAAAGATAGTTACTGACAAGAGACAATCTAAAAACTCGACTACGCTTCAAGGAGGAACTACCAGCGACTAGTATCATTCCCAATCCTATTCACTCACGCAACAAATCCGCATCTCGGCGAGCCACGGTGGCAACACTCACGCACCCTGTCGGACCGAGGGAGGTGCGCCGCCGTAACACCACACATTCTGACCTTGCCTTAACACCTTTCTTTTCGACAAGCCTCGTCGCATGCGCTTCAACACTTGTTTCAAGGGACTTCTGTCGGGGACAAAAGGATTCGGGATATCTCTAGGGCGCGAATATAGGAACGTCACGGTTGGGATGCATCGGGTCTAAGATAATAGTCTGGCAAGCAACATGACTTCTCCACCGAGATAGACGGGCTGAAGTCGGACACGCAAAATTACATTTATCGGATAGTCCCGATCACGCTCGATTCGACAATCTTGGGAGTTCAAATCCTCATCTTCTTCATGGCGTGACGGTTATCATAAGCTGCGCATCATAAGTAGGTACACGCTCAATGGGTACCTTTAGCGGCTCGACCTCTTGAAGCTTCTCAATGGCCCGACTTTCCACGCTCCAGCGCACACTTCACTACATCTCCAAAGGAGTCAACAACCTCTTGCGACTCTAGGGTACTTAACGCATGAGCCGGGCCCATGGCTTATGAGCCATCGGCGCTCAGCAATGGTTGAGAGAAGTTGAGGATATAACTCCTCGTCGTACTCTATGCTTAGTTTGCGCAACTTCTCTTCCTGAGTTTCCAGAGCACTTTTCACAGTAGCGCCAAAGTCTTCAAGCTGGGAGGTCGGTCGTCTTTCCCATTCTCCAAATATTTCATAGCCCAAAGACAAGAAGACTTATAGCTCGTGACCTCCGCGCTCTTGATTTATTTGACACATCGGTGCCATTTTATCCTCGGCGAGTTTTTAGCATCGCCCCGAGTCTCACTTCACCCTTGCACTAGCCAATTGAGCCTCAACTAGCGCGGTTCGTTGGTCTTTCCGCACCTGGCTAGTCTCACCGCGTACTTTACCTTTGCTTAGCGTCGTAAGTGAGACCGGATCATTGACGGTTGTTCCATGGGTGCATCCCAGCGGTCTCGGGCTCTGCGCTTTGGCTCTTGGCCCGGATGATTCAACACGCATTGGACTTGATTGGGGGGCGACTCTGCGGATTGTTCAAACCTATAAACATGATGAGAAAATCACAGTTAGTCAATGATATCAAGATGCATTTTGATACATAATCTTGCAAGGATACTTACGCAGGAATGGATGTGTCAGGTGATGGTAGGCGCGAAGCAACATCACTAGAAGATGATTCCACACTAAAAATAATGGGCGCTTCTTGAGGAGGTGGCGGTATCATCGCGTGTGCTTTCTTTTGCGCTCGATTCTGGACTCTCTTCTTCTCTTCCATTTCTTCCGCGTGCTCACGCCGCTATGGTGGTTGCACGGGAGGTGTAGGTCTTGTCGTACTAGGCATACTACGTAAGGGTGTTGCTTGGGCGCCACGGATGAACTTTCCCTGCCTGCCTAAGTCCATCGCTAGGTGCGCCCGACAACCCAGCAACAAGCAGACTCTTCTCCTCCTTCGGGTCGAGTTCCACCTTTACATCCATTGGCTTTGTCGGTGCACCACGTTTGACAGGTCCATCTCTGCGCAACAACAAAAATACATAGTTCACGACAAATGCGGAGAACAAGCGATAAATAACTACGAAATGTAATTCAGCGAGTGCAAAGCATGAGCACCCACCCGACCATCGGCGTCTAAGAAGATAGGGACTTCTTTTGAGCGCCAAAATAGTTGTGGCTCGGACCAATATGCACCAAGAACTCCTCGGGGTAGGAGCTTATGGGATGCGGTTCGCATTTATTGTTTCGCATCCTGCGCATTATATGATCCAGGAGAGGCGCTCATCCTTTGGCGGTGTCCCTTAGCGTAAAAATTGAGCGAGGCGGAAAACAAGTGTTGTCAATCGAGAAAAAGGTTTCCTCAATTTACGGCGCGTCAACTTTTCCGTGTAACATTGGGTGATCCGGGCGCTTAGCGAAGGAAACCCACCCGTTTGACCACGTGGTGTGGTAAACGCCGGAGCAGTGGATTGTGGGGTTTATGGCCAATAAGTGGCGATTCACCTCGAAATTAATTAATTTCGCCGCACCTATCTGATGCTGGTGGGACAAGTGAATCACGATAATAATTGATCGTCACAAGAATAATGATATGGAGTGCTGCGATTTGCGAACTCGAAGAATGGCGTGTATACCAATCTTCCCATCGAAATCGCTATTGATGCATTAGCGGTAGGAACTTCGGATGTCTTCGCTAGGATATAATAATCCGATGCAAGCTTGAAGTTCCTCTTCCGTTATGTCGGACGTAAAATCGATAATTCCTTAACCATGGTATTGTTATAACAAAAACTAAAGCGCGGTAGCGATTACTAGAGGATATTTCGATCGGAGCTTAGATGTGTTGGAAGCTTTGGTAATGGAGGATCGCGCTTTTTCTTGTGTGTGAAAAGGTGAAAATGAAGTGAAGGGGTTAAATACTTTTCTTCCTCACGCGATGATCGACACGTGGACTCCACTAACCTACATATGTGGTGGGGATTGTTTGATGGGACATGGGTGCGGTAACCTTTCCCCGATTCTGAGTGCCCATTTCCTTTTTATGGCTAGATACAATGTATCCTGTGCATATTTTCTTTAGCTTCTTGGCTACGCTTTGTTTATTTTTCATAGAATATGATAATTAGTCTAGCATCCGTAGTTACGCATGCTACGCATACTAGGCGGGGGACATGATGACGTATAGTCTATGTCGGGTCGTGGACCCGACTAAAGTCCAATACTCGAGCGGCGATGCAGGCGGGCTAAGCAGTTGAGCGTTTGGGCTCATGCGGGGCCAAGCGGATCTATTGATAGAATAGATATCCGATATCTTTCAAATAGAGATAATCATTCCCGATTAAGGCGGGATACGCCGAAGGTTGAGGAACCGGAACCAACAAGGATTCGTGCGTATATAAAGGAATCACATCCCTCGTTTAAGGTACGATCTACAAACCTAATTCTCCTTAAACCTAAACCGATTACTTACTCTCATGCTGGAGGATAATCGTGGGAAACAATCCCACGATAAGCCTAACGGTGTCTTTTATCTTTAGTGCGCGGTCTCGAGCAGCGATTCTCAATTGGTGCGAGGCAGGAGCTCCAAACAAGGAACATCCAACTTTTGCATCAGCGGTTGGTAAATAGGTAAGCAAAATAGTAGATGGTTATCTTAAATATTGTTAGATTATCTTACAATATTAATTCTAATGCAATACCATAGACTTATGGTATGTTCAGTTAGAAGAATCAAAATCTATTGACATGTTTGATTCAAGATAACTATAGTTTCTTTAAACATATTATCAAAGTTAGTAGATTGAGTATAGATTGAATATACTCAATAAGACTCCAACCTAGAAGATTGATAAGACGCCATTTGTTTATGGAATGTGATGAATCACATTAAGTCTTATAAATGAAGTTCTGAATTTGTTAAACTACTTGTAGAGTGAGTTGTAACAAAGTAATGTCAGGAACTGTCATTGTTTTTTTGTAATATCCCAAAGAGAACAATGTATTGTTTCTCTACTTGCTAAACTATTTAAAGGTAATCTTTAAATTATTAAAGGCAAGTGGGAGTTTTGTTTAGATCTTGAAAGATTAATTACAAAATACATAATCTTCTAAAATGCACTAGCAAATATCACGATGAGGCTAAACATGTAAATGATAGACCTCGATATGATGGAATTGTCATTCATAGATCCGTAAGGATATCTTAGATATTTAATATCTTTGAGGATATGAGATACGGGATCATGGTAAGCTGTTAATCATAATGATGAATTTACCAAATGTTGAATTGTGGTAAATTAATCATACTATGAATGTAGAGATCTTTGTCCATAAAGATAATCAATTTTAGATATTTGGTTTATCTAAATGAAGATGATTTTCTTCAAAGGATGAAAACCCTAGTGGTTTAAATCTTTGTGTAGAAATTATATGGACAATATTGTACACGTATTTAATGTATGTCTAGTGATAATAATATTATTCATACTTAAGCAATTAACTATGATTGAATATTCTTTCCTAGATACATTAAATAGAAGTATAAAGATTATAATTGTCATACTTAGTTTCATTGATATGAAAGTTTGACAATGAATATCAAAACTTTTGTTTTGGAATTACTTTTGCGAGGACGATAAGTAATGCAATGGAGTTTTATGAATTCAAATAATCTTTGAATATGTACAGACTGCAAGAATCCATGAATGGATATATGCATACATCTAGGAGATGATTCTTATGTTTAATATTAAATTCATGTTTGATTTAATAAATTAAAATAAGATAGCTCATAAGTATTCCTAAAAGCTAGTGGGAGTATTATTTTTAAATCTTATATGTTGTATGGGCAACTACATTCCACCTAAATTAAGTTTAGTTGGGAATGAAACTCCGTTTGTAAGATTTGGAAATAAGACATACAACCTTGGAATATATGTTTATTATTATAAATATATGCGGTAAATAAATGAGTCTAATAGAACATGATGGATATGTAATGAGATCTTAAAGTCTAACTTGAAGATTCATCATATACATCATGTTGTAAGATTGTTGTGTCATGCTTGATTACAAGATGATTAGACAACATTGAAAGTTGTTAGTGTAATAAATATTTTAAAGGAATATGTTTGGATTTAGAATCACATTCCACAGTCGGATATGCTCCTAGATTCTATGGATTAAAATATGGCAATTGTTTCATAATTGTAATTGCCAACAAACTTGAGTTTTGGTAGGCACCAACATTACACTATAACTGTTCAAAGTTTACGGACGTTTAAAGATCATATTGTTGTACACAATGATGCTAGTATATTTGAGATGACACTCAATTCTAGTCATGGTATCGTTGATGATGACCATGTTGACTAGTTATGCTCAACTAAGAGCATAGTTGCATTATACATTATAGAATAAAGAATACTTTAAACTTTAAAGTTTTGAAGATGATTGTCATAAAAGGTGGTTCGGGGTTGTCACGCACCTTATGGAATGATATGACAATATCAAAATATGTGTAAACACATACAAGAAATTCACTTATTGAATTCTTGAAATAAGTATTCTCAAAATTCCTATAGATCAAAGTTAGTTGAAATTATGCCACATCAACAAGTATGATTATCATGACTTGAGGCAAAATTCATTAGCTAAGAATTATCATGCATTGATCTATTTAGTATTTGGATAAAGGATATTATAAACATTATTATTCAAATGAAATAAAGTATTTTGTTATGTTTATTATTCATTTATTATGATGTTATCCTGTATTTGCATGTTTAAATCCTTGAATAACTTAAGTTATTCTAAATAGTCCGTTGTCGATCAATAACATGGAATGATATTGAATTAAGACAAATCACAGTATTAGTTAGAATATACTTGAAAGTATATTGATGCGTAGCATGACTAATTCGATGATATTCAATGGATTGAATATAGGACTTATCCCAACCACATGATGGTACTTTATGGATCTTTGTCATTAAGTACATCATGAATATTTATCCTCGACTTGAGATACCGAGAGAAATGTCATGGATGTAGTGCATTTACGTGAAGCAATCTAACGCTATACGTGGCTCGGTAGTTATAAGGGTTGTTTTCGAAGTGTTGCGAAATTTATGAATTACGCACGTAGTCAAAGCGGGATTTGTTTCCTTCAAATTTATTTTGAAGTATATCTTATTGGGCCCTCGTAGGGTTGTCAAGATGTTTGCATGGCCATGCCCAAGGTCTTCGGAATATGTTTAGAAGAATTGGTAATCTTGATCAATCATATAAAGCGAGAAGCAGAATAGTTAATTAAGAAATGAGTGAGATCCATATTCTTATTAACATGGTATTAGAAACAAAGGATAAGTATGATGATGAATCATCAAAAGGTTTTCCAGAAACCATACTCGAGTTGTTCTAGGGTCATTGGCGTGTTGCTAGATGCTAACCAATGTCATTACGCATACTAAGATATCTCAGTGGGGCTGTTGGTTTATGGATATATTTAATATGTGTATGACCGGATTCGAACTCGAGACCACGGATTGCACACTTTACGTATAAGACTCGATGTTTAAATAATTAATATAAAATATTATGTTTAATTATTAAATTACAATAAACGACTTAACGGCGATAAGTTCTTATCGAAGTGACTATCGATCGTTAAATGTCAACGAGATATGAAAAAAGTAAACAAGCCAAGAGACGGTTTTAGGAACCCTCTTTTGGGCTTGTTTTGGCCAAACTATGGAATCCCACATCGGAAAACATAGTAAACTTGACATCTACCATAAGGCTATAAATACATTTCCTTGTATTCATCCTTTGGTACACTAGATTTCAATAGAGGCCAAACTTCTTCTTTTCTTCCCTTTGTCTTGGTCGACAGTGAATCCCCATTGTAAAGGATTTACTGGTGACCTTGAGCATAACAAAGATGTTTGGTTATTCTATTGTGATCAAGAACTAGCATTCACATCTAATCGCTAATAATGCGTGTGTACAAAAGCGTGGTGTAACACACTATTGTTACATCAATTGGTTTGAATTGAAAAGCGGTAAGGTCAATTCGTTAAACCACATAAACCCTAATTAGGGTTCTTGAATTGAAGAGATCTAGCCAATTGCAAGAGGTATGTTCGTTTATTTTCGATTAATTAATTGCTATTATATTTTAAGTCTTCCGCTGTGTACTCTGTGATGTCTACATGTTCTTATTTGTATATTATGTATCTTAAACTCAACAAATTGATCCCTTCAAAAAGAAAAAAATTATCATTCGTTTATAACCTTTTAGCTAATAATGTATTAGATTATACGAATAGAATAAGGTATGAAGTATTACCAAGAATGTATCTTTCCTAATAGATTCATATGCTACATCGACCCCTTTTCCTGATGTGATCTCCTTAACACGATCAACAAAGTTTTCTTCTTTGTAGATGATGACATGGTGGCATCCATCTTCCTTTGCTTGAACTGCCTTTGCTTTTAAGTTGCTCTTAAGTTCATAGCTGGTAAAATAAAAATAAAAGAATAAAAATAAAGATGGTTATATTTTGATCTAATGATGATAGATCGTCCTAACATATAAATAAATTATCTAGATATTGAATGATTGTTAGATTTTGTAGGGTATAGCCTTATAAGATTCGTGTTATCATTGAAAGACTACGGTGTTATGAGTTTAGTTTGTTAGATACCTTTTGGCGCAGGCGAGTTGAGACATAACTAAGAACATATTCGTCAGACCGTAAATTTAAGGGCAAATAACCTATTAAAGCGTCATCTTGTCATCAAAAAGAGTTCGACGTAGCAAATAAAAAAAATACCCCTTTTGGCTATTTGACCCAACTATTTTGTCCTTTATATGCATTTTACCTCTTACTCCCAGTCACCACGTCTGATTTCCCGGTCACCACCTCTTACCTAACCCGAAAGAAGCGGACATCGGATCTCATCATCAATCGATAGCACTTGAATTTTACAAACCCAAGAAACATAAAACATAAAAATGACAAGAAGATCTAGTTCATGTCTAAAAACATGTTTAATAACAATAGCACTTGTTTGAAGATTCGCTTATTTGCTCCTACACTTTATTCCAAACTTAAAACCAACTTCAATATAAAACCCAACACTGCTTCAATCACTTGTACTCCATGCATCTGTGATTGTCCTCCCCCTCTTTCACTTCTTAACCTTGCTCCTGGAGCAGTCACCACCTCTTACCTAACCCGAAAGAAGCAAACATATGTCAAACCGACATATGTACAATGGAGCAACTCTTGCATCTCGTTACTGAGACAAAACTAAATAAGCCATAACAATCAAAAGATAAGCAAATCCATTTCCCAAACCGTTTTTCCCAGTGGATCGACTGAACCCCAAACGGGTTCTTGACCCCAAGTGGCTGTAAAGATCATTGATTTGTAGTTTGTGATTCGCAAAGAGAACCCCAATAGATTGGACCCATGTAAAGTGTCTGCCCATGTTTTTGTTTCTTTTGCAAATGAAGTGACCATCGATGTGGAGGTTGTTGTCGGCAACAAGGCAGAAATGTTTATGCTTTTGATGTGGATGTGAGAGAAACGCTTTTACCGGATACCGGATTAAAAAGTGATAAAATGCATATAAAGGACAAAATAGTTGGGTCAAATAGCCAAAAGGGGTATTTTTTTTGTTTGCTACGTCGAAGCGCTTTTTTGACAGTATGATCTTTAATAGGTTATTAGCCCTAAATTTAATCGAATATAGATTAGTGTATATAGATAACGAAGTAGCTTATCGGGTAATTTGAAATTTGATTATAGAAGAAAACAAAGAAAAGAAAAGAAGAATTTATGATTTGCTGGCTTCTTTGGTAGCACTAAATTCCGCACAATGTATACTAAAGTTGTGATTCATTGTCAACATATATTACCTAAGCTTGTTATGTGAAATTTTTGGTCTACTGGTATTTTTGTTACATTTTTTTATCTACATCTGTCCATTTGACATTCATGTTGTTTATACTTTATAGTCGTTTTTGTTAGATCTGTAAAGTTTAGAGCAAAGTTTTCAAGATCGAGATCCCATCCAAGATCCTTTTCATTTTTGCAAGATCCTAATCGTAAGATCGGACCGTGATCTTAAGATCCTACTCTAATGTTATTTCTTAATAGTTTTTGTAATATAATACAAATCTACAAATTATTATACATTATAAACACAAGATAATATGAATGTTTCATATAAATGTTGTCTTAAGTTATGATAATGAAATATTTAAAAAGATTAACATGTTGTTTTTTGAGTTCTACAAAAAAACAACCAACAAATTTGTAGTCTTTTAGTTTGTAATCCGAGAAAAGTAAGATCGGATCGGATTAGATCTTAAGATCGTATGTTAAGATCGGGATCTTATAAGATCTTAAGCTTGTAAAGATCTTATGTAAGATCCAGATCGTTTTTGCTTTGCAGTATCGTAAAATCGTAATATCCTAAGATTAGGATCGGGATCCTAACAACTATGGTTTAGAGAATACCCGTGTTAGGATTTCTGTATTTCATTCAAAATATATATAGAGATACACGAGGGAGCATAGTTACAGTATACACCCTTGAAAATGAATGTTTATTATTAAATCTATCATCTATATAAGCGTTAATTGTTAGTATTCAATTCACATTGGGTAGCTCATTAGTTGGATCGACACGATGTAGTAAAGAGACAAACACAAGACACTCGTAATCTTAAATAAACCGGATACACTATGTTTATCCCAGTCGAGCTAATAATAGTCAAGCTAACACATTTGTAAACACATACAACTGTCCACTAGATTTATAAATGCTCACCATACTTGCATTCCTAAAAAATTGATATACAGATCAAGAATCCAACGTACATTAAATCTATCACGGGTCTTTGAAAACATTATACATTTTCTATTAACAACATACTCCGAAAATTAGATACCTTGCTATGATATTAAATAAAGTGATATGAAGCACAACTTGCGTTTGAGAAAAAAATTATGTCTCGGACCTAACCTAGTCACCCACCTTAATTGTTACAAGTTAACATGACCTCTTTGCTTAAAAGTAAATGTGCACAAGGATATCTTATAGGGAGTATGAGGGTGTGTTTGGTAAAAGTAGCAGGTCAACCAAGGGTTTGAAATTGGAAAATGAGCATTCCTAAAAATAGCAAAGCTCACCGCTTTTGCCAAACGACTACTAAAATCAAAATGCTCATTGCTCACCGCCATCGCTTCAAAAGCTCCAAATGCACAAACATACCACGAGTATATGACATAATGATTTATATTTTTACGGTCTTTTATTCAAAGATTTTGTTGCCGATGAATTACCTAACCACCTACTTACCCATCTAACTTCTTTCAACTCAACTTTATGCTAATTAAAAATACATGACATATTTTTTTGCCGCAATTTAATTTATCAAAGATGTAGCCAAAGTTTGTGATTTAATTTAATGGAAAATTTCATCAAGTGAAACTTTAAGTTCCATAATTTGTCCCTTTAGTATTTTCAAAACAAAAAGAAATAAACCACTATTTGGCACCTACTATGCTCGTCTAAAGGTCTTTTTTTTTTTTTTTTTTTTTTTTTTCTTGTCGGGTTAAAGTAACTCAAAATATTCCACGGCCGAGACATCCCACCTCTTAAGAAGTACCGATTCTACCAAAGATAGAAAGGATCTCCCCTGTGCAAGGTGTGGAATCCATCTATCCCCACTGTCGCGGTTAACAAAACAAATAAAGCAAATCATCGACATATGAGACTAAACATTCTCGCCAACAATTTCATCACATTCTCAAAACAACTTTTAATAGATATGCTAGTTTATCAAATTCAAGTAAAATGAATAAAGATCTACAAATATATATATTCATGCATCCGTCGACACTCGATCATCAACCTCCACCTTTACCAAATGCTAGCAGGAGCCATATATATCTATCAAATCCAAAAAAAAAAAAAAAACCAGTTATACAAATTCAAAACTCAAAACCTTAAAATTTCGTGTATGACAACATCGATAAGTTGATGTTGCATTGTTTATCCCCAAGAGCGTTGTTTAAGAAACATAAAAATATTAAGTGATTATACCCATATCCAACCACTTACATATTTGTTATTTCAATCCAAAGATTCTTATTTCTTTGAGATGTATCATCACTTACCGATTCAAGCTAAAATCTACACCGACACAAAAAGTAAATTTGTTTAATATTAATACAAAAGAAAAGGCAAAAAAAAAAAAAAAAAAAAGAAACATGAAAAAAAAGAAAGAAACATGTTTACAATTTGAAGAAGGTTACCATAAGAGAAATAGACCCAAAAAGCTAGAGTATAGTAACTTACGCCATGTCTTGAAATGTCATGGAAAATCGGTTGAAAGTTGTGGTCAAGTAACTTTTAGCAAATGAGTGAATGAAAACAACATACTCCAAAGAAGCTAGCTATATATATAGAAAGAATAGAATGGAATACGATTGGACCGCTTGGCCGACCGTGGTGGTTGCGTACCGGTCACCCCATTGTGATGATTCGGTTGTGCTCGGTCGTGAGGTGAAGAATGCAAGAACTAGTTTGTCTAGTCAACCGACTTGCAAACACACAAACAAACAATTATGTTTGGACAATTAGAAATAGATGTTTGCGAGTTGGGACATATTGCATGTTGAGAAACATTTGGTAAGCAAGATGCATGCATGTATAGTATAACAAGTTTTCATGAATGATGGAGCAAAGTTGTGTTTGCATAATATATAGCATGTTTGCATGACAAGGAAACACGATTGACCACGCTTTGTATATATGGAAACTTTGCATGACAAGGAAACACGCTTTTTATCAACTAAAGGATATTTATCAAGTAAAATGACAAATTAAAGTGGGATTGTTTTGAAGTATTTTTATTAATGAAGTTTAATTTTGTTTTTAAAATATTTGAATTAAAAAAAAAAAAAAAAAAAAGAAAAAAAAGAAAAAGTCTCAGTTTGACCGGTGACCGGTGTTTTAGGTCAACTAAAGCAAGTAAAATGAAAAAATTAAAGTGGGGATTGAATGAAGTTTAATTTCCTCCTGTGTTTAATTATTGTTGTAATGTTTAAGTATTTTATTAATGAAGTTTAATTTTGTTTTGCATAAAATATTTGAATTAAAAAAAAAAAAAAAAAAACGTTTGTAAAAAAATGAAAGGAAAACGTCAACTCAGTCATCATTTATCAATAAAATGTCGATCGGAGAGAAACCCGGTTTCAAAACATTTCAACAAAATTTCAAAGTTTATACAAATTTCTTCTTAATAAGATTATAGTAAAGGTACATTATACACCCTTGAGCAAGATCAACTAAGTTAAAACATATTCAAAAGAAATCTTTAAGAAAAGTTTAGAATACTATGCATTTTCATGTAGTTAGTTGATTTGAATTTTGAGGATAAAAGACTTCTACGGAGAAGTTTGTAATAAACCATAAATAATATAAACTCTTAGGGGACTGGCAATGGGTTCGGGGTGGGCTTCGGTTTGGTTGATACCGATCGGTAACATCAATGCCACCAAATCGGTGTGGTGTGGGTGTAGATGAAATCGGTATATTTCCCCGAATTGGTGTGGGAGAGGGACAAGATAAAATAGTCGTTGAACGACTCAAAATATAACCGAATTAGATGAGGTATGGGTTAGGCATGGTTGCCACTAAAAAACTATGGTTAGGTATGAGATGAGATAGAAAGATATTATTGGTGGGTGATTAGGTATGGATTAGATATGATGTCATGACTGCCACCCCCTTATAAAGGTTAAAAGTACATAAATTAGAAGCAAAAGTTTGTATGTCCACCCAAGTTTGAATTCATGTTGGCCCATTGCCTAATTCTTGTTTATAAGCATTATTAGGTTATAGGTTTAAGTATACAATGATATAAAAATATGATATTAATTTATTAATATAACTTTTTAACCAATGGCTTACTTTGGTTGGTCATCTTGGAGTCATTAGAGCCTCTTGGGGAGGGAGGTCTTGAGTTCAAATCTGCGAGGGGTTTGAATGAGGATTTTCCTTCAGGTAGTCCTTTAATGAAGGGTTTGGGCACAGTAAACCAGTGTTCGAATCTTGGAAAAGCAAGGTTTACCTCTATTAATTGTCGTGCCTTGAGGCGGATTAGTAGGGGTTTTCCCATCGGGTATTTGAAATAGGCATTTCCGCCGAGGAGCTCTCTAGCGGACCGGTTTAAACAACGTAGTCTAGACCTCCATTGTCGAACCATGACACCTAAACACTTTATAAAAATTCAACTTTCAAAAATTTATTTAAACTTTTAGTTTTATCTTAAGGATAAAGAAAATTCAATACATATTTTACTAGGTCAAATATTGAAGATGACTAAATGAATAAATGGTGATTGTTATCTACATGTTTTAGCTATATATACGCATGCATATTCGTTGAAAGTGGGAGAAAAATAAAAACTAAAATGATGGGTGCATATGACTATGAGACGAAAGAAGGAAGTTAAATACACAATTTAGTTGCTTTTCAAAAGGATTTACAATGGGGATAAATGAAAGACCAATATATCATCAAGATCCTAGTTTTCGAATTAAATGTGACTAGAAATGACTAGTTATCGGTAAATTATAATATGAGTTTTCATGTCTTGAGTATGGATCTAGTGAGAAAATTTTTGAAATGAGAAAAATTGTAATGCACATATTTTAAATAAAGTTTAGACAAATAATTGTGAGATGTATATATTTTTGTGAGTCAGATCTAATATTTGTGGTTGTGGTTTCTTCTCATTCTTACCATCTTAATCATATTTCTCATTTGATCATTCTCTTTTTAAATTGGGTCGTTGCACTTTTATTGAAATACTATCATGCAAACTTGTTTAAATGATCATTAATTGCTACGTGTTTCGATTATATGATAATATCGAAAGTTGTGAAATAGCTATATTTATGTGTTGAGATATGTAAATGTTGAACCGTGAACCATTAGTTGTGATTTGTAAACCTTGAAATATGAATAAGTTGGAACCGTTGAACCGAGCGAAATATGAATTTTGGAATCGTTGAACCGAACGAAAATATGAATCGTTAGAACCGTTGAACCGGACGGGTATATGTTGAATCGTTGGAACCGTTGAACCGAACAAAAATATGAATATTTGGTATATGTTGTAAAGTGATATAAGTAGAATCGTTAGTTTCTATTATATTGTTGGTATTTTAAATTGAATAATAATATGTTGTAACTGAATGGCTAACCCAAAACTGTTTTAAATTCGAGGTTAGATCTCATATAAGCGATAACAACAAATAAGCCCTATTAGGAAAGTGCAATAAGCATTAATTATATGATTATATGTTTAATATTATATATACCGGTGGAGGCGCATGCGAGTAGATGTTTTTAAATTGCAACTCATATAAGCCGTTTTAGGAATCAAGAGATTGATTAAGATAAGTAGATGTTTCTGCGATATAAGATAAATAAGAGGTTTAACACTCAAAAAAGGTGGGGTGTTACAAGAGTACTCACAGGGGCGGAGCCATGATGTAACGATAAGGGGGGGCTTACTTATTTGACGTACATCGTATTAAAAAACATTAACGATGATGAATGAAAGTCATTTTTCATATAAGACGCGTAGCTGAGAAGATTCCGTATAAAGTTATTTCGTTAGTCATTTTAATTAATAATTGAAGGTTGTTTTCCAAGCTAGCGAATCAAGATAATATATATTGATCTTTATAAAATGGACTTACGAATTACGATTGTTTGAGTAATAATATAGGTTTGATTTCATATGTCTATCGTAGCAAACATTAAAAATTATAGCTCAACATTCGAAATCATTGATAGAAGTTTACATAAAAAGAACTAAAAACATGAAAAGATGGTTGAAAATTGAACAAGGCATGTAGCTTTTGATTTTATACTGGTAAGTGTTAAGTAGACAGCTAATAGGCAATTGCCGACCAGGGGGTTTTAGTGGCTTTTTTTTACTTTTTAAAAGGTTTTATATTGAATATTTTAAATGCCATTCTTTTTAAACGGTGAACTATATATTAATCTTCCAAACATATTAAATCAAATAGAGATCATGGCATTGGAAATCTCCCAATCCATATCATACAATATCTAATACATAAAAAAAAACAGGTCATAAAAAATAATGAATCATCCGATATCTAATACTAATACTTATCTCTGTTGACTAGCACATACCATATCTCTGGTACTAAATTCTATTAGCAAAATGCATCATACCAAATCAAAGTTCACCAAATTCACCCACCATAACTCCATAACTACATTTCCATACTAATATATCCACTTAGAACATTCAACCATCATCCACATTATTCTAAGAGATCAAATTAGTATGGCATCATCATGTAAGTTATAGCAAGCGCTATACCCATACTGACTACATTTCCTAACTCAGTTCAAAAACTCAAGATACACTAGCAGCTACCCTCACTAGAATAACCCAAGTTGAGAACATGTGTAGGCTTCATCGGATGGGGATGATGTGCTACGTGATGTACAAGTTTTAAATTTATAAAGGTGAATTACCAATATTACCAATAACACATACGAGCAAGTATACTCGTCCGTTATAGCAAGATTATGAAGGTAAGTCGGGATCGGATCGCAGGATTTGAGTGAATCTAAACACAAGTTTGAATCAACAGAGTCTATCCAAAACATATAACAAAGCAAAGGATATAATGAAATTCAGATGATTAAAAACTACACTTGCTTAAACTAGTTTCATATCATAAATTAATATGATTGTGTCAACCTCTTAACATGTTGGTTATGATAATTAGTTGGAGGACTAATCTATTGTTCTTACAAGTTAAACCTTCACAAGATTTTAGTTCATAAAAACAAGCATTACGTTTAACCAATCAATTCAAGATCAATTCAAGTTTCATAAGTCTACATACATAAACTTAAACACAAAACATCCACTTGTTTCATCAAATTGCTTAAGAAATGGTCAATACAAAAGGTAACCGATCATAGACAAAAGGCTACAATTGATTCTCAACAACTAATCTTACGACCTTTTAGATGTTTCCAACCAATCCAATTTGATAATCAAAAGTGTTTCTATTACAACCACACCTTAGTTCCTTTGCATAATCAAGAATAATGGGTAAAACAATCATCCATAGACAAAATGATTATGACTAGTTGAATAACAATAAGTTCTTTCGACCTCTACGATTACTATCAACTAGTCAAACTTGATTAACAAATGTCACTACGAAACTTTAGCACAATTGGATCTTAGAATCAACTTGAAATTGAATTAAAACATGTTAACACAATCACTAACTAATCATATGATAATCAACATCATTTAAGCTAGTGTATTAAGAAACTAGCCACTCATAGCAGACATGAACATAAACTCAGAACTTTGAACATTAGAAAACATGATTAAAAGTCTTACAATGCTTGGAATAAGATTACAAATGGTGAAGTAATGATTCCCAAAGTATTGGGGTAGACTTCTTGGTGATTTGGCCTCCAAATGTGGAACTTCTAGAACTCCAAACTTCCTGGACTTCTAAGGACGAATTTGAGAGCTTAAAGCTTTGTTTGATGAGTAGAAAGATTTATATTTGAAGTGTGTCTCATATGCTCACAAATGGCCTCTATTTATACTAATTCCAAAGCCTAGGGTATTAATTGCTGAACTTGGCCTCCAAGGAGTAAGGAAGGGACTAGAATACACCAAGAGAAGGACCTACAATCGTTTGGATGCAAAGGGAAACTTAGTGATGAAGATTTGGCGATGCAACTTCTCCAACTGGATCGGTCATATGACCAACCGATCCGTTGGTCTTCTACAAAAGGCCAACCGTTCCGGTTGGGTGGCGACAAAGGTTGGTGATGGCCTTTTGGTGTTTTCGGTCATATTCAACCGATCCGGTTGCACTTGCAACCGATCCGGTTGGATTTCTGAGTTACTGAAACTTGGTCTTTCTATCTTTATCTTGTAGAACTTGGTTCTTCAATCGCTATGGTCTTCAAAGGTCCTTGAGATCTTGATTTATAAACACTAGACAAACATCTTTTGATGCTTTTAAGCACTAAAATCACGCAAATATAACCAAATAACATATACAAAAGCACACATAACGCTACTAGAAACATGCACAACTGAAATGTTATCAAATTCCCCACACTTAAACTTTGCTTGCCCTCAAGCAAATCTAGGAAAAACATCCACTGTACAAGATCGTGATTATGAAAATGTGATGCAAATCAACCAAGTATAAATACTGAGAGAAGATTCATCAATTATGCTTTATAAAGGTGAAACATCAAGATGTTTGACAATATCCAATGATTTTCTTGCATGATTAAGATTTCAAAACACCTCACGAAAAGGAACGAAATATAATTCACTCAATCACTCATTTTAGTGGAGTAACAAGATAAGTCACACTCATTGCTCACCATGATTAGATTATTACCATAAGCTTGTACAAGAAACAAAACTCCACCGACGTGGTGTGAGCACCAAGTAAAAACATCTAAAGAGGAATTTTATTCGTTATAATGATATGGCTTAGGGTTAAGGGTATGGATAAGGCATGGAAATGTTTATGAAATTGGTGTTAAAATAAAATAAAATCAAGTCTAATACCGTGTTGCTAGCTACCAAACATTCCACTAACTAATAAATGATTATAGCTTCAATTTCTTCTTTTCCGCTTTCCACGCTTTTGCTTTGCCATGACAATTGTTCTTGATCATAGCACATTGGCTATTATTTCCATACTTTCAACACATTTTTTTTGAACATAACATAATCATAATCAACCGTTTAGACAATGTGGTACTCATAATCATTTGAACAATCTTCTCTTTCAGCGACTAGCAACCAACCGCTTAGACATTGATACGGGTTAGGCTAAGGTTTAAAGTGTAAAATCTTTTGTATTTTCCGGGTGAAGCAAAATGAAAAGGATGGCTCGAGAGGGTGTAACTAGGGTATCTAGTGCTAAAATGAGCACTACAAATGGGTCCATGTGGGTGGTTAACTAACCAATGTGGTTAGCTAATATATCATTAGATGTAAAATGGAAGGCCATTTGGGTTAAATCCAAGGTGCCTCTTTATCACACGAATTCACTTATATCGCATTTAATGCAATCTCACTGCGATGCAGTAATGATTTACAAGTACAAGTTCTAGAATAAATAAAATCACCGGCACACTCATAGCAAAAGATCCAAGCATAAAAGATGTATGCTATATATGAAATAGGCTCAAATCCTCACAATTTGTGGAAAAAGGTTATAATATGTGCTAGCAAATGTTTATCGATCCCGTAATGGATTGCAATAGTAATCGGAACACATCTCGAAGTTTCAAATATTACCAGTTTTTACCAGGGGTTTGATCCAGTTATTCTAATAGATAATCCTAAAAGTGTGAAACAACTAGATCACAAGGCAAACAAAATTTAAAATTTAAGCATGAAAACTCTAATTTTTCCTATTCACCCCCACACTTAAGTTAGACATTGTCCTCAATGTGAAAACGAACTTCAAAGTATAGAAATAGGAAAATAGAAATGAAACCAGATATGTCGGCGAGTTTATCGACTTAAAATTCTTTTCTTCATTCCTAGCGTCCAATCGGAGAAATCATTACCGCACAAAATCTTATGAACAAACAAAAGGTTTTATTAAAGGTGGCACCCCACACTTAAGTTCAACCAAAGGTTTAAACGTTGGGGAGTGACCACGAAAATCAAATCTGAAACACGGGTTGCCTCCCGAGAAGCGCTTCTAAGAGATCAAATTAGGCTTTGAAGTCTTTTTCGAACTCGTAGCTTTTTGTCGTGATAAGCTTTTGTTACGGCTTTATACAGTTTGGAATTTTCAATTCATCGAGTTCGTGCAATTGCGGTGAATCTCTTTCTCCGACTATTTTGAGATTGGTGTTACAGTTTCGAGAGCCCAGAAGCACGATGTTCAACTTCGAACAGCAATGACAAGTCTTTCCATACAAGAGTGCAGCAGGAGTTGTGCCAATTGGAGTTTTATAAGCCGACGAAATGCCCATGAGCATCGTCAAGTTTCTTTGCCCACCAGGATTGTCCTTCACTGCTTTCTCTAGTATTCTTTTGAGAGCTCGGTGGTATTTTCAACTTGACCTTTGGTTTGTGGATGATAGGCCGTCGCGAATCGGTGATGAACTCCATATCTTTCATGGTTTTCTCCATTTGTTGGTTACATAAATGGGTTCCTCGATCGCTATCAAGGCCTTGGGAATTCCATAACGAGCAAAAAGCTTTTGAGGAAATTAACGACGACACGAGCATCGCTCGTTGGTAAAGCTTCACCGCCCATTTGGACACATAATCTATAGCACGAGAATGTATTCAATTTGTGGGATTTAGGATCACATCTTCTGGATCATTCCGTCAGACACATTTTGAAAAGATATGGCTCTTCCCAAAATAGTATTTAAGTTCCGAAAAATTTGCTTCTTTGAGCATGAGTTAGACCTTTTAAAGAATTTCGAGAATTCCTCCCGAGATAGTTCGCAGTCGGGTTTTCAAACCAAGGATCGCTCCTTTCTTATCTTTGGCCCATCGATGGTCATGAGAGTTTCATCGGAAATAATCATCGATTTCCTCTTCTTTTAACTCCTCAAGATCGGGTTTTCAAGACGAGATAAGTGATCATGAAAGAAGATTTTCCGCTCCTTTCTTATCTTTGATTTTTTTGAAAAATCTTTGATGTTAAATTCTTGGAGTAGCAAAATCCATTGAATATGTATTAGTCACAACCGTCATTCCTCCTTTCTTGGGGACACGGTGAAGAAGGACTTACCCAAGGGCTATCCTCAATTGGGTAAATGATTCCCGCATCGAGAAGTTTTATGATTTCCTTTTAACAACTTCTTTCATGTTGGGATTGAGTCAATGTTGACGCTCTACCACGTTTTAATCCCTTCTTCAAAAGTGGGACTAATTCACGGGATGTCGGATGTTTTCCAAGCGAAAGCTTGTTTGTGATTTTGAGGATAGAAACTAAACTTTCTTTCTCACTATATATTCAAGATGATCCGGAGGTTTGAGTTCGAGATCCGTGGGTGGTTCTTCGATGAGGATTTAATTGCATCTCGTCATTGAAAGTTATTTCTTCAAAATTTTCTTCCGCTTCCTCCATTTCTTCTTCTTGCAAGTGTCATCAGCATCGCTTTATCGATTAGAAAAGTGATTCGATCTTCCCAACTCAAGGTTGAGTTCTTTCCTTTCACTTTGATGATTGCATCAACGGTATTTAGGAAAGGTCTTCCTAAGATGAGTGGAACTTTACTATCTTCTTCCATTTCTAAGATTACAAAGTCCACGGAAAATGAATTCTGACTTGAACAAGCATATTCTCGAATTCCAGGAGATATTGATAGGAATGATTTGCTAATCAATGCTCATTTTGTTGGTTTCAGTCGTTGTTGCACAACTTGGAATCGGCATCAAATTGATACTTGCGCCAAGATCGGCTAAAGCATCATTTAATATTATTCCAGTACATGGAATAAGAAAGCTCCGGGATCTCCGAGCTTTGGTGGGATCTTGTTTTGGACAATAATGAGCATTCTTAGTATGGAAAGTAACGATATTTGCTCTAGCTTGCTTTTGTTATTAAAGTTCTTTCAAAATTTCCGTAATTAGGCATTCCGCTAAGACATCAACGAGAGGAACATTGAGTCTAACCTCTTTGATTATTTCAATGAACTTCTATAACGCTCTTCCATCTTTTCTTTCTTTAGCGTTGAGGATAAGGAATTTTTGTGTATACACCTATGGAATGTTTTTCTTTTTGGTGGTTTTAGTTGTGTTTGGTTCCTCGGTTTCATCCTCACTATCATTGGTGACGGGAGTATTTTCATTAGGATTTGGTGGATGATACGTCTTATCATTTGATGGTTTTGGGTTGGATTGGGTATTACTTGGCAATGAACCGAGACGGTCTAGAGGAATGTTGGTCGAGAAGTCGCTAAACTTGTTTTCAAGATCTTGGATAGATGCTTGATGATTTTTCCGTCCTTGCTCAACTTTGGATTTGAGATTGAAAATTGATTTTTGATAAAATCATTTGCGATTTTTGATACACACGAATTCTCTCATGGTTTTCTCGAATTCGGTTTCTTCCATCTTTTGTCGGGGTTTTGTGGTTGTGGATCGCCGAGTTCGTGGTTGAGAATCACGGTTGTCATCCTTGGTCATGATCTTGCCAATTTCGAATTTCGACCGTAATAGTTACTACGATATCCTCTCGCTTCTCCTTCCTTGGTCCACCCATAGGCTTATCGTCGCACTTTCGGACGATGGATGATTCCTCCACAATTGTTGCATCCGTCTCGCATTTCCTTCATTTCATCTTTGATATCTTTGTATTATGAAGTCAATTTTTGAGGTTAACGCCCATCTTCTCCATGAGTTTTGAGGTGTCGGTTTTCGACAAAAGCAAGATTTTCGGAGGTTTAGTTTTGGAATCTTTGGACCAATCAAGTTTGAGAAGTACTCGATCTTGACATCGTGGGAGTCTTATAGAGAAAAATTCCTCCACATTAATCGATCAAACATGGCGGTGGAAAGAATCGGCTACAAAAGCTTGCCTCATCTCCTCCCAGTATTGATGATTCCCAGGTTAATTCATTGTACCATACTTTAGCATCTCGGCGAGTGATGATGGGAAAATTTTGAGTTTGATGGCATTGACATCGGTGTCGCCATAACGGAACATGCCGCAAATTTCGATGAATTCGGCTATGTGCTTGTCGGATCGGCCCGCTGACATCGAATAGACGGTCTTTGATCATAGAAAGGTGATGTCCCTTCACGGTCACCAAGGTTGATGAATGGGAAAGGTAAATTGGAGAAAGGGTTGTAAACAACTTTGGCTTCTACGAGGTTATCAAATGGTGGGTTTGGTACTATTGGTACACTATTTTCCAATGGTATAAAAGTGTTCTTCTTCTTCTTCTTGAATCAAACGTTCGGGTTGGTAAGAGGTGTAATTGGTTCTATTCCCGTCGCTCTAGTGTTCTACAATGTCCTAGAATCCAGGGAATATCTAAACACACTGGACAAACAACGAAAAAATTTTTCTCGATAGATTGGGTAACAACCGATTCGGTTGAATGACAACCGGTTGAAGTTTCGAGAGAAAATTTTGGTTGAATCGATCAAAACTTATCAAACACAATCGATCCCAGCAAACCAAAACTTGATGTGCTACATGTGTGCAAGTTTAAATTTATAAAGGTGAATTACCAATATTACTAATAACCTCGTCTGTTATAGCAAGATTATGAAGGTAAGTCGGGATCGCTTCGCGAGGATTTGAGTGAATCTAAATACAAGTTTGAATCAACAGAGTCCATCCAAAACATATAACAAAGCAAACAAATATAATGAAATTTAGATGATTAAAACTACACTTGCTTAAACTTTTCATATCATAAATTAATGATTGTGTCAACCTCTTAACATGTTGGTTATGATAATTAGTTGGAGGACTAATCTATTGTTCTTACAAGTTAAACCTTCGTCAGCATTACGTTTAACCAATCAATTCAAGTTTCATAAGTCTACATACATAAACTTAAACACAAAAACATCCACTTGTTTCATCAAATTGCTTAAGAAATGGTCAATACCAAAGGCTTCATAGACAAAAGGCTACAATTGATTCTCAACAACTAATCTTACGACCGTTTAGATGTTTCCAACCAATCCAATTTGATAATCAAAAGTGTTTCTATTACAACCACACCTTAGTTCCTTTGTATAATCAAGAATAATGGGTAAAACAATCATCCATAGACAAAATGATTATGACTAGTTGAATAACAATAAGTTCTTTCGACCTCTACGATTACTATCAACTAGTCAAACTTGATTAACATATCTAGGACCAAGAAATTGATGTTGATCTTTCCTCAAATTATTAAGAAACTAGCCACTCATAGCAAACATGAACATAAAATCTTTGAACATTAGAAAACATGATTAAAAGTCTTACAATGCTTGGAATAAGATTACAAATGGTGAAGTAATGATTCCCAAAGTATTGGGTAGACTTCTTGGTGATTTGGCCTCAAATGTGGAACTTAGAACTCAAACTTCTGGACTTCTAAGGACAATTTGAGAGCTTAAAGCTTTGTTTGATGAGTAGAAAGATTTGTATTTGAAGTGTGTCTCATATGCTCACAAATGACCTCTATGCCTAGGGTATTAATTGTTGAACTTGGCCTCCAAGGAGTAAGGAAGGGACTAGAATACACCAAGAAGGACCTAGAATCATTTGGATGCAAAGAAACTTAGTGATGAAGATTTGGCGATGCGACTTCTCCAGATCCGGTTGGATTTCTCTTGGTCTTTTCTATCTTTATCTTGTAGAACTTGGTTCTTCAATCACTATGGTCTTCAGGTCCTGAGATCTTGATTTATGCCTCAATGAAACGGAATCTTCCATTTCTTTGAACATTTCTTTACTTTCCTTCCGTTTCCCCGCACTTGGTTATAAACACTAGACAAACATCTTTTGATGCGTTTAAGCACTAAAATCACGCAAATATAACCAAATAACATATCACAAAGCACATAACGCTACTAGAAACATGCACAATCAGATGGGGAACACACACCTCGTAAGTGAATCCATCCTAGCCTTTTTGGCAATGCATATCTAGGACCAAGTATGTTGATCTTTCCTCCTCAATTCCTAGAAACATGCATTGCTATTACTCTTCTCGTATGGGAACTTACTTTATGACATTCTAATAAACCATCACTAGTATAACCAAATAACAACAAAGGCCTATTGAGTGATTATAAGGAAAGAGTAAATTACATGGATGTCCCATGGTATGTCAAAAGTAACAACTTTCGTCCTCAAGTTTGAAGTTGCACTGATAGTCCCTAAATTGGTAAACAAATAACACCACCGGTTTATCACTTAACTAGTGTTATGTGATTCAGTTATAATTTACACTTTAGCCCTTTTGGGTAAAAATCGTTGCATCGTCTATCCTCTATAATAATGGATGTTTATACTTTAAAGTTTTTCTACTTTATGTACGTTTTTATACGTTTTTATCCGATTTCGTTCATTTTTTACGCTTGCGTCCGTTTTCATACGTTTTTATCCGTTTTTATAAGTTTTCATCCGTTTTTATACGTTTTTCACGTTTTTATCCATTTTGGTCCATTCTAATACGTTTCCGTCCGTTTTTCTTACGTTTTTGTCCATTTTCACACGTTTTTATCCATTTTTTTAACGTTTTCGTCCGTTTTTTAACGTTTTCGTCTGTTTTTGTCCATTTTCACACGTAATTTCCCCGTTAGTGGCTATGTGAAATGACTAATTTACCCTCATCTTCTTTCCACAATTACTCTCTTTTGTTTTTCTTGAAAATTATTTTAATCCCACAACCACCACCCTCTACCACCACACACCCAGCACCACCACCCTCTCCCACCACTTCACAATCACCACCATTGACATTGGCACCACCACCCTCGTACAGAGAATTCATGAATTCTGACAAGAACGGTATTTTTTCAATTACTGTCAGAATCTCTGGTTCTCCCCACCTTCTACCAACACTAAGGGTAACGGTCTTCTTACGAACGACGTTGACTCAAACAATAACCATGACCTCGAAATGAGTGGCGGTGGGGCCCTTGATGAAGCAAGGTTGAGGTATAAAGCATCTGTTGCTGCTCTTCGGTCGGTTCTCGTGGCGATTCTGAACTCTCTGAAGGTATATGTTGGCTTTTTAATTGATTCTGGTGTGCTTTTTTATGTTACTGTTTATTGCGTTGTTGGTATTCGTAAAATGTTTAAAAGTTCTAATAGCCGTAATGTTGGTATGTACACATGCCTCGCTTGGAGGATATTTATGAGATCGTCTGTAAATGTTTAAATTTAATAACCAGTTTATTAGGCTTGTGCTTGAGTTTAGTGTAAGGGAATGTACTCGTGTGTTGTACAGGTTGGCTTATCTTGCATTGTATTAGGGGTGTTTCTTAACATTTCTTGTACTTTTATAAACCTCGTGATGCATAAACACCAAAAGTACAAACCATTTTATAAAAATCAAGGTTTAAAATTTTCAATATGAATAAAAGTGTATGTATATACACGTTTGAAAAAAAATAAGAAAAACATTAGGGAAAGTATCATTGAGTTTGTGTGGATATTTGGGTATAAAATAAGTATCATTGAGTTTTTGTTTATTGCTTATTTCTGCTTATTCGAAGCTTATTGAGCTTATTGGACTTTTTGGCCCATTAAGGAAAAAATAGGGTTTTGTTTGTTGAGCTTATTTCCATTCGACAGACCCTTTTGTTTGTTGAGCTTATTTCCATTTGAATCCCTAAATATAGTTTTATATGTTTAATTTCAAGTAATCATGGCCTCGTTTAGTGAAATCATGTTTTAGATACTCAAACAACCATTAATATTTACTGGTCTCAGTTAACAATTTCACTCAGAAAACTCACCCCGGCTTCGCAAGGCTATATCTCACTCATCTATAAATTAATTTTCAAAATTCCAACTGCTAAAGTTAGGCCTAAGACCTAGTAGAACACGGTAGTAAAAATAAATTTACCATAAGTGCTTTTTAAATTGGTTGAAACTCGATAGCAAGTCGACCTAAAAATCTGCCTAGTTTTATTGTATTTGTAAACAAGTCTAAATCAACTTTCGACACTATAAATCTACAGAAGTGATACAAAATAATGAATGATATGCTTAATATGAGTAAAATAGAGTATTATGAGACACTTACAAGAATGGTGGTGTGATTGGTGTCAAGAAATGCATAAAAACTAACTAATAACCCTAGAAAACCCAAATTTCCAACTTAAAAAACCCTAGCTTTTGTAAACCTCTTTGTGTAAACTCTTAACCAACATCTAAATACTCTTGTTTGAACCTTGTATCTTCTGAAAATTTAAAGAGAAAAGTCTATGAGTTTTGTGTTTTTGTTGAGTGCATAAAGGTTCCTTTTATAGCAAGAAAATGGGAGAGAGTTGAAACCCACTTTCTACATTGCATCGTCTTACATCCCTTGAAGAGAAAAATGACATGGTGAGTGTTTTGAGGAGTACGTTTTAGGGGGAGAGGGACAAGAGAGGTGGATGTTTTTCTAAGCTTGTGATCTTACTTTGTCCTATTATGGTTAGTATAAGTGTGGTAATGGGGTGTTTCAAGATGAAAAGGAGGTGTTGGTATTTTTTTATGGGGGGCTGGTTTCATGTGACTAAAAAGGGAGGGAAAAGTTGGTTATTTATATTTATAAGTGAATGTATAAGTGTATAATGCAAAGGTGGTGAGTTGGTTAGGTATTGCATGCATGCATGAGACTTAATGCAAGTCTTGGATGATTTACGTAAAACTTATAAAATCAAATGTAAATGACTTATAAAACATGCTCATGACAGTATTAAGGTACTTGTTTGACGTAGACAAAACTTATTCTAGTGACTGAATACGTTCAAAGTTGTTTTTCTTTATGCATGAAATAACATAACGGTTATACGTAACGTCAAGTAATCACGTGTTTAGAATAAAGCGTTCAAGTTTATGGTTAAGTAATAACCTGAAAATGTCAGTTGTCACACTATGGGATTTAGAAGACTACAGACAATTAACTTTCCTCGCCAAGATACAAAGCCATCTATTTATTCATTCCTATTCCAATCATCTCATTATATATGTATATATATATATATATATATATATATATATATATATATATATATATATATATATATATATACATACATACATACTGTTAAGTTTAAGCCTCCCAAGGGCGGGCATGACTTGTTATTTATTGTTTGTTTAATTCAAAGTGTGTAAATCATGTTTAGTACACTTGGCGAAATCGACTTGGGATTTCTTGTTTGTTTAATTCCAAGTGTAAGTTAGTTTAGTATTTTTTTTATGTTTACATAGAGTTATATATATATTAAGAAACAATTGTTTTGCTATTTTAATTGTGATATGATTTTTATTATTTTAGTGTTAAATTGTTTGTACATGAACATTATATACTAAATATAGATTTATTTAATAATATGTTATTAGCCGGGCATGTCTTGTGATTTCTTGTTTGTTTAATTCCAAATGCAATTTAGTTTATTATTGTTTATGTTTATATAGAGTTAAATATATATATATATATATATATATATATATATATATATATATATATATATATATATATATATATATATATATATATATATATATATATATTAACAAACAGTTGTTTTGCTATTTTAATTCTGTTATTTTTTTTATTATTATAATGTTATCTTGTTTGTACATAAACATTATATCCTAAATAGTGATTTTTTTATGTTATTGTTATTGTATTTTTATTTGATTATTCTTATTATTATTATTAACACCTAACTACTACTCGTACTTATATTTATTTAATTAACATAAAGCGTATCAAATAAGCTGTGAGTATCAAAGCGTCATCTTGGATCACCAACTGTTCATCTTCTCCAAGAATCTATTCAATTTTCTTGCTAATATACAATGTGAGTTAGTTTATGAACTTCGATGTTGGTTACTTGTTGTTATTTTAATTAGTGTAAAAATGAGCATTTTTTAGTATCCGATTATTATTTTGAATCTTTAGTGTGCATGTTTAAGTTAAAAATAATGTATTTGTTTGTTGGCATATGTATTTTGATATACATGTATTTGTTTGTTATTGCATGCTGTTATTGTTGCAAGTTTGTAAAACCCCCTTTTGCTCTGTTTGATTTATGTTTTGATTGTTAATAATGATAATTTTATTTTGCAATCAAAGTTTAGTGTATATAGGTTAAAAATGCTTACTCCATTTGTTTGTTATTGCATCTTGTTATTGTTGCTAATTTGTAAAACCCCTTTGTTCTGCTTTCATGTATATGGATTCTTAATAATGATAATTTTATTTTTCAATCAAAGTTTAGTGTTTATAGGTTCAAAATGCCTACTCTAATGCCTATTTGTGATCAATTAGCGAGAGTTCTTTGGTTCTAGGTGGCCAAAAGATATGATGCTTGTATTTTTGCAAATGAAATTGAAACGACCAAGTCTTGAGAAGGAGTTTAGAAGGAGGCGAGAGAGTTTGAAGCATGGGTTCGCAGACTTGGACAACGGTGACGAGTTGGAGATGTTTTATGGGAGGATCTTTGAAGTCGTTTCACATCTTTTGAAGGTCCAAAAAGAAGATCTGCTGGAAGCTACTAAACTCCTCACGAATGCTATTAAGATGCAGGAGCGCCTTGAAGAATTGTTTGTTATGGTGGAGATGGTGAAGGCGTTGGAGTATTAGTGGGGTATGCTTTGTTGCTATGATCGTTTATGTGTTTTGGTTTGTTATCTCTATGGCTTAGATGCGGGGTCTAACAATCTTTTGCTTGTTGTATATGATGGATGTTTAGTACTCTTGACTATGACATTAGTATGTGTATTTATTATTATGACTTAAATATGTTAATATATTTTAGATGTTTATTAATGTGTTGTCAATTTTATGTTATTTTTAGTTTATGGTATGATCTTGTTTAGGATTGTTAGTCTTTGTTATTGTTTAATTTGATGTAGATGTATGTTTTATGTTATTTTAAGTTTATGTTATGCTTTTTTTTAGGATTGTTAGTTGTTTATCTGTTTTGACGTTGTGTTGTTTGATTGGTTACTTAAGATGTTCCATCCAATATAGGTGTATGTTGAATGCATATATTATGTAAATAAAATGTTGTGGCATGACATTGTGTTGAATCCAGTATTATGTAAACAATTTGTTGTGGCAATCTGTTTTAGCGCACCCAATCATTAGTAATATTATTAAATTATGTTGTATCAACAATAGATTAGCTAAAATTGTCCGGAAAATCGTGTTTAGGTTCTTTGCATTATTTGTTCTATTCTTAAATCATGTTGAATCAATAACATATTAGCAAATAAGTAATCATTAACGAAATTATCAACTTGTTTAAAGATAAATACATAGTTTCAATAATATATAAACAAAAACTGGAAAGATAGTAAAGGTTGTGTCTTCCAAAAAGGGATTACAAATATGTAAATGTATGTGCGATATATAGCTAGACTGCGATTGTATATTAACAGACATGAAATATAGCTACTCGTTGGTTGAAATCGTCGATAACTTTTGTCTGATAACACATTAGTTTAATGCGCATCATCTTGTGTTCTTCAAAGTGACAATCTTTTCCAAATTGATACCAGTTTCCTTCCATGACCAAAGATTGTATTTGAAATGGCTTTGTCTGCTTTAAAAGCACTTGTAAATTGATAGCATATCGGCATTCATGTGGACAATCTACGCTTTTACGTACTTGTGCATGTCCAAGGCATCCCAGTTGGTCGAGTTGATTATCCGTTGGTTACATAAGATTTTGCATATGTTAGAATGTTGTAATACTTATATGTAATGTTTGTTTTGCGATATTATTAGTAACATATTACCGGTTTGTAGTAGTAGCCAATATCTGGATGGAAGGTGTGTAAACAACTCGTCTTCATTTATGTGAGATGCTTGATGGTACCATGTGCATATGTGTCGCATTCGCACGTCTGCAAAAATAAATTTGGTCTTAGTTAGTTATTTTCTTTATAGTTTTTTCTCCCAATATTTGATGTTTTGTTACAAGTTTAAGTTATTTATAAAATCAAAAACTTACCATGTATGTCGCGATACATAAGTGGTCTTGGTGGTCTTTTTAACAAAGTTGTTCGTATATCTTCCCTGCTCAATCCTAGTCCATCATATCCTCCTATTACAACAACCGATAAGGTATATTTGCCTAGGTTTTTAACACAAGCTTCGACCACACTCTATTCCTCTTTGTTACTACAAAGTTGTCCCAACCGCATCCTGTGAATTTATTCATTCTAATGACTCTATCCTCCCATGGTTTTATTCTCTTGTGGCGAACTTGGAATGTCGGACCATCGTAATGGAGTGTGAATGTGTTTTCTAAATATCTTGTAAGAAGTCCCCGCAATAACGCAAGTAATTTTAGGAATTTGTCAATTTAGATCTTTGTATGAAATTGATAAGTTAGATATAGATTGTGTTTTTACCGTGAATCTCGGTGTATATGTTGACAAACATCTGATCATTCTTGGTCCTATAGTACGCTCATCATACCGGACACTCGATCCATTTATGTCATATACCGTAACATAAAAGTCTTCTTCTTGCCTTATAAAATGGATTGTTGCTTGTGTTATGAGGCACATTGGATGCAACAAAGGCAATCCATTCTTTGTCCGATAACACCCATTTGCCATCTATGTTTGTGATCTTTGTTTTGTAACGGTACATGTCATGGCCGTTCAAGTACAACATGTTGTTTGGAGTCTTAAAGTACTCTATAAATACGTTGGGTAGGATCTGTTTTGGTAATTTTAAAGTAAGTAATATGCAATTAATCCTGCATTCTTAAATGCATTGTTTCAATGGCTTGTAGATAACATAAAATTTGATGGTTTAGTTTTACCTGTGCATTTTCCGGGGTGTCATGAATGTATTCAAAAAGAAATTGTTATGCCATTCTGTTTCCACATTAATAAATCATGAAAGTTAATATAAGTTTATGGTTGCTAATAGTAATTGCTTATGGTGAAGGATGTGTTGACTTCAGGAGATTAGTTTGTTGATTTACAATGACAAATATTCTGTAAATGAAGGTTAACCTATGAAAAACAATTCTTAAGTTTTAATCCAATATTACAATATGAATATGAATTTTGTAAGAATGATTGTTGTGATAATATGTTAGTGGATTATGCTTTTTACACTCAAACACATTAATATATCATACTTATTATATGAAAATTTAATATAAATTTTAATGATCATGATAGGGTTTATTTAAGTTTTATCATACATCATTGTTATTAATATCGAGATTCATAATCAATGGGACAAAATATGTTATACATGATTCTAAGTTGATTTTAATCCTATCATCGATGATCTATACATACACTATTAGGTTGCAAATCAAATATATAGATAAATCATATAAAAGTATGGTTAATTTACATATAAAAGTGTTTTGTGATTACCTTTAGATCTTTAAAGGATTTCGTTATTGATTAACTTGATTTGGTAGAAGCGATTTTGTTAGATGGTTATGTGGGGATGATGAGTTGTGAGTTTTATAGGGTTTAGATGCATGTGTAGGTATTTGTATATAATATATATTCATTTTTTTTTTTTTTTTTTTTTTAAATTTAAATAAAAAAAATTGCCTATAAATAAATCTTTTCCTTTTGTTTAAAATTTTGTACATTATTATATTTGTTATATGGTTTGAATAATTGATTTAGATTTAGTTAAAATTTCGAATTAAAATAAAGTTTTTGATCTCAATATATTGTTATTTTGGTTGTGCTTTTGTATATATATAACAATTCATGAATGATTTTATTTGATTGAATTATATATGTTTGACCGTATTGTAAATGTAAATTCTTAAATAAGTATATCACGTTTTGTTATTTTGTTATAAGTAGTTAGTCAAAACTTTTAATTGTTGAAGTTTATGATTTTTTACGTCAATTTCTTATATGTTATGTTAAAATATTGTTTTTAAAAGTTGTAACATTTGTTTTATTGTATTATTTTATACATGATATGAGTTAGAATTGCATGTTAAAGTATATATAGTGTTGTATAAGTAAAATAGGTAATCATTACCTATATTTTTATATAGATTAATTTATTGTTAGTATTTGTTAATTGATTTTTTATTTTGTTATACTATTATTTTAGTAGTATACTCAATATAACATCAAAAACACTTGTTTATCTCCGATCATGAGCATCAAATATCCGGTACTCAATCGTTTTTCTTTCCCCTCTTTAGATTTTAGTTTTTATTGTTTTTTAATCGAATGCCTGATATTATATCTTCTTTTTTTTTCCTTAGTGATTGAGATTATGTTTAATATTATTGATTCTTGATGATAACTGTTTTGGTTAGTTCAGATATTGTTTTTTATAACAATTTAGGGTTAATTATAAGATTGTATATTTGCATGTGTTTGTTTATTTTTAGTTTGTGAAACCCTAATTTGGTAATTTTATCAGATTAAGATATTCCTATGTATTATTTTATTAGTTATTTATTATATTGTGATTTAAATTATTGTATTCTATATTGTTCTTTGTTTATTGTTGTATCTAAATTTATTGTTTTGTTACTTTAATAGTTTATGATCCTTTAGATTATTCATGTGTTTTATAAATCAGTTGTTATATGAATGTGAATGCCTCTCAATCCATCATGTATTAAAGAATATGTTAAATACAAACATACTTAACATTCTTTGATTATCAAGAACTTTTAGTGATTACGACCATTAAGTATATACCAGTGTAAACATACCTCCAATACTTTCATACAGCAAGTCTTATAAGGTTTTTTTTTTTTTAACTTTGTGAAGATAATAGTGTGATTTGTGTTAGTTTAATAGTTTATGATCTTTTAAATTAGTAATGTTTGAGCTAAATTAGTTGTTAAATGAATGTGTTTCATTAAGTAGTGTTGTGCATTGTAGTTAGTAATGCTTTGTAACATATTATGAATTAGTTTACGCGATCATAATTGATTTGTAAAGTATGTTATTTAGTTGTTAAATTGGGAATTTAGTTGGATTTTGTTATGTGTGTGTTTGTTGGTTTAGTGTTGGCAGTTGAGTTTTTATTGTTGATGTAGCTCAATATGGATTTGCTGTCATTAATGGTGGTGTGTTGTGTTTTGTATTTCCCGTTACTTATAAGTTGATGTGGTGTGTGGCAGAAAATGATTGGAACGCAGTTTGTTATTGAAATCGATAGTAATACATATCGGAAGAAGCTGGTATATTTGTTGTGTTTAAACAGTTATCAAATTTGACAAATAAAATATTTTTTGTTATTATGATGTTGTAATCGTGTTTATTAACAATGTTATGTTTTATTTTATTTCAGGATCTTCCAGTTTGGTTCAAGAAGGTTTATATTAATGGCAAAACATGGGTTTATTTGATTAACTACAGATGTAAGAAATTTAAGGTGTTGTTAAAGGAAAGAAAAGGACAATGGAAATTTGATAAAGAAACTTGGGAACACTTCATTAAGCTAAGTGGATATATATTATGTAATAGGGTATGATGCAAATGGTATTGAATCAGGTGGTTATGGAACATTGAATGTATCAGGAAGACTTGCAAGGTGCACTGCTATAGTAGGTCATAATATAGAGGAATGTTCGGTATGTTGAATATAGCATATGTTATTTAACTAAATTAGAATGTTTGGTTCTGTTAAGTATATGATTCGATGGTGTTCAGTAATTTATTTTTTGTGTTTTTTTCGTAGGTTCTACCATTCAATTTTCTTCCTTATGTAGGTAATAAGGTTTTCATGATTAAAGTGAATGGTTTTGAAGTTCAAGTGATGCATGGGCTTCAACCTTTTCCTGGACAGAACATAAACTATGGACATGCGTTTTCCGGATTGGATTGGGATGATGTTGTTCTTTTTGGAGGCATTGTTCCTGGAAGAAGGATTGTATTGACTAACATTCTGAATAATAGGTTGAGTCTTATGAGTTTTATGGGTGATGGCCGCGAATTGACTACAGAAAAAGTTCCTCACACAGTATTGCATTTTGAACAACCAAAGCACCTTTTTGATAACGGTAAGTATGCATAAGTTCATGAGTTTTGTTTGAAAATAATGTTTTTGAAGTGGGCTTGCACGTTTCTTCAATTTTGTTGGTAGATCCTCGTATGTTCTAAATATGTAATTGGCGTGGTCATGAGTTGGAACACAATGATGAGAATAGAACATTTTACACGAAGCTTTATTGCTATGTGTTTGAGCAACACCGTCTTGTAAGTTTTCTTGAAACATTCCTTCTTTTATCAGTTTCTTTTTGAAATGATTTCTTAATTAAGACGGTATTAGCTAATAATGTTATATCGGATTAATGTAGACAATACCTGAGGGATTTGTGAAAGCGCACAATCTATCCAATTATCTTCATGCATTGCTTCGACACAAGACATTTGCATTCAGGATGTTTCTGCACCAAGATATCCATTCATAAAGGCCATATCGGACAACTCATATTTCTTTTAAAGGTAATTGGAGGCAACTTGCTCGAGATTGGAATTTGCATCAGAATAAGAAATTAAGGTTTAAGTATGTGGCGGATGTTCCAGATGAGCAGGAGTTTATATTTTTTGGTGAAGAGCCAATATATATATGCATGTCTTTGATGTTTGTTAAAGTATGATTGTTTAATGGATTATTATGCTCTGGAGGTTTTGTTTGGAACGATTATTTTATGTTGTCGATGGTTAATTGCTAGAAGTATGATATGGGTTATGGTACAATTAAATGTACTTATAATGGTCGATAAACATTTGTAGTTTTTATGTATTGTGTATGAAAATATAATCACTATGGTTTGTATTTTTTTGTATTTGTTTGGTATTGTAAATTTTAATCTTCATTTGCAATTTTGTTGTGTTTTTTTTTTTGTTTTAGTATATTTTTATAGCTTATTTTTTGGTACAAACTTTTTTATATTAATGTTTAGTTTATGATATATCTTTTTATGTTATATAAATTTTGATTGACAAAAATGTTTGATTTTGATACAAACTTTTTTATCTTTTAATGATATATACATTTTGATTGATAAAAATGTTTGATTTAGAGGTTTTTTGTATTATTTGTTATTTATGAGGGTCAAAGTATATAATGTGTTTTAGTTGAGGGGTTTTATTGAATTTGTTGATAAATTTCTGCATGTTGATTGACATAAAGACAACTTCTACAATCACTTAAATCTACTTCTAAACTCTGCAATATCCATTGCTACTATCGATAATACTCATTGCTACTATCACTATTGATAAATCAAAATGTAAAATTTGACTAATTGCACAATTGAATCATAGGTCATCTTTAATTAGGTATTTTTTTATCTTTGCATTTTTTGAATGCGCTTATTAATGTTATTTAGTAAATGTGATTATGATTTTGTTCATATAGGGTTTTAATACTTGATTCAAATACTTGATATATGAAATATTGTTTTGCCCTGCTTTTGACCAAATATGGTTTCCATCATTCATAGTTGATCAAGGTTTCATTCACTAACACTAACTAATTAACTATAGTTTATAGATTACATTTTGAATACTGAGGATTAGGGTTTACAAATATCTACTAAGGACTAATAAATAAAACTTCTTTTGCAAGCAAGTCCTTGCATCTTTTTGTACGTCTTATCAACTCATATAATAACAATTAATGTTATTTAGTAAATATGATTATGATTTTGTTCATATATAGGTTTTAATACTTGATTGATAATCAAATACTTACGAATTAAAATCCATGTACCGTCCGACATCGAGTAATCCTAACAAGACAAACATATCTTCCTGACAAGCTTAGTAGTACAAACTAAACGAACAATACAAACGCGAACACACGTGATATATGAAATATTGTTTTGCCTGTTTTGACCAAATATTGTTTCCATAATAATAATAATAGATCTAAGTGAAAGTTTGTTTTGTTTACGGAAAATGACAACACAATTCTTGGTTGATTATAATCATGGGAACATTTGGGTACTTTGGTATGAATTTTATTTCATTAATTGGTATATATGTGTCGTTTGATATTTGATTTTTATTTATTGTTTCTATTTGTTTATAGATGCTTCGACTACTTTCACATAAACTATTATAATAATAAAAATATGTTTATCTGATTAACAACAACATGATAAAAAGAAAAGTTTATATGAATCGTGTAAGTGGTAGTGACAAATGGTATTTTTCTGGAGATTCATGGAATAATTTCATAGCCTTGAGTGGTTATTTGAATATAAGAATGATACATTTCCTTAAGGAGGGTGTCGACACATTCTATGTTACGGCTTATGAGGAAGATGGAACAGAGTTCGGTGGTTATGGTATTATTCACACACGTAACAGAAAGTAAAATGTGTTGGTGAAGTTGAAAATGATACTAATCTATCTCCTGTAATACTCTGTTTTGTAGTTTTCCTCTGTTTTGTTTTACTTTTAGTTATAGTTTATAATTTCATATATATACTATATATATATATATATATATATATATATATATTTTTATTCAAGTGGTTTCGCTAGAGTTTACGCAAGATGTTGATAGAAATTAGTTTGTGATACGTTTTTCGGACATTGAAATACTCGTTGAGGCAAGGCAAGGTATTATTCCTGAAACATATGATACCATTGGATTTCAATTCAATGTGCATTGGAATACATTTGTGCGTCATGCGAATCTGATGGTTGGCGAACGCGTTGTGCTTACTAAGACAAATAGGAATGATATTCGGATTTCTTTAATGAGGTTTGATGATGATGGATTCCAACTTATTCATGAAGCAAACTTCGCCACTCGGCTTGCCTTTTTGCAAGGTCATGATGAAAATGAAACATGTGATAAATTATAATGGGTATTGCAATGAAATAAATATGTGTTTCAAATACGACCGTTAGAAATAGTTATGTGTTATTCTTTATTTGACTTGTATTTCTTGTTTTTAAGATGAGAGGTTGCTTCATGGTTGTAATTGGATAGACCATCTTTGGACATTTAATGAAGAATCTACATTTTACCAAAGACTTTATCCGTTTGTGCTTGATTATGGTAGATTGTTAAGGATATTTTCTTTATTGAAATTCAAAATCTTGTATGTTTGACATATATTTATTACTCTATAAGTTTGAAGATATCTTCTTTGTAAATTTAAAAAACATGTTGCTGATTATTGCGCACTATACTGGCTCGTTTTGTGGATGCTAATCAACTTCAAGGTTTTCAACATGCAATTTAAGAAGGATGGATACAGAAAGACGTGTAATTTTGAAATTTGAATTTCATCCGGAAGTCCATGGAGAAATGATCACATGACATTGAGAACTAATTGGAAGATTCTTCTTTGAGAATTTAACTTTCCAATGAACAAAATGATTCGGTTTCGACTTGTTGGAACCACACTTGATCCTCGCTTTTGAAGTCGAGCGGTTCAATGGTCCTATTCCGTTGGTTCCTATATTTGATGTTTGCTGAGATGATGTGAGGTTCGTTCTTGATGTTGTGATGTGTTTAAGAACATGGTAGTTCATAGTTTGTTGTGGTTGATGCTATTTCTTTTGGCATGTTTATGATGGATATTAGTACTAATGTTATGCGTAGGGTAATAGCGTAGGAATTAACGAATGTATTTCGTAACTCTTTTTTTTTACTATGTAAAATGACGATATGGTTATGCATTAGGTTTCATGGTATGTGAAATGTTATTATGTTTTATGTGTAGATATGTTGTTTATATATTTCTTGTCGTTGTGATTTGTAACTTCTTAAATCATTAATTTAGAAGCTACCAAATTAGTTGTTCCAGTATAGATTTTATTCACTTTGTTGAGACTCATGAAAATGACAATATCTATCTCTCCAATGTTGCCTAGAATAATGGTTCCAAAATGACTTGCAAACAGAACTTTCAAACAAACACAATTAAAATGACAATATATCTCTCTCCAATGTTGCCTAGAACAATGGTTCCAAAATAACTTGCCAACAAAACTTTCAAACTATAAAACACAATATTCAGCATAAATAAATAATCCAAACAAAAACATTTTTAAAAATATACAAAACACTATATTTACATTCCAACTAAAAACTATCTACTAAAGTGTTTCGTATAATTTGTTTTGTGAGTTGTTTTGACCATCCAAATCTTGTATTCCAGTTTTTAATTATTCATCCGCATCACGTGCTATTTTTCACACTTCTTGATTGATTATCACTTGTTGAAAGACAAAATAATCAATGATTTATAAACAAAATATAGATCATATAATCAAAAACATACCTTCCGAATATCATAAACTTTTACAATGATTGTTTATTAATGAAATAAAATCACAACATTTAAACAATATACAATAACGTATAAAAACAATCATATATAAATTAATCATCAACAACATACCTTATGAATATCGTATACAAAATAAAAAATATGGATCATATATATATATATATATTAATCAAAAAAATAACTTTTGCATCTCCTAAACGTCTTTGTGGCTGCATAACAATACAAACAATATAAACAATATGGATCATATATATAATAATAAAAAGCATAAATTCTGAACCTCCTAAACTTTTACCATGATTATTTACTAATGGAATAGAATCAATACAAATAAACATTATACAATAACTTACAAAAACAATCATATATAATAATCAGAAACATACCTTCTAAATCTTCTAAACGTCTTTGTGGCTGCAACATACATTCTGAATATATAAATTATCAATAAACAATATGGGAAAAAATAATCAATGAGTTATAAACACAATATAGATCATATAATCAAAAACATACTTCTGAATATCATAAACTCTGAATCTCCTAAACGTCTTTGTGGCTGCATAACAATACAAACAATATAAACAATATCAATCATATATATATAATAATCAAAAACATTTATACAATAACACAAAAACAATCATATATAAATTAATCAATAAACAATATGGATCATATATATATATAATCGAAATATACCTTCTAAAACTCCTAAACGTCTTTGTGGTCGCAACATACCTTTTGAATATATAAATTAATCAATAAAAATATGGGAAAAAATAATCAATGACTTATAAACACAATATAGATCATATAATCAAAAACATACCTTCTGAATATCATAAACTCCGAATCTCTTAAACGTCTTTGTGGCTGGATAACAATACAAACAATATAAACAATATAGATCATATATATATATATAATAATCAAAAACATAACTTTTGATTCTCATAAACTTTTAACATTATTATTTACTAATGGAATAGAATCAATACAAATAAACATTATACAATAACTTACAAAAACAATCATATATAAATTAATCAATAAACAATATGAATCATATATATATAATAATCAAAAACATACCTTCAAAATCTCCTAAACGTCTTTGTGACTGCAACATACCTTCTAAATATATAAATTAATAAATAAACAATATGGATCATATATATATATATATATATATATATATATATATATATATATATATATATATATATATATATATATATATATATATATATATATATATATATGATAAAAACAAACAAACCTTTAAATATCCTAAACGCTTTTGTAGTCGCAACATATATTCGAATATCATGCGAACCTACAAAACATCACAATAATACAAAACCATTCAAACAATATAAACAATATGAATCATAGATATATACTATTAAAAAATATAACTTCTGAAACTCCTAAACGTCTTTGTGGATGCATATATAGCTTAAAGATGTAACACCCCCAATTTCGTGATACGCAGCGGAATTCAAGCTGGGTGTTACTTCATGGCACAACAGTTATATCAATACAAAATGAACCCTAATTGAGTCGTTTTAAAAGATTTATCATTCGATTTATATAAATATCATAGTTTACAAAATTAGGTCCCAGTGGTTTTACAGTTTATTAAATAAGTTTTCGAATGATAATATAGCCTTCTTGAGTATCCGTGCCCTTCTGTGCCATCCTCGTAAATTACGAACCTGAGATAAACATACTAAAAGTGTCAACACAAAGGTTGGCGAGTTCATAGAGTTTATGATTAAAACAGTTGAGTTCAATAGTTTCGAGTTTGAGCGATTATTTTAATAAATACCAATATCGATGAAATAAGTAGTGGGTTACGTTGTTATACACCCATAGTTCGTTTATTTAGTAATCAATTGAACACAACTTTCAAGGTTGGGCCATGTTGTTGCACCCATAAATTCAGTAGTTGCAACATTTATATCATTGCAACACAGTATATATTGCCTTAAGTCTCATGAACGCAAACCTTAACACGAACGCGTCATAATAATGACGTAAGTTACAAACATCATAATAATGATGTGAGCAACAATGCCCTCTGGTAGGAGTTTGCCATTCTCTTAGTATTCTCAAATAAAGTGCATTTGGTTACCTATCCGGCTAACACAAATGGGGCGTCAATTGCCAATAGATCTATTCACTATATTCGCGTTCACTCGCAAGTGATTAATGGTTCATGATATGAGGGACTTTTAGTGGCAACAATAAGTAACTTAAGCAATAGCAATCAGGTGTAAATGTAGTACAGAAAAATACATGTGTTCGATTTTGTAGCATGTATCTCCCCACGAGTTTGAAAAACAAGTAAAAAGTGGGACTATGAACTCACGGTAATATGTAAAAGTATAGAGTACTTGTGAAAGTAAATGAAAATAGTTGAGCATGTATGTCCCCCAAAAATTGTATAAAACAATTGAAAATGGGGCTATGAAACTCACAGTAATTCGTAAGAGTTTAAAATAAATGTAAAAATATCAAGCAATATTTGAGCATGTATCTCCCCCAAAAGGTTCAAAATAAGGAAAAGAGGGGCTATGACTCACCTCGACGTTACAGTAGTCTGGATGGAAAACAAATTAAGTAATGTGAATAAACTGCTCCGACTCGTGACCTGAGTTAGTATGTCATGTTTTTAGTATTCGAATTCAAGTTTATGCGATGATAATGCTTTATAGGTAATTGGGTAAACATGAAGTCTCTTCAAAAATTAGTAATACTTATCATACTTATTTTTATGGCTCGGATGATTGTTAATAAATTTTATGGAAAAACACAAGTTGTTAAATATGATATGTTTCCAAAATGTTATAATTTACAATTTTAAATATTTACGGTTTTTACCCTTACACTTTCAAAAATGACACTTTAAACCCTCTACTATGGGTTATTGACAAAATCAAACCTTGTATAATTAACTTTAAGAAATTAAATTTTTAGTCCAAGAAAACTTTATCTTTCAAAAATTACAATTTTTATACTTGTAATTTTATAAGAAAAATTCACTTGTTTTAGGCCTAAATTGACAAAAGTGCGGGTAAATAAAAGCGAGGCCTTAAAAGGTTTTTACTACGTTCTTGATCCCTTCAAGATTTTGTCCGGTAGTCTTTCTAATGGTTCAAACTAGAGGTCTTAAGCTCTTACGGTTTCGTCGCAATGATTTTCTAAAGTAGGGGGTTAAGTGCCTTTTGTTGGTATTGGGCGATAACAGGGCCCAACGAGGACAAATTTTACACGAGGCAAGCTAGTGTTTTTACAATGCATTGGACCCTTTAAATACTTTGTCTGTAAGCTCTTCTAAATGGTATAGGTCTCATATCCTAGTCATCTTTGGTTGGGAGATACAAGTCCGTGAACATGGCCACTGCCACGACGCTGCTTTAAAAATTTCATTTTGACTTTTAAGGAAATTTCATTTTTGACTCATTAACTTTACTGTCGCCTAGGGTCATCGTAATATGTTAATTAACTCTTTTAAGTTATTATCTAACATTCTATAACTCCTACGACTCAAATTTTGTAAAATGCATGCAAGGTCTTTTTATGAAAAGTTCACGAGTCACCTACTTTTTGGTTGATTTTAAAAGAGACTATAAGTTCTTTTAAAGACATTATTGGGGCGTTAAAATCCTTGCAGCGAGCCCTTTAAAAAGGTGTAAATATCATACTTTGCAACCCTTTAATTAGCAAGATATTAATTATAGAAAGGGGCTACTTAGGCTAATCTTGCCAAATTGAAATTCTCGTTTTTAAACCATAAAACTTTATATCTTTTGTATGCAACCTTGTGAAATGTTGTTTAACTCATTTTTAATGTTTCTAAGATAGTTCATAATCAAATTTATCAAAAATCCCGAGTTTTCCCCATATACCAATACCTGTTGCACAAAATAAAGTTTGGTAACTTGTAAGGGACTTTTGGTGTTTAGGACTTATGGCCCTAATGAAGTGCCGCTTTTATGCATGACGACTAGGCTTTTCAACCGGTTAGAGGGCGTTATAGAGTGTCCTAGGTGGTCTTCACA
Organism: Chrysanthemum lavandulifolium; assembly: GCA_022545495.1. NCBI lineage: Eukaryota > Viridiplantae > Streptophyta > Magnoliopsida > Asterales > Asteraceae > Chrysanthemum > Chrysanthemum lavandulifolium. The sequence continues at coordinate 74,839,562 of CM040244.1, read as the reverse complement.
AAGGTACTTTGTTTGGCCCTAATACCTTTAACATGATGCAAATAAATGGGCGCAGTAGGGTGTCAGGGGTGTTGCTTTTTTGTAACATATATATAACATTTGTTGGGATTTTATTAAATTATGACTTCGTTATGCGTTTTACGGACCCGCACCCGAGTTTTTGAAGAAAACGTTGTTCCGGACAACTTTCGTGCTTTAACTTTTTCATAAAACGGACCAGAAGTGTCTCGTTTCGCGTGCCCGACCCTTCTGTCCACATAAGGTTTTGACAAATTTTGTCTAATCTTTGTTAAACCATATCTTTTGACTCGTGTGACCGTTTTAGGTGATTCAAATTGCTACGTTTCCCTTGTAAAATCCTTTTTAACAGTATGTCCTTGATATTAAAAGTTATAATGAAATGGAATGAGTTTAATAGACTTACAAACTTGGGATTTGAATAGAACTAGATTGGCTTTCAAATGGAACAAGACTCTTTCCCTTCTCCTAGGCTTTCCTATGCTCTTCCTTGGCTGTTACTAAGACCTCAAATTCAGAGAGTTCTGAGTGTGGGTGTTGTTTGAGGTGTGGTTCGAATGATGTGAGCTCAAATGCATGGGAATGGCTTGCTATTTATAGGAGGGAAATGCTATGGTTTCATAAATGAAAATGGACACTTGGAAGGTATGTTAAGGTGGTAAGGGACATGGCAAGGTGGAGTATTAAAAGTTGTGTGGTGCATTCGATGGTGATGAGGGTGGCGTGATGGTGGCTGAATTTCAGCCATGGGTCTTGCCCCTAATCTTTGACCATGGTAAGCTCTTAAGGGACAAGGTGAGGTATTCCATGATGTGGCTAATCTTAAGCCTTGGGAGACATTAGTGGCTTAGAGATTAATTAGGGCTTATTTGGTTTAACTATGGTTCGATTTGGACAAGGCTTAGGAACTAAGGCATGTTTTGGCTTAGGGTGTTTGTACCTTAGCTAGATGTTGTTGTACATATGGTTACAAACTGTACGAAACTTGGTTAGGCTTTTAGTTAGTTTCTTGCCAAGTCTAGTTATGTAAGTGTAATGAACCATATATTTTAAATTGGTAAAAGTATAGTGCATTACTCACTTGTACCCTAAGCATTTGAATGTTGTACTTATAAGAAATACATTTTTAAAGCTTGTGTTTAAAAGGTTTGTATAATGTGTTTAAAATTAAATACACCTATGCATCAATGACTTGTACATTGACTTGTAAGACTTGTACATGTATATTTTATAAAAATCACGTATAAATTAATTAGGGTTTGTGATTTCGTTAATATACAGTCATAGTTTGGTAAATTAGGGCTTGTAACGGGAAATATCGTAAAGTTAGTTTTCATGCTTTAAGAACTTGTACATTAGCTTCAAAGTGTTGTACTTTAGTGTTGATGGTTTAGTTACGTGAAATCAAAGTTATAATAAACTACATTTTCACGAAAACTACAATAAATGGCTAACGTTTATAAATCATTCGTTAAGGAAATAACGTAAAGTGGAAAATAAAAGGTGAAAACTTTTATACTTGATATATAAGAATGTTTATTTAAAATGTACTTAAGACATTCTGGTGAGCACGTTTATTAGGAATATAAGTCACATTAGTTGGTTGATGTGATTAGTTAAACTGATAACGTTTAAAAAAAATTGACGTGAAAAATGGATAAGTATTTTTTAGTTAGAATATCACACAAGTGGAAATTTACCGGTGGTTACAGTCTTACCCCCTTAACTGGAATCTCGTCCCGAGATTCAATCCGTGTTAAGTGTTGAATTAATGAGGATGAAATGTGGTTTCACTTGTGAAAGATTATAAGTTAGAATTTATTGTTTTTACATGTGAATAACATTATTCCGAAGGTCATATAAACTAAACTGGATGAGAATTTGATGGGTGTAGAGAAAGTTACTGAACTTCAGCATTTGTAGATGATGAATTAGTTTGTTCCTTAATAAGGTGAACAGTAATTTATAACGGTCATGAACAGTGACCCAACGGTCGTGAACAGTGACCCCTAACGGCTAGTTTTTCTTTTTATAAATACCCCATTTTAATCCTCATTCTTTCATACTAACTTTTCCACCTACATTTATCTTATCATACTTCAAAATGTCGCATATTTTTACCATTGTTGCACTCGTGTATGTTGTAATATCTGCTATCTATTTAGCCAACGTCCCGGATGAAGATTACGAATTCTTGGCCGTGGTCTTAGTGATTCTTGTACCACTCGTGGTCCTAGCCATTGGCGTGGATAAAATATGGGGGTAATAGCATTATGTTAGGAATGTTGAAATAAATGTTGTTGTGTAATTGTATGCGTTAGCATTTATTAAGTTGTGGTCTTGTGTTGGTTGTTGGGTTGAAACCCAATACGCTTAATCTAAATGTGGGTTGTGTTTCACTACAAGAAAAGGGGGCTTTTAGGACGAAACTTTTTGGAACGGTCAAAAAATGGTGCCAAATACACGTATTTGGCACTTATGTGGTAACTGTGACAAAAAGTTAGGTATTTGGGACGGCTATTAAGAAATTGTTCCAAATACGTATGCGTTTGGAACGTTTTGTAATAATGGTGCCAAATATATGTGTATTTGGAACGGTTTGAGTTACCTGTGCCAAATATTTATGTATTTGGGACGGTTGGTACCACCGGTGCCAAATTTGTATATGTATTAGGAACGGTTTATTCTTTTGGTGCCAAATACTCATGTATCTAGAACGGATGGTGCGAGCGGTGCCAAATACATATATGTATTTGGAACATTATCCAATGTTGGTGCTAAATACCTATGTATTTGGAATAATATTTATAGCTTGTGAAAATACACATGTGTTTTGAGCGATTTTTGTAAATTGTTTTTAGTTCTTATGTATTTGGAACATTTTTTAAAAACTGGCCCAAGTTACACTTTTTTCCAGCACTTGTTGACTATATTTATCTTTTATTTTCTTGGACATCAAATTAAATTTATAAATTTGATTAATTTACTCTAATATTCAGTAGCCCTTCGTCATTAACTTTTAATCTCTACAATTAATATATATAGCAAATTGATATCTATCATATTACTAAAAACACGTCGTCTTCTAATTTTTGGTGAGTTAACTTTGTTGTTTCTTAAATAAATATTTTTTCCGTTAAGGTCAAGTTAAAAATATTTATATTGTGTATATAAAAGTGGATAAAAAATGATTGAGGTCATCTATGTTTGGTTGCCTGGCAGGGAGAGTCTGAGATTTATAAAAAAGCAACGAGCCACAATTTTTTTTATCTATTCCGAATAGGTGTAAAAATCACTTCATTCATATGTTAGACGATAATTATGTGTTTAGGCTCGAGCCCGTCTGTGGGCTTAGGTCTGTTAGGGTTTAAGGCCTAACTAAGGCACCCCCAACAATTTCTAACCTATTTCCTGGCCAACCCCAAACGTTAGCAGTTTCAACCCTAAACCTATTGTCAGAAGTTTAGGCTTACCACTAAGCCATTTGATTATGTTTATTCATATTATATATAGCAATAGCTAATGGTACTTAATAGCGTATAAGAGCTTTAGTCAAACTGGCTAAAGCCCATACACTTGAAATATGCCCAATAAGGACATAACACGTCATAACTTACCTGGGAATCGACTTTCCAAGACATGCTCAACAAACACGTCAGGCAACAACATGACTGGAACAGGACCGTTGCAATGTACAAACACGTGTCATTACACTATAGGGCTAGATGATGCAACACCCATACTATAACCTGCATAACGAAGATTCAAGAGCAACTGATAAAAAAACTATATACTAAATTAAATACAAATGACTTAACCAGATAGAAACGCATGATTGATAAAAATCCAAATATATTTTTAACCATAACTTGAACTTGATAAAAGCTCGAAACGACAAGCTCACACTACTGCACAAACAAGAATAGAGACCCATGCATGGAGACCTTCTTATTAAAAGACATGTCTCAAAAAAATTATCTTTAAAAAAAATAATATCAAGGCTGATTTTTATAATTCGAACAGGTCTGTATTAGTACAATACATCAAGACCGGTTTCCCATGCTAAAGACCGGTTTATAGTAAAGCGCTATCTAAACCGGTTTCTAACTTTGAAACACGCATTTATTTGTTTGACCGGTAAATACGGTTTTCTAAACCAACACCGGTCTATCATCTGTGCAGAGACGGGTCCAGGATTTTTGAGAAGGTGTTGCACAATTTTTTTATGATTATGAGCACTAAACTAGTAAACTTGCCCTATAAAAAATTTATTAGGTAACATTGGGGTTGCAAGTGCGAATAAAAAACATATTTCATAAAAAAAATTACGCTTCATGGCTTAAAATCGAGTGTGGCCCATACGACACCCGGCTCCCAAGTCCGTCCTTGTATGGTGTATGGCGGGACTTAAATTTTTTACTTTATATCTCAAAATTTCATTCCCGCTTCACCAAATCAAACTAAAATTTTCATCTAAAACTACCCTAACCATCTCCACCACCATCGCAATCATCAAGCCACCATCTACCTCTGAACCCTAACCCTCCATCTTCACCGCTACTGCCGCTCCACCTTACAATCCCATCTCGCCATCTTTTTGGAGAACAAACATCTCTAACACCCTTCTTCTCGGATATACCAGGTACTTTTATGTGTATTGATTTCGAATTTAAATACAATTTTAGTTATTTATATTTTTCTTTGCTTATTAAAAAGGAGGGTTATTTGACTAAAGGTTGGATGAAGAATTAATGTAAAAAATGTTAACAAAATGAAGGTTATTTTAATCTGATTAGTCAAACTAATGGAATTTATCATACCATTATTAAAACTAAATGCAATTATTTTCATGTGTAAGCCTTTCGAATTTCTTATGTCAGATGAGTTCATAAGCCAAGGTTTTAACTATAGTTGATTTTGTGACAAGGCTTTAAAAGTACATGATGTTCCATTGATGTAGAAGAATATAAAGCACAATAGTTCATAACATTAGTTTTGGTACTTCGTAAATCATTTGTGCTTTTCATTCATTGTATTCCATACAAGTTCTGTTATCAAGCTATAATACATAGGTGGAAGGCAGCAAACATAAGTGGTAAATTTTTTTATATGCGTATATATTGATGTGCAATTATACATATGTGATTTGGGTATAGAAGTGCTTAAAAAGAAGGAGGGGTCATTTCTACTGTAGTTATAATTGTTGCAGATGTGTGCATAGAAATTGGTTCTGTGAAAGTTAGACAGAGTAATTGAAATCATATAACCAGCCTTGGAGGATGTAAGGCTACCGTTACCAAGTTAAGAAGTACGCTTAGCAATGATGCTTATAAGATGAAAATCTTTTGAAGTAATGCAATCAGTCTTCTTTGTATTAATCTAAAATGAAGTATTTGTTTATGACTCTGGTATAAAAATGAAGCATTTGTTATCTCATTAGGTATGTGGATCGAATCATATGTTGTGTAGTTAATGACCGAAATTTATGTGTTTCGGTCAAGGACCGAGATACGAAATTTTTGGTATTTCAGTGGGATTTCGATGGTATTTCGGTAATTTTATTATTCAAACATAAGTCTTATATAGCTATTAAGAGTGCAAGATACAACATAAATAATAAAATCACAAGTCTTGAAAATCATCCTCCGAATCCACATCATTAGGTTTCTTGAAAAGATAATTAGGTTTCTGTATAATAACTGTGGGTTTATTGCATAATAAGTGGGTTTTATTGGGTTGGGGTTTTTTAAGTTTGGGCTAAAAAAAAATGGACTGGTAAAACCACTAATCCCAACGAAATTTGCAAGTCAATTTTCGGTCAATTTCGCCGAATATTTCGGGAACGAAATTTGAAACGAAATTTTGAGCGAAATTTTTTTGAACCTCCGAAATCCGAAATACCACTGGTATACCACCGAAATTGACTACACAGATCATATGTTCTCATTATTACTCAATTTTATCATTATCTGTTCAAAACTTCAAATCCAATTCACATTGTTACTCAATTTTGTCACTATCTATTTAATTAAATAGTTCAGTCATAAGTACATAAGTAAATAGTTCAGCTTATTGCATATCTTTGCTTTGAAAGGGTAAAACCCATTGCTCATTATAGAGGATTTACTTAAAAGGGTGCTTGGCTGATATTCCAATTGTTATATGTGCTTACTTCAAGTTGTTTGCTCTCATTATAAACTGTGTTTTTAGTAATTTGAAACAATAAGCTGTTGTAGATAGGGGTGCCAGTAGGGTCGGGTTGACCCGACCCGAACTTAATAAACCTTATAGGGTCGGGCTAAATCAGGTTGAAAAATCTTATCGGGTTAGTTTCACCCCAACCCAATAACCCGACATTCTTATCAGGTCGGGTTAGTGTTAGATAATTTTTGTTAGCGGGTTATCGGGTCAACCCGATAAGACCCAAAAATCAATATTTAATACTTGTACGATTCATACATGAATACATGGTACATTAATCTGTTTATCCATGTTCTGAAATATGGATGTTGACTAAGACTTATGATTCTAATTATGTTTGTGACATATATAAAACTAGGACCTGCTCATCTTTGGCTTACAGTAAAATGATGACCTTCAAAAAAAAGTAAAAAAGCTACTCACTAACCAATGAACAAATTCAAAACATTCTAACCAATGAACCTCTAATAATCTATTAATTGTTGGTGATTTTACATCCCCGATATTATTTAAGTGTAATGGATTGACTTAGTTGACAAATGTGTAATTGTGATAAATGTTCAACAAGTCGGGGTTGTGCGAAGTGCACACTTGTATGACGTTATTATGATTGCTATTCGGCGAAGCCCGAATGACGGGGTCCGGGCAAGACCTGTATAAAGTGCTATGTTAAAACGCACTAGAAAATAAAATTTCCGGTATTTTGTCCCATATTTTAACTGCTCGGTTGTTAAGTAACTGCTATAGCAGTTACAACCGCTATGCAGTTTTTTGGTCATATAATTCATTTCTTGGTTCTGGTTCATAACTAACAAAACATATTCTCAAGTTAAAAAAAAATTGAGTTTTATCCGATTAGAGATTTCGGTAGAACCACCGAAATACTTCAATCTGATAGTGTTTACACGACTCTCAGATTACTGTGATCATAATTTTATTACATTAATTACCACTACTAGTATATTTCAATTCAATAGTATGATAGAATGTTGCATTTTATACTTTATGCAATAGTATATGACTATATGGACTACTTCACTTATCAGTGAACATCTCCGCCCACTCTAAGTACTATGGCTTTGATCCCCGATCCCACCAAAAATTATCATGTGCATTTTAATCAGTTTCATTTGAAATTTCATTTTTTAGTAGCAGAACTAGAAACTATTTGTAACGATGCGAAAAGAAACATGTTAGAAAGGAAATTATTGAAGAAAACATTTGAATTGGTTGAGAATAATTAATAAACGTATATACAAATTTGATATATGAATGTGATCAAAGTTTGGTATGTAATCAAAGTTTGTTACTATTAATTATTAAGTTTTTGCTTCTATATATTTCTAATGTTGGAATATTATGTTATGCAGGGTTTATGATTAAGACGTGATCTGATGAGCTTTATTCGTTTCCGTGAGTAATAATTGTCTTAGTGATTTATATTAAGTTCTAGTTATAACTTTGTCATTCTAAAGACCATGGTTTACAAGGATGTTGGACGTATTGGTTTTTATTTTATTGTATTCAAGGGATCATGTACTTGATTTTATGGATGATTAATAAAAATTGAGTTCAATTTACTCTTGGCTTCGATTGAATTAAATTTGAGCATATATGAGATGATTGGTTAATACGATTGTGTACTAAAAAATATTTGTAATGAAAAATGATGCTAATACACGTTAGCAATGATTACACCGTGCCAAATGATTTTTATAACGAATGTAAAAGCGTGCCAAACATTTTTTGGGAAGGAGAATAAAAATGTGCCAAATACATTTGGCACAAAAAGGAAACCTTGCCAAATACGTTTGTCACGACAGATAAAACTGTCCTAATAAATTTTGGCACGGTAAATAAAAACTGTGCCAAATACACATTTGGCACGAGAGATGAATTGGTACCAAATACGCATTTGGCACGAGATATAAAAGTGTGACAAACGCCCATTTTGGAACGGAAGATTGTCATCCGTACCAAATACCTCACTCATGGCACCCCAAAGTTAATCCGTCCCATGGACCATGCTAAATACTATTTAGCACGGTTTCAACCTGACCCAAATGTATTTGGCACCCTCATATTTAGGACGGAGCCAAAACCGTGCCAAATAGCATTTGGCACGGATTTTTGAGAATTTGGCACAATTTTTCACCCTCCCAAATTCCCGTTTTTCTTGTAGTGTTTGTTTGTTTTACTAATGGGTTGAAGCCCACTTCTTGTTATAAAAAGAGAGCGTTTAGTATTGTTTATAGATTTTTCAAGATTTTTATATATATAGAGTTACGTCTCTGGTTATTTCATTCACCATGCTTAATAACTCATTTATATTTATTATACAGAATAATCAAGATCCGCATCCAACATGATTCTCGCTCTCCTAGGTGTGGTGGTGTTTTCATTAGCTTGGCGGATCAACCATTTGGCGATACCATACCTTATTTGGTGATTTTGTAACATTAGCACTACCGATGCTAATTTTATCATTATGTATTAATATTCATGGAATCTAATGTAATAAAAATTTATTTGTGTTTTCATATATCTTTGTGAATTATTGTGATCCTCGAGTTTGTACTTATATCATTTCGATACAAATAAGCCCACTTATTTATAATTCATTACTTACATAGAGGCGTCCCAAACAATGTAAATAAAGGAATATAAACTTATGGTTCGTGATTCACAATTTCTTTATTTAAATAAAAAGGCGTCCCAATCCATTCAAATAAAGACATTGTAAATCATCCTACTTAAGAGTTTCTGACTTAGCATTCGTACTTAACTGATGAGTTACAAGGAAATTTGGGTGTTCTGGGAGTACGAAGGAGTGTTTACACTCATCTTTTAGAGACGAGAGTAAGATAATCAAGGAAAGTTGCCATAATACTCAAAATAGTTGGTGAGTATATATATTTAGAGCAAATAAGGTAAGTAGGAGAGACCATTGTAATTGGTTACAATGTCTTGAGAAGGTTTCATAAATTTGAAAAATATAAAAGTAGGTACATGCTCGGGGAAATGTGATTAAGTCATAATGCCTTAGAATAGGCATATGCAGGTATGTTTATTTTGTATAAAGTGATCAGAAGTATATATCAGTATACTAAAGTGTTTGTGTAGCATAAACTGTCTATAAGTCACATAATTACATGGTGGATGGAAGGCACGAGGAGCGAAAAGGCTATAAAAATGTTTTTGTGAAAAAGTAGTTATAGTTTAGGTCTCAATAAGACCCGTTTCTCTATAACTGAGGCTCTGATACCAATCAGAACACCCCCAATTTCGTGATACGCAGTGGAATTCAAGTTGGGTGTTACTTCATGGCACAACATTATATCAATAGAAAGCGAACCCTAATTGAGTCGTTTAAAAGATTTATCATTCGATTTATATAAATATCGAGTTTACAAAATTAGGTCCCGTGGTTTTACAGTTTATTAAATAAGTTTTCGAATGATAATATAGCCTTCGAGTATCCGCGCCTTCCATGCCATCCTCGTAAATTATGAACCCGAGATAAACATGCTAAAAGTGTCAACACAAAGGTTGGTGAGTTCATAGAGTTTATGATTAAATTAGTTGAGTTCAATAGTTTCGAGTTTGAGCGATTATTTTAATAAATACCAATATCGATGAAATAAGTAGTGGTTACGTTGTTATACACCCATAGTTCGTTTATTTAGTAATCAATTGAACACAACTTTCAAGGTTGGGCCATGTTGTTGCACCCGTAAATTGATGAGTTGCGACATTTGTATCATTGCAACACGGTATATATTGTCTTAAGTCTCATGAGCGCAAACCTTAACACTAGCGCGTCATAATAATGACGTAAGTTACAAACATCATAATAACGATGTGAGCAACAATGCCCTCTGGTAGGATTTTGCCATTCTCTTAGTATTCTCAATAAAGTGCATTTGGTTACCTATCCGCTAACACAAATGGGCGTCAACTACCAATAGATCTATTCACTATATTCGCGTTCACTCATAGTGATTAATGGTTCATGATATGAGGACTTTTAGTGGCAACAGTAAGTAACTTAAGCAATAGCAATCAGGTGTAAGTGTAGTACAGAAAAATACATGTGTTCGATTTTGTAGCATGTATCTCCCCACAAGTTTGAAAAACAAGTAAAAAGTGGGACTATGAACTCACGGTAATATGTAAAAGTATCGAGTACTTGTGAAAGTAAATGAAATTAGTTGAGCATGTATCTCCCCCAAAAATTGTATAAAACAATTGAAAATGGGGCTATGAAACTCACAGTAATTCGTAAGTGTTTAAAATAAATGTAAAAATATCAAGCAATATTTGAGCATGTATCTCCCCCAAAAGGTTCAAAATAAGGAAAAGAGGGCTATGACTCACCTCGATGTTACAGTAGTCTGGATGGAAAACAAATTAAGTAATGTGAATAAACTGCTCCGACTCGTGACCTGAGTTAGTATGTCATGTTTTTAGTATTCGAATTCAAGTTTATGCGATGATAATGCTTTATCGGTAATTGGGTAAACATGAAGTCTCTTCAAAAATTAGTAATACTTATCATACTTATTTTTATGGCTCGGATGATTGTTAATAAATTTTATCAAAAAACCCAAGTTTTTAAATATGATATGTTTCCAAAATGTTATAATTTACAATTTTAAATATTTACGGTTTTTACCCTAACACTTTCAAAAATGACACTTTAAACCCTCTACTATGGGTTATTGACAAAATCGACCCTTGTATAATTAACTTTGAAGAAATTACATTTTTAGTCCAAGAAAACTTTATCTTTCAAAAATTACAATTTTTATACTTGTAATTTTATAAGAAAAATTCACTTGTTTTAGGCCTAAATTGACAAAAGTGCGGGTAAATAAAAGCTAGGCCTTAAAAGGTTTTTACTACGTTCTTGATCCCTTCAATAGTTTGTCCGGTATTCTTTCTAATGGTTCAAACTAGAGGTCTTAAGCTCTTACGGTTTGGTCGCAATGATTTTCTAAAGTAGGGGGGGTTAAGTGCCTTTTGTTGGTTTTGGGTGATACAACGAGGACAAATTTTACACAAGGCAAGCTAGTGTTTTTACAATGCATTTGACCCTTTAAACACTTTGCTGTAAGCTCTTATAAATGGTGTAGGTCTCATATCCTAGTCATCTTTGGTTAGGGAGAAACAAGTCTGTGAACATGGCCACCAGCGCGTGGCGTTTAAGGAAATTTCATTTTTGACTCATTAACTTTTACGGTGTCGCCTAGGGTCATCGTAATATGTTAATTAACTCTTTTTAAGTTATTATCTAACATTCTATAACTCCTACGACTCAAATTTTGTAAAATGCATGCAAGGTTTTTTTATGAAAAGTTCACGAGTCACCTACTTTTTGGTTGATTATGAAAGAGACTATAAGTTCTTTTAAAGACATTATTAGGGCGTTAAAATCCTTGCAGCGAGCCCTTTAAAACGGTGTAAATCTCATACTTTGCAACCCTTTAATTAGCAAGATATTAATTATAGAAAAGGGCTACTTAGGCTAATCTTGCCAAATTGAAATTCTCGTTTTTAAACCATAAAACTTTATATCTTTTGTATGCAAACTTGTGAAATGTTGTTTAACTCATTTTTAATGTTTCTAAGATAGTTCATAATCAAATTTATCAAAAATCCCGAGTTTTCCCCATATACCTGTTGTAAGGGACTTTTGGTGTTTAGGACTTATGGCCCTAATGAAGTGCCGTTTTTATGCATGACGACTAGGCTTTTCAACCGGGTTAGAGGGGCGTTATAGAGTGTCCTAGGTGGTCTTCACAAAGGTACTTTGTTTGGCCCTAATACCTTTAACATGATGCAAATAAATGGGGCGCAAGTAGGGGGTGTTGGGCTGTTTTTGTAACATATATATAACAGCTGTTGGGATTTTTATTAAATTATGACTTCGTTATGCGTTTTCTGGACCCGTGCCCCTAAGTTTTTGAATAAAACGTCGTTCTGGACAACTTTCTTGCTTTAACTTTTTCATAAAACGGACCAGAAGTGCCTCGTTTCGCGTGCCCGACCTTTCTGTCCACATAAGGTTTTGACAGATTTTTGTAATCTTTGTTAAACCATATCTTTTGACTCATGTGACCGTTTTAGGTGATTCAAATTGCTACGTTTCCCTTGTAAAATCCTTTTTAACAGTATGTCCTTGATATTAAAAGTTATAATGAAATGGAATGAGTTTAATAGACTTACAAACTTGGGATTTGAATAGAACTAGATTGGCTTTCAAATGGAACAAGACTCTTTCCCTCCTCCTCCCAGCTTTCCTATGCTCTTCCTTGGTCATTACTAAGACCTCAAATTGAGAGAGTTAAAGTGTGGGTGTTGTTTGAGGTGTGGTTCGAATGATGTGAGCTCAAATGCATGGGAATGGCTTGCTATTTATAGGAGGGAAATGCTATGGTTTCATAAATGAAAATGGACACTTGGAAGGTATGTTGAGGTGGTAAGGGACATGGCAAGGTGGAGTATTAAAATTTGTGTGGTGCATGTGATGGTGATGAGGGTGGCATGATGGTGGTTGAATTTCAGCCATGGGTCTTGCCCCTAATCTTTGACCATGGTAAGCTCTTAAGGGACAAGGTGAGGTATTCCATGATGTGGCTAATCTTAAGCCTTGAGAGGCATTAGTGGCTTAGAGATTAATTAGGGCTTATTTGGTTTAACTATGGTTCAATTTGGACAAGGCTTAGGAACTAAGGCATGTTTTTGGCTTAGGGTGTTTGTACCTTAGCTAGATGTTGTTGTACATATGGTTACAAAGTGTAAGAAACTTGGTTAGGCTTTTAGTTAGTTTCTTGCCAAGTCTAGTTATGTAAGTGTAATGAATCATATATTTTAAATTGGTAAAAGTATAGTGCATTACTCACTTGTACCCTAAGCATTTGAATGTTGTACTTATAAGAAATACATTTTTAAAGCTTGTGTTTAAAAGGTTTGTATAATGTGTTTAAAATTAAATACACCTATGTATCAATGACTTGTACATTGGCTTGTAAGACTTGTACATGTATATTTTTATAAAAATCACGTATAAATTAATTAGGGTTTGTGATTTCGTTAATATACAGTCATAGTTTTGTAAATTAGGGCTTGTAATGGGAAATATCGTAAAGTTAGTTTTCATGCTTTAAGAACTTGTACATTAGCTTCAAAGTGTTGTACTTTAGTGTTGATGATTTAGTTATGTGAAATCATAGTTATAATAAACTACGTTTTCACGAAAACTACAATAAATGGCTAACGTTTATAAATCATTCGTTAAGGAAATAACGTAAAGTGGAAAATAAAAGGTGAAAACTTTTATACTTGATATATAAGAATGTTTATTTAAAATGAACTTAAGACATTCTGGTGAGCACGTTTATTAGGAATATAAGTCACATTAGTTGGTTGATGTGATTAGTTAAACTGATAACGTTTAAAAAAAGTTGACGTGAAAAATGGATAAGTATTCTTTATTTAGAATATCACACAAGTGGAAATTTACCGGTGGTTACAAAAGATTAGGATACAATTTTATAGAATCATACATAGAATCAAATTGTTAACACGCCCTAAATATAAGTCTATAATATATCACAATATATATTTTCCTAATATATTATCATATAATTAAGGAGATAAATATGATTAAAAAGTAAGAAACATTTATAGCATCACAAAAACGATCGTATATATATTTTGATTTGGGTATGTAACCAAAAGATTCATTAGCCTAATTGGTTTGGTTACTTGAGGCGTTTAAACATTATCAAACAAATGCAGGTTCGAACCTCACTAGTGTACATTTTTTGTATTAAAATCTAACACGCATAACAGATTAACACATGCCAACGTGGCATTACGTGGCAATGACTGGACAAAACGTGGCATTGAGGTGGCATTACATGGCATTTCGGGTATTTAATGACATCATGTGCATCCTGTTATATATATGTTATAGATATATATAGGAATATATTAGCTACAACTTTTTGTAGTTAATTGGCTACAATTTTGTGCTATATATATACATGCGAATAATGATCCAAGAACAATACATAATATTTAAAACCCGAAAGACTCGGAATTGGTGAAGTCCGTACATCCGAGTGAATAATGTCAAAACAAGCATTAACGACAGAATCAGAACGAACAAACTGAAGCCTTACGTGTTTGCCAAGCTGACAAGCATAACAAAGAACGTGAGGTTTCTCTTTATTACATGAAATAAAATTATTTGAAACAAGACGACGTAACACTTTGCTTCTTGGATGTCCAAGGCGCTAATGCCACGTATGCTGACTGCCAAGAAAGGCATGTGGAATTGGAGACGGAGCCTTGACCGGGTAAGATCGCCCGTACTATCACATCGGAGAAGTACTCGTCGAGTCATGAAATCCTTAACAGAAAACCAAAAGGATTAAATTTAACAATGCACTTATTATCACGAACAAACTGATAAACATAAATTAAATTTTTGACAATATGAGGGGTAACAAGTACGTTATTTAGGTGAAGAGATCTAAAGGGAGTTGGCAAAATACTATGGCCTGCATTGGTGACAGGGATAGAATGACCGTCATCAACCGAAATAGACAGATAAATACACGTATTAAAACTTCACTAAGATTAGTAACATAATCATTAAGGTGAGAGCTCGCACCTCTATCCATGTTCCATGCACCAATAACGGGATCTTGAAGCGTCCCAACAGTAAAGGCATGAGGTAAAATGATTTATTGGCCTAGTTAACAGTGGGTACCATTTACTCGAGAGAAGCTGCTGTTGACCCCGATTGGGCCTGTTGGGTCGGTTGCACAAACTGTTGGGCCAGTTGCACAAACTATTGGGTTGGCTGCACACTGTTGGGCCGGTTTCACTAAATGATAACCATAGGTAGTTGGCGGGTAAATGTGTAGAACGGGGGCTGTTGGTTGGGCATGAACCGGTTGGAGATAAGCTTGTTGGTCTGGCATATAGCCAAAGCCTGGTGGGGGTCCAATAGGTGTAACAGGGCGAGTGTACTGGACAATAGGTGGATAGGATATTACGCTTGTGTTAGTATTGGTGTAAAAGGCAGTAGGACTAGGAGAGGTCTTAGGCATATTATTAGTTGTTCTAGTGCATGGCTCCACGTGTCCATTTAATCCCAAACGTCTCAATAATTTAAGCAAAACGTCTTTTGTATTATTACAGTATTAGATCATCCGCTTCTTTAACGTGAACTTTGACATTTTTATCCGGTAACAACCCAAATCTAGTCGATAGTACAATTGTAAGTGACTCAAAAATACTTATGACTTCTATCCTTTCATGAGAAGTAAAAACTAAAATGATCCAAAAAGTATATCAGTGAACTAAGTATTAAATCTTACCAATCTGGTGAGGAATAAACCAAATATAACCGGGTCACATCCAATGGAATCGACACAACTGCAGCTACTAACCTCGCAAAACTTCATGATCGCATGTGTCCCCAAGCCATCCTTCATCACACCTTTTACTAATATCATTTCCTTGATCTGATCATATGACGCAAGCTACCCAGTATATGGTTAAGGATGAGTTGCTCCATAGGCGGGTGATAGGCTTTTATTTTACCATCCTGATGATACGATCAGCGACACCTTTGTAACTCCTACGTTCATACATACCTGCACCATTTATTTTGTGATTTAAAACTTATTAAACACTTTTTTATGTCTAGAATAAAAATTATTAAGGCATACAACTATTTAAGACCAGGGCTTAATTACCATATATTTTACTCTCAGAGTTGTATTTTTCTTCCATATCCAACTTCTTTTCAACCTTCAATTCCTCACATGGATTAGAGGTTTCATTTGTAGCAATGTCCACGTACTTTCGAGAGTCGGGGACCGCACTCAAGCAATCGGATTGCAATTACTTTTCTCTACAACCAACACATGAAGCTTTTCAAATGCATCATGATCAGAACCTTGGTTTTGTCTCGTCGATCCAACATTAACATCATCATCCATAAATGAATCAATCTAGATCTTTTAGTTATCCTTTTGACCTCGCCTATTCCAAATTCAGATAATAAGGTCTTAAGCAATACTCCTAGAACAAATGACCCGAACAACACTCAAAAGCTAAATTACATAAAACTAAATAGGGAAAAAGGACAATGATAATATGCTCACCAGTTTTCACCACCTGATGCTACCAAAAAAGACCAAGCCATAAGAACAATTAACCGCAACAAAAACCCTATGTTTCAAAACCTGCAAAAGTTAATGCAATAAAACCCAAACACATTCAGCATAACCAAAATATTAAATATTTGCATGTTATAACTTCTTCCAAAACATGTATGCACTTTTTCAATAACAGGAGGAGCCATGACTTACGTTTCATTGTAGCGATCGCGGTGTAACTCCTTCATCACATATTACACGTGAATCCGCTATCTTCATTAACAACGTGCGGCATGTCATGAATCCACTACCTTCATTAACAACCGTGGCATATCTCGAGCACGAAATTCGAGCACACCGCAAAATGCAACAAACAAAAGCTTAAAAAAACCTTAAAATTACATATTCGCGGTTCGTTAATCATTAGTTTATTTCGCGGAGTTAACTTCCTCTATTGCATCTTGAAATATAAATTATTCAATCTTCAGTTTGTATAATCTCCAAAAAAAACTATTAAGGTGATTTCTACATATGAAAAATTAGTGGACATGATGGAAAAAAATTGAAATCAGTGTAATTCACTAAGAGATTTACCAGTTGCGCAAGTCGGGCGAGTTCTCCTTTAATCAACATCGAGGCCATCATGTTGAGCTACTGTTATTGAAGAAGCGTGAGCGAGTTGGAAATATTCATGGAAGGGTGAATCCCAGATGGTATATCTGAATGAACAAAATAGACTATTAATCGCACATATTGGTTTTTTACGCACCGCGTACATTAACAGCTGGAATTATCGAAAGTTAATCGCAAATTTAAATTTCCTATTACCTTGTAGTGGTTGTTTTCCATTCATCGAATGCTTGGCGGCAACAACTGTAACATAAGATAAGATAATTAAAGTTTATTTTTTCTTCCGAACCCATTCATCAGATAAGATAATTAAAACTTCTTGAAGATGTATAACCTCTATCTCATAACCGAAACCTCTGTGGTAGTCAAGTTCCTACCTGGAGTTGCAGAAGTTCCTGTACAGCCATATTTTCAATTTCTTATTTAGAAAAGCAACAACTACTTCAGCAAAATCAATACAAATAGTAGCCACAACATATCCAATAAGCTAAATCAATAAAACTGTATAATCAATTTTAATTTATTTATTTCAACACCAATAGCTTTTTATAAATAATAAGCTGTTATTCTAAAAACACAAAATTCTTATCTAATAACTCCAATAAGCTAAAAGGGTGTTCAAAATCTGTCGCGAAAATTCATAACTGTTGATCAAAATAAGCAGTTTCTAAGACCAGCCAATTTTTTTGATGAAAAAAGCAATTTTTTTAAAAAACAAAATCAATACCATATCTAGTAAGCTAAATCAATAAAATTGTAAATAAGAAGAAGAATAAAAAGAACAGCATACCGATGATCGCTTGATTAATCCGCAAAGAAGAGGAAAGACACATCAAAACCGAAAGTTTAAACATCTCTGAATTTCTTTAGTACCTATTCTTTTGCAAACTCTTACCACCGCTGAATCCGGGTTTACAACAAAATCGGCACCTCCAAGATCACCGATTCTTATTCTTGGATTGAGTTCGATAAGAATAAGAAAAGGAAAAAAAGGCGGTGATGCGTGTAGTGGATAAAGAAGAAGCAAAAATATAAAGGCGGTTGGATGTTGGGTTTCATGTTGGGCTAACCATGTATTGGGCCACCCGAAATATAGGCGATGTACCTTTGTTTACGAACGGCCGTATTAAACGGCTTATAATATATATAGTAATTTCTTTTCTCTTCAACAATATCCATGCTAGTTTTAACATTAACATCATGAACAAACTTGCAGTCGTCACCAAAACGACACGTACCATTAGAAAATTTATAGCAAGGCCTCCACGAATTACCTTGAGGATTAGAGAGACGACGGGATATACCTGATTCGACCATAAGCACCATAGGGGAAGAAGAGGAGGAATCAACGGGTAGAGAGAGACTTGGACTTTAGGAGCATCTATTATGTTGTTAGCATCGAACGAAAGGTCTTTAGATCGAGAAAGGTCTCCCAATGGTGCATGATGCTACAAACAGTATCATACTTGCCCGGCAAGTCTTCAAGAGCGAATATAACCACATCTTCACTACCAACCCAGGAATCCAAGGCTTGTGAGAATCGTAGCAATTAACTCGATTTTCTAAAATGTAAGAGGTTGGTTATCACAAACACATAATAATAAGAGTAAATTACATCGTTCGTCCTTGTGGTTTGCGTTGACCGCATGGTTTCGTCCTTTGACCAAAAAAGTTGCACCGTTCGTCCTTAAGTGTGAAACGTTATGCGTCGTTCGTCCTTCCCTCTAACGGCGCCCACTAACGGTCGTTAAGTCTTGTTAACCTGAGGGTATAATTGTCATTTCAACACCATAAGGACGAACGGTGCAAGGACGAACGGTGTAGTTTACATTTTTTTACCTAATTTACTCTATCTACTATATTATCATTCACCTAATTTTTTTCTCTCTCATCATCTCTTTCTTTCTCTCTCTATTGCTTCTACATTTTTACAACCACGATCCAGTATCTACCAAAAACATCACTAATAATCTTATCATCTTATCTTTAACAATATCCTATCTTTGACCAAGATCCTATCTTTAACAACCAAAATCACATGTATCTTACTTTTCATCTACCCAAAAACATAGCTAATAATCCTATCATTATCTTTATCTTTTCTAGCCTCCTGTACATGTCTCCCTCTTTCTTTCTGCAACGCAACACCCACACCCCTCTTTCATCAAATTAGATCCAAAGTTGGCTCCTCAAATGGAAAACCACTTTATCAGCACTCCTAAATGGGATGAAATACATCCTAAGGTTTACCATTGGTGCCAAGCGTGGCTGGGGAGATGTGAAGAAAGCCCAAAGTAGGAAGAATCATGTCTTGAAGGTTCAAAAGAGTCACCATCATCCTCCGTTCTAATTCCTATAAAAGTCACCATCTCCTTTTGTTCTTGAGAAAACTTTGTTACGAATCTTTTCTTCCATGAACCTTGATCTAACATCGGAGTTCCCAGTGGGTCACCGCTTGCTTAGTGATAAAGAAGGTGTCCACCATATGCAATGTTTGTAGGTTGTGGTTGTGGTGATGGTGGTGATAAAGGTGATGGTGAAGTTGATGGTGAAGCTACGTGTGGTCGGTTGAAGTCTAGAAAATGAGGTGGTCTAGTGGTGGTGTTTATAGTGGCTTGTGGTGGTGGTGGGTTCACGGTGGAATTACGGTGGCGACCACAAAACATTTATGTTGCGATCGGTAGCGTCTTGTGGCGTGGTGGTTATGGTGGTGGTTGTGGGTGTGTGTTTTTGGTTTGGGTAACGGGTTGTACCCACTTTTCATCTTTTATTCACCTTTTTATTTCATAATTGTTACAAAACATTTAAGTATAGATCTGAAATCGAGGAAAAAAAGATCTAATAGTGCGTTGAGTTTTGTGTTTGTGTGTGAGAGAGAGAGAACTAGTAGATTGGGGTAGTCGATGTTGTTTGCAAGTGAGTGCAGAAACATGGGTGAAGAAGATGGTGGTGGTGGTTGTGGGTAGTGGTTATAGGTTAGAAATTTTTTGTTGTTGAAGAAGATGGTGGTGGTGGTTGTGGGTTTATGATGGGTAAAAAAAGAAGATCTAATAGTGCTACAATTATCTTTTAGGAGATTAAAAGTAGTTGATTTTGCTATTCTTGTTCACGATGATAAAAAGGATGCTAAATTATGTGTTTGAATTTTGTTGTTGATGTCGTTAAAAAGAGATGGTGGTGATGGTGTTTTGAATTGTGGGTTTGAATGTGATATTTGGTTTTGAATCAGGTGTTTTGATTTGATTTAATTTGATTTTTTATGTGTTTTAAAAATAAAATGGTGGTGATGGATGGTGATAAAGATGAATAAAGGAGATGGTGGTGGGTGGTTATTCTTGGAGGGTATTTTGGTCTTTTCCCATCAAGTCGGGTGACTTAACGAGGCGTTAGTTCTTTAGTTAGAGGAAGGACGAGCGACGCATAACGTTTCACACTTAGGACGAGCAGTGCAACTTTTTGGTCAAAGGACGAAACCTGCGGTCAACGCAGAAACCACAAGACGAGCGGTGTAATTTACTCTAATAATAATATGTATGGATCGAATATGTTAAGAGTTTTAGAGAGAGAAAGGGAGTTGGGAGGCTTTCTAGAGAGAAAAAGTGAAAGAGAAAAAGAAAGATTAGATTGAGAAAATGAGACGCTCCACCCCTTCCCATGGTAGGAAGGGGTTTATATACTTTTTACAATAAACGCCCCCTATGGGTTGTGGATCGGGTGTACAGTGAGTAAAGACCCGTCCGTCCTTCACGGTGTTACTTAAACTAAATTTAATACTAATAATAATAGTTAAGTATACGAGCGAACTTATGCTAGACTATACTCGGGGTGACCTGATGCACGCCACAGTAGCGTTCGGGTCAAAGGAGCTTCCTTTCGTCGAGCAAATTTTTCAACACCTAGGCGGAACCTAATAGTTGTAGTGTAGTATTAGGTGTCACGGAATTGATATCGCTCTCTGGGGGAATAGGAATGCTTGTGAGAAGTTACTACGCTAAGGTTGGGGTTGAGGAAGATTATTTTTATCTTTTTATGTTTTTAGGAAATGGAAAGGTACTAATCTGGGTTTGGATTTGGGGTTGGTATTTCTACCGATTACTTCTTATCTAATTATCTAATTAACTAAGGTGAGTCTATGTCTATTGTTATGTGCTCGTATGATGATTAAAATGTATTTGCTTAGGCTTTATTACTCCTAGTTATCTCTATTGATGGTTGAATTGTCACGTCCTTATTCTTAACCGCGTTGTGTCTCTAAGGTCATAGGGTATGCATTTATCCCTAACTCTTTGAAGCTACCAAAGGTTAATGACTACAAAATCTCCAAGATTATAAACTTTAACTCTAAGGTATTCTTTGGATGTATAGCCTACAATTACTCTAGGTGATTATAAACTAAGGTTCAACAAAGATTAATCAAACATTAACAACACAACAAATGACCTATCGCAATACTAGGTCAATCACAATTAAGATAAGAGACAACCAATCAATATTCAATAACTAAGTTTCATATTACCTAAGCAAACACACAAGTAAATTAGCCGGACATGGGAACATGCAAGCGTACACACAATCAATTGAATACATAATTAAATTAATGAAGTAAAACACTTATCTTGATGTAAGATAGGTATGGAACCTAAAATCTTTGCAAAGATGCCTTTGGTTCGGTTTAGGTTTTACTCCACAAAACTACACACGCAGTCGAAAATTCGGATTCTATATATAAGGTTACAACCACGACGCATCACCCTTTAATTTGTGGACGCAGATACGGGTCGCCGCTATTAGGGTTTCGCTTGGCCACGTTATTATTGTGACGGCGTCATCTTATGTCCGTGACGCCTGCTCTTTGTATCTCTCGACGTCCGTCGGATCAAATCTAGAGCGTCGAGGCTGACGCCTACTCTTTTAAAACCCGATGCCGTCACATGAAAATAAGCAATTTGGCTATCAGATATCGTCACAAAGCTTGTTCCGACGGCGTCACAAGTATAACATGACGCCGTCCCTTCTGGCCAAAGCACTGAGTGTCTCGATTCTCGACTTTGGCCATTTTCTTCAGATATTCGCGCCTTTTCGTCCGAATAAGTGTCATTCCAAAGAATTTGCCTTCAAGAGACCTAAAAGTGAAAAGGAACGATATTAAGTAATAACGGATACAAAAGTGATCAATTAAGGCCTTAAACGACCCTCAAAAGGTACATTTTAAAACCTTATCAAATATCCCTACACTTGGTATTTGCTTGTCCTCAAGCAAATGTGCTTTTTGCCAATCCATTTATAAGTTAGGGGTCATGAAGCATTAGTTTAGAACGATCCACAACACATATAAGCCCCACAAAAGTCAAAACAAGCACGGAAATTACATACCAGCACCTCACATGGGGTGTTTGGATACTCACATATCTCGGGTGTATATGAAATATAACAAGTTGGAAATGGAAGATAAACACTCACTAACCGGTCCTAGTACATAGATTACCATAGGCTTGAGACTTGATCAAACCTCCATCGCTTTGGCGTAAGCACCTAGGAAAAACTATCCAAAAGGTCTTTTAAAGGGTTGTAATGATAGGCTTACGGTTGGGAAACAAAGGGTTTGGTGGGATAGGCTATTTAGTGGTGGCAAGTAAAAAATCTTTATGTTACTGAAGCATCATGAAGAATGGCGTTGCTAAGCCAAGACTCGACACTCTAAACTCTAGATAACTGAAATAAACAAACATAAATTTAAAGATAGATGTAGGATAGTAGCCGTCTTTTTTTTTTTTTTTTTTTTTTTTTTATCACTCTATATTTTTTTCTTTTTCCCTTTTTCCTTTTTTTTTCTTTTTTTCATACACTTTTACTCTACCATCCTCTACGATACATCAAAATGATAGGGATTTATAAGCACATCCCTACACTTGAGTTTTTATTACTCTAACACTAATTTGACCCGAATTGAAAAGATCAAAACACTTGAAGTACATTATTACGCAAATAAAGGGAATTTGAATTTAACGTTCCCTTCCCGTCATTTCATAAAATTTAACTTTTCCCATGAGATCCCAATCGTCCCAAAACTGTATACAAAGGATATGACTCGACTTAGCAACTAATGCAAGCAACAAGATAATTGAACTAAGGGTTTAGTGTGAGAACAATAATGCACTAAAAGTGAGTGCATACAATGTAGGCTAAGGCGATTTGGGTGTACATTTGGGGGTGGATTGTAAACAATGCTCTTCATTGACATTCTGGAAAACCGAAATATCACGAGAACCGCGAAAAGGATAGGCTCTGAGGGGTTAACTAGGGGTATCGTGTACTAAAGATGAGTACAACGCAAGGGTGTGGGGGAATTACTCAACCGATGTGGAAGAATTAATTATATTACGGGTATCAAACAAGGGTTATCCTAATGCCTCTTATCATTTAGTTATTCCTAACCACACAAGTAATTGAAGACATAATTAAATTATTGAAGTAAAACACTTATCTTGATGTAAGATAGGGTTAGGAACCCTAAAATACTTGTATAAGACGACCTTGGTTGGTTTAGGTTTTACTCCAAAAGACTACACACCGAAACTAAAAATTCGGATTCTATATATAAGATTACATATGCGACAACACACTTTGATTTGAGGCGCGTTGGGTCGCCGTTATTAGTGTTTCGTCTTGGCCACGTTAGTCTTCGACGCGTCACCTTATGCTTGTGACGCCGTCCCTTCGGGCCTCTCGACGTCATCTGGATCAAATCTAGGCCGTCTCGAGTTGCGACGACCTACTCTTTTAAAACCCCGACACCGTAACTTGTAAATAAGCAATTTGGCTCTTGAGTCGTCACAAAAGTGATGCGACGGCGTCGCAGAATAACACTGACGCCGTCCCTTCGCTTTAGCGGCTGAGTGTCTCGATTCTTGACTTTGGCCATTTTCTTCATTATATTCGCCTTTTCGTCCGAATAAGTGTCATTCCAGCATTTGCCTTCAAGATACCTAAAAGTGAAAAGGAACGATATTAAGTAATAACGGATACAAAAGTGATCAAATAAGGGCTTAAATGACCTCAAAAAGGTACATTTAAAACCTTATCAATTATCTCTACACTTGGTATTTGCTTGTCCTCAAGCAAATGTGCTTTTAGCCAATTAATTTATAAGTTAGGGGTCATGAAGCATTGGTTTAGAACAATCCACAACACATATAAGCCCATAAAGCTATAACAAGCACGGAAATTACATACTAGCACCTCACATGGGGTGTTTGGATACTCATCTCTCGGGTGTATATGAAATATAACAAGTTGAAATGGAAGATAAACACTCATTAACCGTCCTAGTACATAGATTACCATAGGCTTGAGACGGATCAAACCTCCATCGCTTTGGCGTAAGCACCTAGGAAAGACTATCAAAGAGGTCTTTTAAGGGTTGTAATGTAAGGCTTACGGTAGGGAAACAAAGGGTTTGGTGGGATAGGATATTTAGTGGTGGCAAGTCAAAATCTTTATGTTACAAGCATGCGAAGAATGGCGTTGCTAAGCCAAGACTCGACACTCTAGACTCTGAATAAGCCAAATAAACAAACATAAATTAAAGATAGATGTAGGATGGTAGCTCGTATATATATATATATATATATATATATATATATATATATATATATATATATATATATATATATATATATATATATATATATATATATATATTTCAACACTCTATTTTTTTTTTCTCTTTCTCTCTTCTTTATTTTCGATTTTTTTTCATACACTTTTACTCTACCATCCTCTACGGTAACATCAAAATGATAGAGATTTATAGTCACATCCCTACACTTGAGTTTTTATTACTCTAACACTAATTTGACCCGAATTGAAAAGATCAAAACACTTGGAGTACATTATTATGCAAATAAAGGAATTTGAATTTAACGTTTCCTTCCGTCATTTCATAAACTTTAACTTTTCCCATGAGTCCCAATCGTCCCAAAGCAGATACAAAGGATATGACTCGGCAGCAACTTATGCAAGCAACTTGTTGGGAATTATGTGAAGTAGGATTACTTTGTCATTCTTGAAGGTTTCTGTTGAGTAGAAGCGCGAATCTGCTGAAGAAGTGATTCTCTTGAAGAGTACAAGCGTTGTTATCTTTCTTTGAAGGGTGAAAGTGACTAGGATCGCATGCTATATGAATTAAATGCTAACTCTCCATATTCTTGTACTTAAGGTTGCATGGGTATATTTGAGCCGCTCAATATTGTTTAATGTATTAGTCATTAAATGCATGCTTGCATGTTTAGACGATTGGGTTGTAATAGTATTAGGTTCCTTGTCTATAAAAGGAACCTTATAGTTTGTAATAGATAACTCATCCGAAACATAGAGTTTCAAATAAAAAGATCCTTAGAGGATCTAAGTGTTCTTAGTTATAACATCTTGTATTTACTTTCCGCTATATGTACGAGTGTTAGAGACCGCTATTAGTTTGCTTATGATTACATAGGCAACACTAACGATCCACGAGTGCTAAAGATGCATCAAGGTCCGAGAGTTTTCAACACAACTAGATAATTGAACTAAGGGTTTAGTGTGATAACAATAATGCACTAAAGTGAGTGCATACAAGGTAGGCTAAGGCGATTTGGGTGTACATTTGGGGCGGGTGTAAACAATGCTCTTCATTGATATTCCGGAAAACCGAAACATCACGAGAACCGAAAAGGATAGGCTCGTGGGGGTTAACTAGGGTATCGTGCACTAAAGATGAGTACAACGCAAAGGTGTGGGGAATTACTCAACCGATGTGGAAGAAGTAATTATATTACGGGTATTAAACAAGGGTTATCCTAATGCCTCTTATCATTTAGTTATTCCTAACTACACAAGTGTAGTCTTACTAGCGATCTCGGGATGCATCACAAAACAAGTTCTAGAAACTATTATACTACCGGTTCACACACTAAGCATTAAATATGAATGTTTTAATTCCTACTAATCTAAGGGTGATCCTCACATTTTGGGTGGAATTTAAGTGGTAAAGGGTTTTTGTGCTAGTCATATAATTTCCTATCAATGAGACGCTTTATTAAGACTAATGGCCCACTCCTATGTGTCATGAAAAATTATAAATTTGGTACCAAAATTACCCTAACCGATATTTCTCATGGTTTATTACACAGATGAAATTGGACAAGGCAAATAGTCAAGGATAAGCATAGTTTCAAAGTTCCTGTTTATTTTCCCTCCCTACACTTAAACTGAACATTGTCCCCAATGTTCCCCGAAAGTATCAAAGTTATGATAATGGAAGGTAACTAAAGACGAAAGAAACTAGTACTCCCATGATTAGCTCGGTAGGATCCGTATAAAGTGGTGGTTACATCTTTCTTCAAGAAGAACGTTTGCGTTAAAAGCTCCTTCTCATCTTATGTATCTTCTTCTTGGTAAATTAAACTGCATTTGAAGAAAACAAGCGAAACCTTCGCGTAAAATCGGTGGTAACAATATATATAAGACTCTACTAAACTATGATATAATGCTTGTGGAATGGATGTTTACTGATTTTACGGAAAATTAAGACACGGAAAATTCAAAAATTTATAAGTAGCTCGAAAACGAGAAAAAGTGATAAGTTTTGCCGCTCCTCCCGACGTCGAGTTGCGATCTAATGCAGTCGGGTTATCACGACGTAAGCGGTCTGCGATTTTACGGAAAAATTACGGAAAATTTACATCTTTAGAATATGGAAAAATTTCTGCGAAACATCCATTATAACTCGATACAAGCATTTGACTCGAACAAACACACATGTATATCTTTTAATTAATTGTAACTCATGTTCACGTTTCCTTTGAAAACGTGTGTAATCCTCCATACACTTATCCCTTATGTAAAATACCTTTATATGTAATTAAGACGAGGTTAAAGACAAAATAAAGCATTTTTACAAATTTAAACATGAGAATAAACAATAAATAAAAGATACACGACACACAAACAAGCAAACAATTAAGCATGGGTTGCCTCCACGGCGCTTTTCTTTATTTATGAGTCTTATAGCTAGACTCAAGTCGTGCCCCTACGTACCGATATAAGTAAGCCTATCCTCTAGAATGTCATAAGGATCAAACTTATCATTTAAGTTCCTAGTAGTACGTTTGGTTCGATATGCCTTTTCAAATTTCTCTCCATCAGGGTCATAGATCGTTATCCTAATGTGCCACTCTCCATTGCCATCACTAGGTGGTCTATCCCAATTCCACTTATGTTTAGGTTTATCGCTCTCAACTTTCCACTTATTCATGACAAGGTTGACGGGCAAGCTTCCTAGGAACTCGGTCATCTTCCTAAATACTAAGGCGTCCTCGAACTGGTTCACTTCCATGTCCCTAGCCATTTCTTTTTCATGGAAAGTTGCTTTACTAGCAAAGGCTTCATCTAGGTAAAAAGGTCGTTGGGGACCTATGAAGTTCTTATCAATCCAAGGTCCGTATCCGGATGGCGCTCTATCCAACCTAATCTCATATGGGATTTCCTCTTCTTTGTAGTAAGTATGCTTTTTGACATCGTAAATTGACCTAGCACCCTCTCCTACCACTATTTTGGACATCTTACAATCAATGATGGCACTAGCGGTAGCTAAGAATCCTCTTCCTACTAGCAATGGGCATCTCGGTCCTTATTCATGTCTAGCACATGGAAATCCGCCAAAAGAGTCAATTCTCCCACGTGTACTACCATGTCTTTATTATCCCTACCGGATATGCAATACTACCGTCTGCTAGACCTAAGATGGTTTTCGTTGGTTCTATCTTACCTAAGTTAAGGCTTCTATGGAGGACAACGGAACAAGATTGATGCATGATCCTAAGTCGGCTAGAGCATCGAGAGGTTTGGAAGTTCCAAGTCTACAGAAAGAGTAAATAGCAGGGATCGTCTAACTTTAGGTAAATTATTTCACAAAAGCGGACCCATGTTTTCCAAGTTTAAGCTCTAGCTCATATTTTTCTTTTAAAGCATTATAATAAGGTGCATGAGCTAAGACTTCAAGAACCGTTTTTCTTGATGGGTTCTTGTACTCTTCCTCTAGATTAGGTTTGGGTTCTTGGTTGACGGGTTTCTCAAGAGTAGGTTCTACCAATGGTGCGGGGCCTTGGTACCTCATTTTGGATTGCTTGAAACCCTTGTTGATAGCATTTACTGAGTAAACCGTTGGGGTGTGAGGGGCATGGATGCGCACTTTCCCATGGTGAACAAGAACATGACGTCGATGAAATCGAATTCACTTTTGGGTTCTTTATAGTATCACTTGGGAGTGCTCCAATTTCCCGGTTATTAAAGGCTTTAAGAGGCATCAAGTTTGTTTGTCATCTCGCCTTGTAAATCGCTTAAAATCGGCTTCAAGCTTAGTCAATCAAGTTTCTTGAGATGACATGAACCTATATGCAATTGCCTCAAGACTAGTGGGGTTCCCGGTGTTTGGAGGGTTGAACCTATTGGGTGGACTAGATGAGCTTTGGGGTGTGCTTGAATTTTGGTTCCAGTTAAGGTTAGGGTGATTCATCCATGAGGGGTTGTAAGAATTTCCTAAGTTGTTTTGTTCGGGCTTGAAAGTATACCACTTCTCTCCCACTTTGTCGGTACGCGTGGAGGCGTAGTCCGTAAAAGCTTGTTCGGGGAGTCTTGTGCAATCTCGAGTGTCGTGGGAACCACTACACAATTCACAAGGTAGAGTGATTTTGTACACTTAGCGTGACGACTTAGGATTTTTGTAGGAGCTCATTAGGAATTTAACTTGATCTTTAAGCTCGAGCATCCTACGGTTTGAAGGTTGTGAGTCAAGGTAAGGAAAGGAGATCGCCTTTACGGTTTTGGACAACTCACGAGAGTCATTCCAACTTTCTTTGTCATAGAGAGCAAGGTCCTCTATTATACCCCACGATTCTTCCGCGGTGAGATCACTAAGTTTTCCACCTACCGCTTGGTCAATGGATCGCTTAGTGGGAAATTGACATGATCGTAGAAGATTTGGACTTGAAGCCAAAGATCAATCTGTGATGAGGGACTCTATGGAGTAAGTCCTTGAATCGAGTCCATGCTTCAGATAGAGATTCACCTTGGCGTTGTTGGAACATCAAGATATCATTCAAGCTTAGTAGTTCTCCCGTGGGAAAAATTGAGCAAGGAAGCGAGAGGTGAGATCATCCCAACTTGAGATGGAGTCGTGGGAAGTCGTTCAAGCCAATTACTAGCTTGGTCCCGTAGAGAATTGGAAGAGAAGCGGATCGTGGTCTCACGAGTAGTAGCATCGAGTCGATTGAATCGACAATTTTAAAAACCTTAAGATCTTGATTAGGATCTTGAAACGAAGTCCATGGAATGCACATCCGTTTTGCACCAACCGGATGGTGTCGGATCGGAAGCTCAATGGTGTTCCTATAGCCTAGGTGGCTTGGTCTCGGTATTCACCAAGAGTACGCCTCTTGGCGGGTCATTTTGGTGGTGGGTTGATGAGTGGTGGTTGGTTATCACCTTCCATGATGAAAAGTGATGGGATTACTAACAAAGGTCACGAAGAAGGGGATAGACTACGAGGAAGCTAAAAATAGGAAAAATATTACTTGATAGGAATCAAGCAAGGAAACCTAACGAGGTGGACTCTAACTAGCTATTCTATTCCCGTGGCGCTAAAACTTGATACGCTTACACAGCGTTCGGGGTCAAAGGAACTTCCTTTTCGTTGAGCAAGTTTTTCAACACCCTAGCGGTGAACCTAATCGTTGTAGTGTAGTATTAGGGTAACCACAGGAATTGATATCGTTCTCTAGGGGAATAGGAATGCTAGTGAGAAGTTACTACGCTAAGGTTGGGGTTGAGGAAGATTATTTTTTTATCTTTTTATGTTTTTTAGGAAATGGAAAGGTACAAATCTCGGGGTTTGGATTTGGGGGTTGGTATTTCTACCGATTACTTCTACTTATCTAATTATCTAATTAACTAAGGTGAGTCTATGTCTATTGTTGTGTGCTCGTATGATGATTAAAAATGTATTTGCTTAGGCTTTATTACTCCTAGTTATCTCCTATTGATGGTTGAATTGTCACGTCCTTATTCTTAATCGTGTTGTGTCTCTAAGGTCGTAGGGTGCGTTTATCCCTAACTCTTTGAAGCTACCAAAGGTTAATGACTACAAAATCTCTAGGATTTATAAACTTTAACTCTAAGGTATTCTTTGGATGTATAACCTACAATTACTCTAGGTAATTATAAATAAGGTTCAACAAAGATTAATCAAGCATTAACAACACAACGAATGACCTATCGCAATACTAGGTCAATCACAATTAAGATACGAGACAACCAATCAATATTCAATAACTAAGTTTCATATTACCTAAGCAAACACACAAGTAAATTAGCCGGACATGGGAACATGCAAGCATACACACAATCAATTGAAGACATAATTAAATTAATGAAGTAAAACACTTATCTTGATGTAAGTTAGGTATGGAACCCTAAAATCTTGTACAAGACATCCTTGGTTCGGTTTAGGTTTTACTCCACAAAACTACACACCCAAACTAAAAATTCGGATTCTATATAAAGGTTACAATCTGCATGCGGGCGTCAACCTTTAATTTGTGGCGGTCGGGTTGCTTAAATAATTGGGGTTTCATCTTGGCGGCGTTATCATTGCGGCGCCACCTTATTTCCGTGACTTGTCGCTTTGTGTCTCTCGACGCCGTCTCGATCAAATCTAGGCCGTCACGAGTACATAGCGCCTACTTTTTAAAACCTGATGCCGTCGGCGAAAATAAGCAATTTAGCTCTTGTATCGTCATAAAGCTTGTTCCGACGGCGTCACAAGTATAACCTGACGTCGTACCCTTCAGTTTCAGCAGCTTGAGTGTCTTTGATTCTTGACTTTGGCCATTTTCTTCATACATTCGTGCCTTTTCGTCCGAATAAGTGTCATTCCAGCAATTTGCCTTCAAGAGACCTAAAAAGTGAAAAGGAATGATATTAAGAATAACCGATACAAAAGTGATCAATTAAGGGCTTAAACGACCCCTCAAAAAGGTACATTTTAAAACCTTATCATGACCGACTCTTCCTTATGAATTTTCTAAATCCTAACAATCTCCCCCTAAGGGAGGTCACCCTATAAATTACAATTTGAATCCTACCATCCTATCATGAATTTTATATCCGAGCTCGTAGTCTTTGATTCTTCAATATCAGTAAACTTTGCGTCTTCAGCAGTGATTCTTTAAATGAATGTTCCTTTAACTTGTGATCTTGAGATTTCTTTGATATCATCAATACGATAAATCTCCACTCATCCTTTGAAGTATCGCCTTCATGTGATGTTGTGACTTTTGGACCGACATGCTCGCATTTTTAAGACCATGACATCTTTGCATCGAGTTGGAAGCATTGTTGTCGTCTATGATTGTCATGATTTTCTTTAATTATGAGTAAGAGATGTGAGCATGCGGTTATGAATTGAAATCTTTTGATCATCAGTGCATCCAAGACCTCTCTTTGACCATCGATTTACAACCGTCATAGGTTCCCGCATAAGATAGTTAGCAATAAAACGAGCGAAAGTGTCTTTTCACTTCGTTGAATATGGTTGCAAGAACCACGATTCCCGTTGATCGGTATAAATACTTCCCGTGATTAGGTAGAATTCCTAGAATCACCTGACGGGGTTTCACATCTTATACTAGCCGTTCTCAAACCGGGCGTCTCAAAGTAGACAACACGGTGAGTGAATGAATGAGTTGGGATTCAGCGATTAATGAGAAGTTTATTTGAAACACAATCTCGTATTCTTGAATAAAGAGTTTTAGCAATACGACGAGAGTTTTATGAGCAAGATCAAGTTTCAATCACAAGTACTTTTTTTCGAGAATTTATGTGCAGTCGATGTGCTTGAAAACAATAATTCTGCACGTTGAAGGGTTTTCCAAAAGTATACGTCAATTCCTTTACTGGAACAAGGTTGATTCAAGTGTGAATTGCCCAATTGTTGTTTTCCAGTTGTCACAAGTTTGATCCATGAAGGATCTCACATGTCACCCACCAAGAGCTTGTTTGATGTTGGCTCTAGAAGGATTTTCATCTTCATTGTGAATACTTTACGTATCAATCGGATGTTCTGGCAATACCACAAGGATAGTGCGTAGGACTCTTAATAAATATTCCCTTACTTTTCACATTGTGTGAAACAGCAAGTCTTCATGAAAGTATGTCCTAATGAGATTTATGGATGATCTCTTGGCTCTAGACTCAATAGTGCACTTTGGTTTTCCTATGCGGAGACTAGGGAGAGGGTCTCCTACTTCAATATCAACCATCTCTAAGAGAAAGGTCGATAGATTACATCGGTTCCACGTGAGAATGAAAAAAATCCTTTTAAGAGAACTTGAGTAGCTGGGAGGTTTAGTGCAATGCGTCACTTGGTCCATGACGTCTTGTTTTCAATACCGGCGTTACCTTGGTAACCACCAGTAGCATATGTATTGAACCCGGTTTCTGCCCTAAGGTTGAATATTTGGAGGGCTATTTCTTTTCACCCTTTCTCATTATATTTCTTTTTCATTCTTCAACCCCTTCACCGCTTACCGAGACTTCATCACTAGACCTTGTTGGGTTTGTTCCAGTCCTAGCTCTATCTTATTCGGTACTCTTCTCTTATTCTCACTTTTCTCTTTTTTTAATCATACCTAAGGACTTCTACACTAACTAGTGGATTGTCCTTGGGTAGATCCCTCCGGTTCTGGCGGGACCGTGGGAACGGATACCTAACCTTACCATCCTTATAACTCCAGTAAAGTAAATGCAACGCCAGTCTTTGATATACTTCCACGATTGCCATCAGTAACCATTCGCTCCCCTCAATATGTGCATCGATATGAAAGAGTTTAGCACATATTAGAGAGCCTACACTTTGAGTCAAAACGATCACTTTTATCGATTTCATATTTAAATCACATTCTCTCCCGATCAAAATTTCAAACCTTTTGATATTTGTGATCCCAATTGATTTAAATAGGTTTAGAAAACATGGTAGAAAATGTGGCCTGATTTAATATATGTACTAATAAAGGAATATTTTAGTGTCCCCCCTCAATCAATGAGGGAGGGTGTTAGTGTCATAAGAATGAAATATTTTGTGACATAGACACATAACAACAAAATAGTATCATTCACTACTTATCCTGCACAAAGTAACGTTAGGTGGAAATACAGAATTTGTTTAAGTTGTTGCTGTAAGGATGAAAGAAACATCTGCTGATGCAATGAGACCTCTGAATTTGTATATATCATGCAGAATATCCACAGAGTTCTGAAATATTAGGTTCCTTTTCTTTTTTTTGTCGATCCAAGATATAGTTATCCTTTCCTATTGACATCCATCATAAGATGGCTTAACTGATCATCGATTTTGTGGGAGTAGGAGCGGAACATTCATAAACCATGTTATCTCGCATCGTTAGTCAACATAGATAGACATACATACAGATATATGGTGTTCGACAAAGACCTAAACGAAGAATCGACTAATAAGCGTCAATCCAACATCGAAAATCATTCAATCGATCATCTGAAAGGCATGGGATTATATATGATCATTAAACACGAATCATCTAATTCTAACAATCATATCCTAGCAATTCAAAGTTAGCAAAACCTTTTTCTGTTAATTATAGGATGATTAAATAAGCCCGTTAGATGACATAAATTTGAAAACACTCTCCCCCTCAATCAATAACCCGTTTTATGAAAAGTTTAAAAGAGCTGTAGTCATTGATTGAGTGATAAATTTTATGAAAAGTCCAAGTCTGATTGATTTTCAAGCAACATTTTACCACCATGTAAAATACAAATATTTTCTCTGAAGAATCATAGAATGAAAAAACTATTTGTGCAGGAAAAGCCGTCTTTTTGGCGACGTGCTTTCCTAATTATGTTTTAGGATAAATGCTTGATATTTATGAAAATTGATTTTGTGTAGCACTTTCCTTTCTTGAAAAAGCGGGTTGCATATCTGAAATAATAGCAAATCATTTTAGGCATGTTTTTAAAACTTTTTGAACTTCTGTTCGAAATTCATTTAAAGACCTGCGTCATTATTGAATGACATTTCTAGGACCGTAAATGTTATCGATGCCAAAAGACATGCCTCGAAAAACTATTTTTGGTGTATTCTAATTTGTTTTTTGATTTTTATGGGGTTTTTTATGGTTGTATATATTTTTATTTACATTTTGGTTTAAGATATGTACAAAGTAGATAATTCAATTTAAGAAGATGTTGACATGAATACCAAAGTGAGGATATCGTTCTGCACGTGTAGGAGTCAGTAGTCAAAATTTCTTAAACTTTCACCACCATGTAAAATACAAATATTTTCTTCAAGAATCATAGAATGAAAAAATATTTGTGCAGAACAACCTTCTTTTGGCGTCATGCTTTCCTCGTTATGTTTTAGGATAAGTGCTTGATATTTATGAAAATCGATCTTGTGTAGCACTTTCCTTTCTTGAAAAGCGGTTGCATATCTCGAAATAATAGCAAACCATTTTAGGAATGTTTTGAAAACTTTTTGAACATATGTTCGAACTTCATTTAAAGACCTGTTTCATTATTTAATGACATTTCCAGGACCGTAAATGTTATTGATGCCAGAACACATGCCTCGAAAATCTATTTTGGGTATTTTCTAATTATTTTTTTATTTTTATGGGTTTTTTTTATGGTTGTATATATTTTTATTTACATTTTGGTTTAAGATATGTACAAAGTAGATAATTCAATTTAAGAAGATGTTGACATGAATACCAAAGTGAGGATATCGTTCTGCACGTGTAGGAGTCAGTAGTCAAAATTTCTTAAACTTTCACCACCATGTAAAATACAAATATTTTACTGAAGAATCATAGAATGAAAAAAATATTTGTGCAGGAACAACCTTCTTTTTGGCGTCATGCTTTCCTCATTATGTTTTAGGATAAGTGCTTGATATTTATGAAAATCGATCTTGTGTAGCACTTTCCTTTCTTGAAAAAGCGGGTTGCATATCTGAAATAATAGCAAACCATTTTAGGAATGTTTTGAAAACTTTTTGAACATATGTTCGAACTTCATTTAAAGACCTGTTTCATTATTGAATGACATTTCCAGGACCGTAAATGTTATTGATGCCAGAACACATGCCTCGAAAATCTATTTTGGGTATTTTCTAATTATTTTTTTATTTTTATGGGTTTTTTTTATGGTTGTATATATTTATATTTACATTTTGGTTTAAGATATGTACAAAGTAGATAACTCAATTTAAGAAGATGTTGACATGAATACCAAAGTGAGGATATCGTTATGCACGTGTAGGAGTCAGTAGTCAACATCTCTTAAACTTTCACCAGCAAAGCTTTCGAGGCTCCTGAATAATCGTCTGAACTTGTGCCTTTTCAATGTGATGCTTTGGTAGCTTCCCCCCAAACCGAAAATCATCTTCTTGAGACCACTTCCTCCAAGTAGTTGAAGTGATGCAAACACTCTCATTGTGTGAAGCTCCAAAACTCGAAGAAAACGATAAAACCAAAGTAACAAGTTGAAACACTGATCATCTCTGCGGTTATGAATTCTGAAATAAATGATTGAGCTCGATCACATGAACCTGTTGTGCGTCCCTGATGTGCACATTACTCTGCGGTTTTAAGCAGTTGTCTATTCGGGGGAATAATATATCAACATCTTCATTTCATCAAATGCATTCCAGCTATCTTACATATAACAACTCAGTCCATAATGTACACATGTACCCAAAACAAGTCGAGACGATAACACCAAAGTAACAGGTTGAAGCACTGATCATCTCTGCGGATATCAACTCCGAAATAAATGATTAAGCCCGATCTCATAAACCTGTTGTGCGTCCCTGATGTACACATATCTCTCCCTTGATGGTTGCGATCTCATCAGAATCAGCATAACATTGTGTACATGAAGCATTAACCAGAAGCACTTTACCATAAATCATATCAGCTCATAAGAATATGTCGATAAGTAATATCATCTCATGCTCCAAATATTCTTCTCATATTTTTTCCCACTGAAAGCTGAAGTAATACATACCACAAGTATCAAGAGACCACTTCCCCCAAGTAGTTGGAATAACACACCAAAAGCCACGAGTTAAAACACTGAGTTTCTCTGTGGTTATGACATTTGTCTTCCCGGAATAACTTCAATTAAAAAGAGGTATAAAGTTCATCAAGTGTACTCGTTGTGAGTTGAGATGTATGTCTCCTTCCCCCTTGCTGGTTTTGATACCTTAGAATCAGTAACATATTATACGTATATATACTTGAAATCTTGTGAGAAGAACATAATTGGTTCCAATGTATCCTGTGAGAGTCAACTGCTATTGAGACTCTCTCTGACTATCTTTATCAACCCATATATAGATAATTTGAAATGACCATTGATGATGCAAACCTGATATACCAAACTTGAAGCTAAAGTAGAATTCCCCATGCTTGTGACTTAATCTTGCACTAATGTTGGAAGAACGGTGTAGAGAATTTATGCTCCAAGCAAATATCTAAGTACTGAATACCCAATCAAAGTATGAGACATTAACACCTCTTGCGATTATCCACAACGTCATCAGCGTGTGACACTGAGTACTACAACGTAACTCCTTTAAGTGATAGTTAACCAGGTCTTCAACCATCCATCCCGACTATTGGTAACTAGATAAATCAAGTCTTCAACTTAACTCTTAAGCACGAGCAAGTTATCATTGAAAGTCATGCATCCAACCAACCACAACTTCAAGATAAAATAAGATCACGCCTTTGTGAAAGAGAACTTCAATCTCAAATAAGTGATACCCCAATCAACTTCGTAGTCATCCTTAGTATCAACTGCCCAACAAGTGAATAAACATAAAATCTAATGTATATCGATCCACTGAAAGAATCGGAGCAAATGATTCCTCAACATTGATGCCTTTTTCCTAACGATATCCACGTGCTACCAACCTTTCCTTGTTTTTCAACCCTTCTCCCAGTTCATCAAGTTTGACCTTGAATATACACTTTAAAGTGATAATCATAGCGCGATCTGGACGAGGAACGAGCTCCTAAAATTTAAGTAATTCAAACTCATTGAGCTTTTCTTGCATAGCTTCAATCCAGCAAGATTCGGTCAATGTTTCTTTGTAAGTTTTAGGTTCATTTGAGGATAGGAAAGCATCATAGTAACACAAACATGGCTTGAGTGGGTAGTTGGAGGAGTGTAGAGATTGATCTGGAAGATTCACCAATAATGTCTTCAAGCGGATGAGGTTGTCATTTTCCTTTATGTTCATGTGGTTGATTTACAGAGTGCACATTGGTAGGAACAATAATCTGTGAAGAAAGAGATTCTTCATAACTAGGTCTTGGGAAAGGAATACCAAAGTATAGATCATTATTCATGAGTGCAACTACAATATCATGAAAGT
The DNA here is from genome assembly GCA_022545495.1 of Chrysanthemum lavandulifolium. Lineage (NCBI taxonomy): Eukaryota > Viridiplantae > Streptophyta > Magnoliopsida > Asterales > Asteraceae > Chrysanthemum > Chrysanthemum lavandulifolium. Next base: position 74,802,017 of record CM040244.1, on the reverse strand, counting down.
CATTATCAACACTTTGAGGAATAACTGGAGGTTTCTTGAGTAGTCTGAGATGTACTTCTAGATGGTGCATCTTGATCAAAGGGTTGAAGAAGGTGAACCAGTTGAGTCAGCAGGAACCGGAGCAGGAGCTTCAGAAACTGGATGATCAACATTCGTTGGAGGTTGAAAGTATTCATCAAACATAGGTTGAAACAATAAATCCCAGTGATCCTTAGTAAGTGGAACATTAGGCGTTGGAGGAGAGTCGTATGACCATTTTTCAAACATCCATCAACATGTAGTTTATTCACACTTCTCCCCCTCAAAAATTTCATATGAGGTTGCCAATGTCCTTTTTGATTGAACAAGTGAATAAGAATACAATCAACGGTAAGTAGATCCACTTGATGACTGACATTTAGTTTATTCACACTTCTCTCCCTAAAAAATTGCATATGAGATTGATGAATATTGGATTTCACTTACATAACATAACGTTAACACACTAAACACATAGATGATTTTAGAAAGAGAGAAAGGGATATTCTAGTAAGAGAAACTTGTGGAATATTAGATTACCAAAAGAATATCCAACCTCTACCTTGCAAGGTAGAGGTATTTATAGGTTACGACTAAACGACCTCCGACTGCCTGGATCGTGGATACAATGGTAAAGACCCGTTCCTTCCTCCACGGTGATGCACTATACTATTCTACGCTACTACTTATTTAATAACTAACATAATAGAGACAAGTCTCATGAGCTAACTTTGCTAGATCATACTTGGGGTGACCGACTCTTTTACTTATGGAATTTCGATTCCTAACAATCTCCCCTAAGGAGGTCACCCCATAAATTACATTGTTTATTCTAGCTTTCAAGTAGGTCTTCATTCATGAGCTCGTAGACTTTTTTCATCAAGGTAATCAAACCAAGTGCATCTGTGGAGAGTGCAATAATGAACAATGTAAATGAATAATTCGTGGAGGTAGAGTGTCCGATCCATCGTGATCAGACATTTGAGCCGACTTTTGAGATCATCACCACTTAAAAATCTCTCGAGACATCCATCGGTGTTGGTATTATGTGATGTTGTGACTTTCTTAATCGATATGCTCACATACGGATCATGATATCATCTCATCGTAGTAGCGGAAGCTTTCGTTGATTCATGATCTTAGCGCAGCAGAAAGCGTAAGCATGGAGTGAAAATATCGTAGTCATTGATGCACTTATCATGATTTCTTGAGATGAATGTATTGTGTGAGCATGCGGCTATGGATTGACCGCTTCATTACGATCACCGCAAGCGTCGGGCATACCGCATACAACAGCTTAGCAATAAAGCGTAAAAGTGTCTTTGACCACTTTAGTTGAATTGAGGTACACGGCCCACGGTTCCCCGTTGATCGAGCACATGTACCGCTGCGATCGTGAATAATTCAAGAATTTCCTCGACAGGTTTCGCAATGCTTCTCAGTCGTTCTCAAACCGAACGCCTCAAAGAAGACAACACGGAGTGAGTGAACCAATAATTTAAGTCCACCGATTGATGAAAAGAGATTTGAAAAACAATCGTGTATTGCTCAATAGAAATTGTTTTGCAATACAACGAAGGTTTTATTGAAAATCAATTATCAATCATAAAACACCTTTTGATTTGAAAATTAGTACACGGTCGATGTGCTAAAGAAAAGAGTTATTAAGCACAAAGACCGGTTTTTCAAAGGTATTCACAATCCATAACTGAACCGTGATTGATTCACGAGATTGAATCGCCCATTGTTTCGCATTCAGCTTGTCACATGGTTGATCCAGATAATAGATCTCACATGCCACCTACTGTGAGCTTGTTTGATGTTGGCCCGTAGGCTTTCCATCTTCATTGTGAATATGTATACACATCACTTAGATGTTCGCAATACCACAAGGATAATGCGTGGGACTCAAGATATAATCTCTTTCCACATTGTGTGAAACAGAGAGTCTTCATTGAAAGTGTCCTAATGAGATTTATTGATGACCTCGTGGCTCTAGACTCAATTTGTGCATATTTGGGTCCCGTGTCGAGACTGTGGAGAGGGTCTCCTTTTTAATATCAACGATCTCTAAGAGAAAGTCGATAGATAATGTTGGTTCTCGTGAGAATGAAACAAGTCCGCTTAAGAGGAACTTGAGTGGTTTGGAAAGTTGAAGGCGGTCGGCCACCGGGTCCATGACGCCTTGTCTTCAATACCGATGTTACCATCGAGAGCATATGAATTGAACCTGGTTTACGCCTCTAAGGTTGAATAAATGGAGGCTATTTGTTTTCACCATTTTCTCATTCAATTCTTTTAATTCTTCAACCCTTCTGCTTACCAAGACTTCATAGCTAGAACCTTGTTGGGTTTGTTCCAAGACTAGCTCGCCTCAATCCGCACTCTTCCCATATCTCATTTTTCTCCTTTTATCATCATACCTAAGGACTCTACACTAACTAGTGGATAGTCCTCGGTAGATCCCTCCGGCTCGGGCGGATCATGGAACACATACCTAACCTTATCATCCTTATATCACCGTATATAAAGTAAACTTGGTCGGTCTATTTGTATTGTTCATCCGCCATTGGAACCAATTGAAAATCATTTGAAAATCAATCCGATACTTGTGATATATTATCAAAACATTTTGTACCGAATTGTTTTTGATATTTTAGAATAAGTGCTCCCCAAACATGTGCATCAAATGTTTGAAATCGCTTTGCACACGGAGGCAAGAGGAAGAAATTACTTCTTTGATTACCATTTTCTAAAAGATATCACCATCACTTCCTTGATCAAATCAAGTAGATAAAGCATTTTGGGAAGGATGAGGTTTTCATGATTTTGCTCCCCTCAATATGTGCTTCTAAGTTTGAAAGAGGGTTTTGCACATACCGGAGGAACCCATTATGAAGTGCGACATGATCACCAAAAGATTAGAAGCCATACAATCAAGGTACCTTAGAAAATTGAAAGTTGTGTACTCGATGTCTTGAATTTGCAAAAGAATTCTCCCCTTAATATATGCTTCGAGATTCGAAAATTGTTTAGCACATATTAGAGAAGTATGCACGTAAAAAATTGGTCATCTTATCTTTAACATCTTTCATATTTATATCACATTTTCCCCGATCAAAATTTCAAACTTTGAGATTTTGGATCTCAAGTGATTTAAATATGTATGAGACAAAATATTTGTTGGAGAAAATGTGTCGGTTTTATATGATCATAAGTGGACAACATGATGTTCCCTTTTACAAGGGAAACCACAAGACATAACCTAGCACTATTACATGCATTACAGCTTGTTCATGCTAGTACACCACATATTACACATATTAAAAACACCACATAAGTCGCTTCCAAGATGTCTTCATTCGGTTCAAGAAGTTTGTAGTGACCACCAAGCCTACCACCAACAAAACTTTCAAGATCAAGAAAGATCCTTCAGTCTTGAGTCTTCGCTGATTACGAGAATGAAATCTTCACACCGCTTTTGTCATCATCAATTCAAAAGGTAGTCTTTTCCCGTGACTTCATGTCAATTTTGATTTCTTTCACTCGTGTCAAGTTCTTCTTCAACCAATTTGAGAGTACCATCACTAAACTTGTAGAGCTCACATAGTCGCATAAGCATGCGAGACCCATATCTGCTGGTGAAGATGACGGCTCTAGGGGTGTCAAGAACTTTGTATTCGCTGATGAAATTCATGCCCATTGCATTCCATTGTGGACTTGTAAGGTTGATCCTGGTTTGGTAGCTTTCTATGCCAAGTCGAAAGTCCTCAACTGCTTTCGAATGACTAAGCCCCAGATCCAAAGAGTGACAAATGCAGAGGGCCTTTTCTCACGGACAGTAAATGCTCAAGGTGTCCTTGAAGATTCAAGAGATAGAGATCTTCAAATCATTTGGCGTAAGATGTTTGAAGTCGCTTTCCTCAATAGTATACTCTTTGAAGTCCGCTTTTAAGGACTATCTTCTTCAAATACTCATATCCATAGATAGGAAGATCTCTACACGAACAACACTTAAGATTTGCGCCTTTGATCGAACATCATCAAGGCCTTTTATCGCCAGACCATGTCTTTCGATGTAGAACTTCTTCTTTTGAACCACCGAGAGATACCATATGAAGCGGCAATATCATACTTTCGCTCTTCATCGGCCCTGCATTGATCAGAACCATCTGCTCAAGCCCCGATCGAGTAGGTTGCGCTTTTCATCTTTGAAATTGATAGAGCCGGTCTTCTTTCAGCAGAGCGAGCACACGATAGTCCAAGTCATGATTGAAGAAGAATTATGCCCGAATGGTCATCTCGACCGTGTTCACCACCAAGAGGAAGAGATTTGTTGACATTAAAGCGGATCGATTTGCTCAACGACTTGGTCATTCAAAGATCTTATGGTATTCTTCCATCCGATATTGAAGATGATTTGCATCCGAGTGGAAGACTTTGATGATTTCATAAGCTTGTCCTTCGAGATCTCTTGGAGTTATGGATGAGATACTCTTCCGCCTCACAAAACCATCTAATGAAGCTTCCCATATCACCAGCAGTAGTGCGTAAGAGAGTCTTCACCGAACTTCATAATTATTAGTGATAATTGATGCCCAATTGTTGTCGAATAATCGAGTCGACTGGATGGTCCATGTAGGTTATGGAGAAGGAGGTCTATCTTCAACAATGCAACTTTGAATTTTGTCCCTTGAACGTGTCACTCTGGATGTGCTAGTGCGATTCCCAGCCATGTAAGCATCAAACCAATCTTCTGATGGCTTAGGAATATGCTTTGTTGATGCATCATCTTCATCTGGTTCTGAATCTGCCATGACGTGCGACTCTTCATAAACCATTTGATCATCAGGAATAGAGGTGGATGTGGATGTGAACCTAGAATCAACCGTCGTCCAAGCAGCAGATTTCTTCTTAGTACTCTATTCTTTTGTAGGACTTGATTGATTGGAAGGTTTTGGCGGTGATGATGGTGGTTGTGGTGGAGGTGTGTTGGTTGTCGAGAAGATTTACTCTCCAGAGATTCCAAGACCCCCGTTGGAGGTGGAGGTGATCTTCACGGTCTTCCGTAGTGTTTCCAACACAATGGCCCTCCTTTTCTTCTTGGCTTCCTTTTCTCGATGTCAATCAAGTACTGCTCATGATTGTCGACTTAATTGATTCTTCAAGTGCCTCATATAGCTTCTTGTGGACCTTATGCTTGTCCTCTCAAAGTCATACATCTTTTCTAACGTAGCAGCTCATATCGGCAATAGGAAGGTCCTTGAACTGCCTAAGAAGAGGAGCTTCCATTGCCCATTCCACAACATCCTAAACTTCCCTTCAATGGCGGCCGCAACCCTTCATCGAAGTTGAGATGCTCCAATCTATAGACACGATCCTCAAGAGAATCAATAGATTTCTGAAGTTTCCTTTCAAGAGCTTCTATCCTTTTTATTGCTCTGTCAAGCAGTTGATCTGAAGTGAGAATTTGAGGTGGTGACGCAGGTGGAGCATCCGTATCAACAACCAGAATGACCGGTTCAGGGGTAAGTAAAGATGTAGGTGGTGTTAGTACATTTGATTGAGCAGGTTTGGGAGGTGGAAGTTCAGTTGTGAGTGAAGATGCTGACATCGGAGGAATGGTTGATGTATCTTCTCAATGTTGACCGAAACATGGATTGTGCAAGATCTAAGGGTTTGTCATTTATGTATTGATCTCCGAAAGTGAAATCAGACGAGATCCTTAAGTGAAGATAGAGAGTTGGTAGACATTTGGTTCATCCATCCGCAAGGTCTCATCGATCTTGTCTCAAGATTCTCCTGCGAGCCTTTTTGCAACAGAGTGTCAACATTCTGACCCGACTGCATCGAGTCTCACTTAGTGTAAGAGATTCTTTAAATGTTTTAGGTACTTTGTCCAATCCAGATTGTTCTTTAGCGAGAGATGATTCGGCTTCTTCTCTTAGCTCATATTGATTGGTGGTGCTTGATGGAGATGATGAGATCGTTAAAAGCATGTGAGCTGCATTTTGTTCAGGCCAACGCTAGCAACCCCTTTTCCTTTGTCTTTCGTGTTTGATGTGGATTGCCGAGGCAATTGATCGTGTTCTCTTAACACAATTCCTCCAACTGGGCCTTCATATTCGAGACTCTCTAGGCTCACTGAATTCCAAGTTCCAGAGCAAGATCATCATCATCAACAACCTTGGTGCTATCCTCACCCCCGATTATTTTCATCGATTTCCTTTCCACCTTCTTCTTCTTTTCTTTATGCTTTTGGATGAGGTGTCCGATCACAGATCTTTCGCCTCTTTTGGGAAGAGAGGCATAAGATGCCTTTGACCCAGAGATGGGCTTGGGAGCATTGGGTTGTGAGGGAGTGGGTGTGACATTAACAGATGATCTGGCAACAATTTTCATGAATTGTTTGAAGTAGTCCCTTTTCTTGATATCATCCGTGAGTAGAGTATCAGGAATTAGTAATCCAAATATTTCTTTATCCTTACCTCTAGGAACATATTTCAGGTTACCTAAAACAAATTCATCTTCTGCTTTATGTAGAGTTGATTCAATCATAGGATTGAAGTTGTGAGTTTGTTGCAGGTACTGGATAACAAGCTTTGAAAATCTGATGCTGGGAATCACAAGCTTGTTCTGCTTTTTCTACCTGAGCTTTGTTCTCAAAATTTGTTCTATCGATATGAATGTGTGTATTGATAAAGAAAATTCTTCCCAAATACGATCTGAGACATTCACATCAACCCTATTGACAATACCCCATAGGATTTGCAAGATGGGAATTCTCACTTTATCAAACCTCGATGTTTTGCCGATAAGCACAAGTTGAGAATGGTTGTAATAGCTCTCGTGGTTGATACATGTGTCCAAAGGATTATGCTCAAGCCCTTAAGATGTCGTTTTGATAACCCAAACCAATTAGAAATACAATTAGATCGTCGACACCGTGGAGATTCTGAACGAAGGTCAGGGTTACATGGGTGATTCCAAGAGCCTTGCTAAGAATGGCTGAATCAATCGTGAACTCCCTATCATCCAGTTTGCAAGAGTATTGAGCTGTGATTTTGTCCCATTGAATGGTGTTCCAGAATTGTTGAATGTAAATGGTAGGAATTGAGCATTGCTTGGTAATGGCACCGAAGAAGTTAGTGTTCTTGAGGATATCAATAGACACTTTGAGTATAGGATTTTGTTGCAACTTTTGTAGGTCCACGTAACAGTTACTCTTTCCAATATCAGCCCATTGACTCCTAGGAAGGATTTCTTCGTCTGAGAGAACTTTGGGTGATGCCAAGGGTAACGTTTTATCGTGGATTGAACTTGCCATTGATGATCCGAGTATACATACAATCAAAAGAATGATTGGGAACGAGTTAGATAATAGATGATTAGTGAGACAACATTGAATACACCATTTGATACAGCTTATCACGAGACGAGTAAGAAGGAGTTAAAAGGTTAAAACGCACATTTGCAAAGAAATAATGTCATGAACCAAGATACAAATGTAGAAGTGATATAGCGTATCGAGTGAAACAAGATGTAACATTGAATAGCCACAAGGGAGTTCAAGAACAACTTGCCTAAACAAGATGTTATAGCGAGGTTACAAAGAGTAAGTTGACAATACAAGTTGTTACAGAAAACTCGAACCAAGATTGTAAGCATGAGATTATCCTAGCAAATTGCCTTTAAACATTTTAATAACCCTAGACCCCGAGAAGAAAACCCACCAAACAAGTCTCAAGACATAAATGATCAAGTCGCCAAACCGACTAATTTGCTACATGAAAGTGAACTATGTCGCTAACTTGTAAAGACAAGTCGCCATCACCAAGCACTACAATGAAAGTCGCTACCGCTTTACTTTCTAAGTCGCTAACTTGTAAAGACAAGTCGCCATGAACAAGAATATAACCAAGTCGCTACAACTGCTTACTAAGTCGCTAACGTTACTAATTCGCTAACTTGTAAAGACAAGTCGCTGATAATAAAGATACAACTAAGTCGCTACCCAAGTCGCTAGAAAGTAATTCACTTAGTCGCCACAGCAGCTTAGTCGCTAAGTTGAGTACTAACTCGCTACGATGAACATTTAAACTAACTCGCTACCAAGAACAGTGTTAAGTCGCCATCAAGAACAATTTATTGTAACAGTTAATCAACCCAGACCAACACACTTTAGTCGCTATCTTGAGCATACTTAACAAATCTAACTCGCCATGATGAACAGATAACCTAAAACGCTATCAAGAACAATACCAAGGTCGCTAACAGGAACAATAATCATCTCAACAAATAATCTACTCAACCCACCAATCATACAACACCAGTTCATGTAAACACATTATCAAGCACTCAAGATCAGTTATACCAAACAATTAATACACTTGCAACATCATCATTACAACAAAACACGATAACATGATAATTCGAACCTAGGTGGGAATCAAATGTCACGATTCACGAGCTCGAAGGGATCTGGTTAAAAGGACGAGTTAGACACCCAACACAAACGCGTATGTAAGAACAAATAATGAGAGATTAGAATCATACCACGCTTAAGTCGCTGTCGAATGTTTTAGACGGAAGGAAGAAAAGAGAGAAGAGAAAGAAAAAATTATTTAAGAATTATATATAAAAAACTAAGTCTCTAGGGGTATAGGAGGAGACTTAGGCAAATTGACACCATCGGTCCTTGTGGTTTAGAGGAAAGTGTGGTAAGTCGCTATCAAATATTTTATGACTAAGTCTCTAGTGTTTTTAACAGTAATTAGCAAACATGGTCATTAAATGGTGTAATTAGATCATATTCTGCATATAAGATATAAATAATCCATAGCCATAACATAATTATCAGATAGAATAGATAATCACAATGATAACCATGAATCAAATAAACATTCAATGCAAAGCACTCAATACATAGGTACACAAGGATAATCACAAAAGCAAGACACCACCACAACCTACAACAGAGCAAACACCATAACCAAAGATGTATAGATAGCATAGATAACCAACCCGTTTTTTTTTTGAAGATATTAGATGTTCGAACTTCATCTATGATCCCGTATCATTATTGAATGATATTTCTAGGATCGTAGATGTTATTGATGACAAACTAATAAATCTTTATTAGATGGACGAAAATTACAAAGTTAATAAAAATTTAATTTAATTTTTTTTTTTTTTTAAGATATAAACACATATATATAACGGAGCGAGTCCCGATTCAAGATGAATAGGAGTCAAAGTAATAGGTACATTAGTTGTGGCATGCTATAGCTCCCATAATAAGCCATGTTCATTTCGATGGAAACCAAGTCATGATGTTCCCGATTGAGTTTAGCATTGTAATTTAAAAGACGAGAGCACATTGTACGGAAGCACATGTAGAATTGCACATAGAAGGGTTAGTGACATGTTTAATCTCACATCCGGATGCATCACAAGATAACACACGACGTATCATTAATGGGGATCCTATTAGGTTCGATATTCTTGAAGAGTTTTCCGTGGGAATCCATTTGAGGCATCATCTAGGAATGTAAGTTCGCTTAAGTCCTGTAAACTTAAAAATCGCCAAGAGAATCCATTTGAAACAATCATAGTTGAACCAATGTGCACAACCTTGTTTTCACTATTTGTCTTTTTGTGATTAGAGAATTTCTTAGGGATTGATCACCAAATGATGTTTTGCATGAGAGCTAGTTATACTTTTGTATTTCGATCTTAGAGCATTGAGCATACATCCGAGGTTTGAGATTCATCATATCGTAATTAGGCAATGAAGTGACCGGTTTTGACAAAATAGAAATATTATCAACTTGGGAGGTAAGCCTAGATTTCGATGGTTTAACTCTTTCAGACCTAAAGGCATTAGGTTGTTTAATAACTGTTCGTTTCGATTGGTTCTGAACATTTGACTTTCCCAAAGTTGAAGGTTTTGCAAACTTAGTGTTCTTCCTATTTCCAATAGACTTCCTAAGCTCATTTTTTAGGGCAACAATATTGAAGCTCTTATCCTGAATTTGGGCTTTGAGGTCATCAATGTCTTTCATCAAGAGGTTAGATTGATTGGCAAACTTAGAATTTGTTTCCTCAAGGTTCATCCTTAAATGCTCATTTTCTCTTAGAAGGTTGGACACACATAGAGCTAGTTCAGAATTTCTAGATTCTAGTGTATCACCATCTCATGACAATATGTTTCGGACTTCGAAAGAAGTAATTTCAGATTGCCTATGGTCGAATCTTTGTCCCGAATGGGATTTTAATCGATTAATTTCAAAAATTCTAAAATTCGAAGTTCTGATTAGCACAAGGTTTTTTTGCATAAAAGATTTCATCCTTTTGTTGTATTTCACTTTGCAATGAGATACAATGTTTTTCAAGAATTGAAAATTTGTTTGAAAGCTCATCATATACCCTTTTTTCAATCATGTTATTAGCATTAGATTCAGGCACAACCAAGATCGATTTCATGATGTTATGTTCAGAGTAAGAGTCAGGTACCTTTACATGAGAATTTATGTGATTAGTTAAGTGTACCTTATCGATTGATACCGCTTCGACTCGAGTATTTGAGATCGCGCGTTGTCTTCATCCCTTATTATTACGACTGAGATTCTGCAATCGGTGTCATTCACTGGTTCAACTGGTACATTGCATGACTTGTCGCAATCGTTCCATAGTGTCTCTTGACACCCATTCAATTCATTCATTTATTATTCTCTTTTGCGCCTTCCTGATGTATGTTTCCATATTACTCATAAGTTGAATAAATGAGTTTCGAACTCATGAATTTCCATTCCGTGTGTTTTTGAATGATATTCCACCATGTTGTCATCAAAATCTGAGGAATATACTCCCCGGATAAGTGGTCAAATTGATTGAAGATAGTCCAAGAGCGCTTGAGAATCATCGATGAGAACTTTTCTTTGGTAATTTGAATCCTCACGTTCTAAGTTAAGTAAGATGATTTTGTTAAAGTGGAAAATCTCGACGAAGGATAGCACAACTTGTTCGATCCATAGTTGTTGATAACGATGAGTTTGAGAAGTCGAACGAGATGTTGAAAGGGCTCACTAGTGCATTCCATTTTCTTAGCATCATTTGCAAACATTAAGAGTGACTCATTTGAGTTGTTTTGATTAATCGATGCCAATCATTAAATGTAGAGCATCTGTGGAAGCATCCTATTTCACTATTCCGTGCGGTGTCATAGAGAGCAAGTACTTTGGTGATTAAAGGATCGTTGATGAATGACATCAGTTACTTTGAATTACTACCCCAAGGTATTGAGAATTCCAAGAGCTAAATACCAAGTATCTAAGATGTTAGTATCAAATCGCTAACCCCCAAGTCGCTAGGGATTTAGAACCAACTCGCTAGCAACTAAGTCGCTATATTTCCAAGTCGCTAAATCAATGCCCAAGTCGCTAAGTAGCAACTCGCTAATCCTCTAGTCGCTAGCAAGATTTTGGCAAAGCATTCGCTAAGATTCAAGTCGCTAAAGAATCAAGTCGCTAAATAACAACTCGCCATCGACCAAGTCGCTAACACTGTCACACCGTAGTGGAGAATCCACTACTTGTACTATTAGTCGCTAGGCCTAAGTCGCTAGCTCCAATAACTCGAACTCGCTACAAACTTGTAAAGCAAGTCGCTACTAAGAAACATAATCCGTAGGTCAAGTCGCTAGCAAGAAAACTTCACAAACATCACTTTTCAATCCAAAAACAACCCAACCAAGATAATTCAAGCTTACCAAATAGAAACCTAAACACTTATGATGATTCTAAACATAAAAGTACAAACAAAATCCAAGCTTTAACACAAGAAATCAACCAAATGATGCACAAACCACTAAACTTTTTCAAACTCAAAAACCACCTAAAAACCATTAGAAATCCAAAGATGTGCAAGATATGATCTAACCATGGCTCTTGATACCAATTGATGAATATTGGATTTCACTTACATAACATAACGTTAACACACTAAACACATAGATGATTTTAGAGAGAGAGAAAGTGGGATATTCTAGTAAGAGAAACTTGTGGAATATTAGATTACCAAAAGAACATCCAACCCTCTACCTTGTAAGGTAGAGGTATTTATAGGTTACTGACTAAACGACCTCCGACGGCCCAGGATCGTGGATACAATGGGTAAAGACCCGTCCTTCCTCCACGGTGATGCACTATACTATTCTACGCTACTACTTATTTAATAACTAACATAATAGAGACAAGTCTGTGAGCTAACTTTTGCCAGATCATACTTGGGGTGACCGACTCTTTTACTTATGGAATTTCTGATTCCTAACAGAGATTGCTATTTTTGATTGAATAAATGAATAAGAATATACTCTAATGTACGTAGATCCACTTGATGACTGACATTTAGTTTATTCATACTTCTCCCCCTCAAAAATTACATATGAGGTTGCCATTTTTTATTGAACAAGTGAATAAGAATATACTCCAATGTACGTAGATCCACTTGATGACTGAATGAGCATGGGAAAATCATGAAGCTTGTTGATGAGAATGTTCATTAACAAGAAGATTTATCTTCTTCCTAAGATAAAGTGCACTGAAGCTTACGCCTTTCTTTTCTTTGAGGAACGGGGCCTGAAGTGTTATCTGCAGATACCATAATGTTGACATTGAGGACCGAGGCTTGAACTGAAGTGTTCAAATGTCATTGCAAACATACATCAACTTTGACTTTCCTGATCTCCTGAATCAAGAGAAATTCGTGCTTTAGTCATCCAGACTTTGAGTCTTCCCATGTAGTGAATGATCGATGTACCTGCAACTGAGTAAGGACTACATGCACTAACATTACAAACTTGATTGCATATACCTGGGTTAGTGACATTAGTATCCAAACCCTTGGGGGTTTCACGGTCAACCATGCTTTTGCCATCGGTAAGCAGTTTTCCGGTAGGCATCTACTAACGTCTGGAATCCTTAAAAATTCTACGATTCGGTATCCACTTATGGCAAGGTCTAGGATTGTTAAGCTTCTTAGGCATAGTGGAAGACTTATCATTATTCCCAGTCTCCAAAGATTTAGCATTTGGTATCCACCTAGGAGAAGTTTTAAGTTTGTTTAGCTTCTTATGCATTGTAGATGACTTACTGTAAATCCTAGGGCTAACAGGTTGAACCTTAGCTATGTTCCTCAATAAACCAGGGGCATCATACGAGGTTGTGAACCTAAGATTCCATCCTTATGAAGTAGTGCCCTTTTCCTAGCCTTTTCTAGATCATAGTTTTTACACAAGTCATTCATATCATATGAATTCTGGATTTTAATGCTCGGTTTAGACACTATTTTCAAACTAATCCTAGAAGAGCTAGGTGTAGGTCTAGCTAATTGTTGAGGTTTAATAGAACCATAAGCATTTTTCTTAGGCAAATAAGGTGAAGTGACTAGTTTTGTCAAAACTAGTTTAACATCAACTTGGGAGGCAAACCGAGTTTTTGAAGATTTTAGTCATTCAGATCTAAATGCATTCGGTTTTCTAACAATTGGCCGGTTTCTATTGGGATGTAAACCGGTTTCCCTAAGATTGATGGTTTTACAAACCTAGTGTTCACACTTTTCCATGCAGTTTTTCTAAGTTCATTCTTTAATGCTACAATTGTGAAATCCTTATCCTGAAGTTGAGCTTTGAGTTCATCAATTTTGATCATCAAAGATGTTGTTTTTTCTAAAGTTTTAGATCTAGTTTCTTTGACTAAGTCACTTAGTTCTTTGTGATGCCTTTTCGAAGTCTCATTTTCTTTAAGTAATCTAGCCACACACAGTTTCAATTTGATGTTCCTTGATTTAATTACATCGATGTCATGTTTAGCTGACTATATTACTTTTCTCATTCGGGACAGATATATGTTTCTTTAGATTGTTGATTGTTGAGTTTTTGTTTTGAAGCTGAGCTTTCAAAGTGTTTATTTCAAAAAATTCACGGAATTCAGGAAATTTTGGGTTTTCACATGGTTTGTTAGTTTGAAGACTTTCCTCCTTACTTTGTATTGCAATTTCAACTGAAATGCAACTTTTTCAAGTTGCAAGAATATGTTTGAAAGTTCATAAAAAATTTTCATTTCAACCATATAATTTGTTTTAAAACACTTAGTCTCAGGCTCAGCCTTAGCCAAAGAACATATGCTAAAATCATGTTCAGCATCTTGATCAATTTGTACCAAGTATATTAGCGGATGCATTATGTTGAACAGTTAAGGGTACCTCAGCACATGACACATGTTCATTTATCGGTCTGATATCTGCATCCACATCTTGTGTAACAAGAGTCACTGAACTGCTGGTTGTGTCAAGCTTATCTGTCTTTGATCCTTTGCATTCAGTGACAACTGATCTAGCATCCAATGCTTTACCCGAATCAACAATACTATCTCTTGATTGCACTCGACATTCATTCACCTTGTCATCATACTTAAGTTTGTGTTGTGCTCTTTCCTCGGTGTACTTAACATTATCCATGTGTTGATTAATCTTTCTCTGAACACATCGCCCCATTCCAAGGTGACTAGGAAAGCACATTTATGTCATATCATCTTCATAATCCCAACCATATTCACCATTGACGAATGACCTAAATTGTTTGTTGATTACTTGAAGTGCACTTGATCCGGCTTCTTGAAATTTTTGTTATCAAGTTGTTGTTCAAGTTGCTCTAAGTTCAAGAACAATGTGCCCGTGAAAGTCTGTACATCTTGACCGAAAATGTCTTAAATGCTCGCATTTAATCCCATCTTGAAAATGTCTTAAATGCTCGTACAAATCCCGTGAAAGTTGCGTATCTTCTTTTCATCGATCACGTCATACAATTTGAGTATCTCATATACAACTAAATCCGAAGTGTTAGGCATAATGTTGACGTGCACGGTATTTTACAAGTCTATGATTTAAACCGAGAAATAGAATCTTTCGCCGGATTTTACAAAATCAAGAAGAAATCGTGAGACAATGACCAATTGAACGTGTTAAGATAACTGATGGATCAGCACAATGATAGAATATTGTGTGTAAGGAGTGATGATTGTTTGAAGGATTATCTGAAATATTGTTTGGTTGTAATTTGGCTTGGTTGATGAACGTTGTTATAGTGAAAATTAGGTCTAAAAACTTAAAACCTCAATAACTTCTGTTCGGAGTGGTTTAGGCCTCGAAGGTTGACACGAATGGAATTTAGTCGATTCGGCGTGTTGTTCTCCTCGTTCTCACATCGTTTTGATGGGTAGAACGCTGAAAAGGGAGTTACGGTTCAAAAGTTATGGCCGTTTGAAGTTTTGAGGTAAAAAGTCAACTTTGGTCAAACTGCAAGTAGTCAAACCGCAATAGGCAAACCGCAAAAAGTCAAAACGTAGTCTTCTTGATGCAAACCGCAAGATCAAACCGCAATTCTCAAATCGCAATGGTCAAAACGCAATGACCAAATCTGAAGACCAAAACGCAGTTTTTTCAAACCGCAACTTGTCAAACCGCAACTTTGTCAAACCACAACTTGTCAAATCGCAACTTTGTCAAATCAAAACTTTGTCAAACCGCAACTTTGTCAAATCGCATAGATTCCTGATCAAAATGCATAACAAAGAGACAAACCGCTGGTCACTTTCGTGCAAGTACGAGTGTCACTTTCACCCTTTTTGTCTTTTAGTCTCTTTTTTGCTAAACTTCAAAACGCAACTTTATCCTTATTATCAAATCGCAATAGTTTTAATCTTTAAATAATCAAACTGCAACTTAAAAACGTCAAACCACAACTATGAATCTGTCAAATCTCAACCAAGAATGTGACAAATCGCAACTAAGAACAAACCTTTAAAACACTCGAATGAGCTCAAAACCTCCACAAACAAGATGGAATAACCTATCCAAGCACCAAACTAAGCTTATCTAACACTCCTTAACATGAAAGTACAAACACTAAACAAATCTAACCGCAAAATAAGCTCGAACTAGTGTTTCTTATGCACAAATATTCGAACCAAACCAAATAAAAATAATAACCAATCTTTAAACTTCGAGCATACACAATCTAAGAGATCAAACCATGGCTCTTCATACCAATTTTAAGAGATTGGTTATCATAAATACACAATAATAATATGTATGGATCGAATATGTTAAGAGTTTTAGAGAGAGAAAGAAAGTTGTGAGGCTTTCTAGAGAGAGAAAGTGAAAGAGAAAAAGAAAGATTAGATTGAGAAAATGAGAAGCTCCAGGCTTTCCCATGGTCGAAGGGGTTTATATAGTTTTTACAATAAACGCCCCTACAGGCTGTGGATTGGGTATACAGTGGGTAAAGACCCATCCGTCCTCCACGGTGTTACTTAAACTAATCTAATACTAATAATAATAGTTAACTCTACGAGCTAACTTATGCTAGACTATACTCGGGGTGACCGACTCTTCCTTATGGATTTTCTAAATCCTAACACAAAAGTATGCATCGATGCTTAAAGTACCAAATTTAAGGGATCTAAGCTCCGCCTTCAATGAAATGGTACGCGATCATTTATTGTCTCAATGCTCTCGTAAGAAGATCACATACTTCTTTGGCGGATCGTGCATGTTCCACAACCAACTGAGCTTGAAGGTCATCTGAGAGGGTGGTGAAGATCCATGAAAGGATAATATTATCCACCTTACGTTCTTTGGGAGTGAGAGTAGGAGGGGCACTCGTAGAGGTAGCATCCGAGAGTCCATGAAGGTACTTAGAAACTTCATAGCCATTGCAAAGTTGTTCGAAAAAGTATACCCATAAAGCATAGTTCCAATTTTTGAGATCAAGCTTAACCGGAACCCATGTGAGGAGATGATGATGAGTGGCCAAGGATAGCTTATCCGAGAGAGGGGTGGAGGGTGTATTCGATCCAATCATGTTACTGTGTTTGAGGTTGGGAAGTGATTAGTGAATAAACGATTTAGGGTTTCGATATAAAAGATAAAAAGTCATCAAGAAAGTCAAAGAAGAAAGTCAAAGCAACATCAAAGTACTGCAAAGTTAAAGAACTGCTATATCGTTTATGGAAAGCTTTGTTATTCTAGAATATTCTTAGTTTAGTTTAGTATTACTTGTCGTACAAGAATTATAATTGTAAACCGACTAGGGTATTCCTTATGCCTATAAAAGGACCCCTAGATTGGCATTAGAGATACGACTTTAGAGAGAATATTAGAGTTTATCAAGTTCGATATTAGAGTTATTAGGGTTGTTAGTGAATCTGTGTATCAAGCTGTTCAAAGTATTAATAAAAACGTTGAAGTTTAAAGTTATTCTTCTTAGCTTTATTGAAGTAGTTTCGTGATACTTAATAGAGTAAATTCGTTGTTTCATTGTTAGTAACTTAGGATTTATCCGAGGTTGCTAAGCCCTTACAAGCTACATAAGTTAGTTTGGTTAGAGTATATCGATCCAACAAGTGGTATCGAGCTTGTGTGGAAACTCGATTAAGAAGAAACCCTTATAACCGATTTAACCATAAACCCTAAAGATGTTGATCGAAGTCGCACCACCCCATCCATCACCTCACTCGTAATTCCTATCATCAAGAAGGAGAATATGATCTCGAGCATGAAGATGAGGCAAGACATTGCTATTACGCACTATGCACCGTGGAATGTAATTGTCAATGGTAATGAAGTTATTGAAGATCCTATAGAAGTTCATGGACAACCTAAACCACCTAAGGCCGCCTTGCCAACAACTATAATAAGAAATCAAGAAAAGGCTCTCAACATATTTGTCTCGCTATTCTTGATGGTCACCTACTCAAGTTCTATGATGCTAAGGATGCAAAACAACTATGGGTCAGCTCTCAAGACAAGATTTAGAGGTAATGATGCTTCCAAGAAGATGCATAGAAATCAAGCAACAGCTTTGAAACATTCATCATTGGTGAAAGAGAAGGTCTTAATGTCGCCTATGACAAATTCCAAAATCTCCTTAGTATGCTAGAGTTATACAAAGCGTAAGTATCTATGAAGATGCAAACCTCAAGTTCTTAAGAAGTTTGCCATCCACATGGCATGTGATTGCTACTATGATCGAGAGACAACCCGGTTTGGACACTATGGACTTTGATGATCTCTACAACCATTTAAAGGTATATGAGCATGAGATGATGGCCAAACAAGTTCAAAATCTCACAAGATTGCTTTTGTGTCTTCGAAAGAAAGGCAGATTTCCACTAAAAGTACTGCTTATTCTCCTCAAAGTACTGTTGCTTATTCTACTCCTAAATCATCACCTACAAACACCATCCACTCTGATGAAGTTGTATGTTCCTTCTTCGCTCAACAAGCCACTTTACCTATTACTTATGAAGAAGATTTGTCACAAATTGAAGAAGATGCTTTAGAAGAAATTGACATAAGGTGGCAAGTTGCTATGATCACTGCTAGGATCAAGAAGTTCATGAAGAAAACAGGAAGAGGCATTGACTTCAAACCCAAACAGGTATAACGTTTGACAAGTCCAAGATTGAATGCTTTAATTGTCAAAGAACCGGACACTTTGCAAGAGAATGCAAGTTTGCAAAATATCGTGCAAATAGAAAGATTGAGAAACCCAAGCTTGAACTAAAGGAAATTCCTATTATCGAAACAAAAGCTTTGGTCGCTCAAGAAAATCTATCGAGCTTGACCGAGGTCGAGTTCGATGATGAACCAAGAACCTACTCTATGGTCGCAGTGGAAGAGTTTGATTGGAGCACATTGTTTGATGAGGAACCGAGATTTGTCGCTTTGGAATCAAGAGATGGTCTTGGAAGCTTTGATTGGAGCATGGAAAGAGAAGAAGAACCTGCTCGCTCGCTATGGTAGCTACTTCACCAAGTTCACCCCTATCTCGAGGGCAACCCGTAAGAGGAGCTTAAAGATAATTTAATTGTGGATAGTGGTTGCTCGAAGCATGACATGAGACAAAGAGATTCACATATTTTAGATCTTATTTTGGAGGAAGAGTTGCATTTGGGAATGATCCTAGTGGAGGAAGAATTACCGCAAAGGAACCATCAAGGCAGTGAAGCATAGATTTTGAGAATGTTCGTTATGTGAAGGAGCTCAAGTTCAACCTTTGTCGGTCTCTCGATCTGTGACAAGAAGCACCTGTGTTATTCATCGACACATAATGTCTTATTCTTTCCCCGCTTCAAGCTTGTTGATGATAACTTGGTAATTGAGAGTACCAAGAACTAATGATGTGTATAAGATGGATATGAAAAGTCTTAACTTTTCTGAAAGAGCAACATGTTTAGTAGCAAAGGCAACACTTGAAGAAGCACATCTATGGCATAGAAGATTAGGCCATGTGAATTTCAAGAATATCAACAAGTTGGTTAAAGGAAATTTAGTTAGAGGTTTACCTTCCAAAACATACAAGAATGATCACTCATGTTTGGCATGCAAGAAGGGTAAACAACACAAAGCTTCATGCAAGAAGATTGAGGAAAGAACTATTAGAGAACCTTTAGAGTTGTTGCACATGGATCTGTTTGGACCTGCTTCTGTTGCAAGCTTAAACAAGAAGAAGTATTGCTTAGTTGTAACAGATGATTGCAGAGATTTAGTTGGGTCTTTTCTTGGGATTTAAAGATGAAACCTTTGATGCTATTCATGATCTTATAATAGCCCTTGAAACCAATTGAGACTCAAAGTAAGAGGTATTAGATGTGATAATGGGACCGAATTCAAGAACAAATTTATGGATGAATTTTGTGCCAAGAAAGGAATCAAGAGGAGTTTAGCATTGCTAGAACTCCACAATGTAATGGTGTTGCGTAAAGAAAGAACAAAACTTTGATAGAAGCACCGTAACAATGCTTGCGATTCCCTTTACCTATTCAATTTTGGGTCATGTCAGGCATCGCTTGCTATGTGTTGAATAGAGTATCACCACTAAACCTCGATGAAGACACCTTATGAGTTGCTTATGGAAACAAACCTAACATACGCTTTATGAAACCTTTGGATGTCCTCTAACTATTCTCAATACTATTGATGCTTTGGGAAAATTTGATGGAAGTCGATGAAGGATACTTATTGGGATACTGTACTAATAGCAAAGGATTTAGAGTGTACAACAAGGTCACCAAAAGGTTCAAGATTGTCTTCATGTTGAATTTTTAGAAGATCAAGAAAATCAAAAGGGTAAAGGTCCCGATTGATGTTTGATCTTGATGTTTTGACTCCTTCCATGAATTATGTTCCTGTTAGAGAAGAAAATCAAGTTGATCACAAAGAAGAAGATTTACAATACATTGTTCATGGAGTCAATATTAGACCGATGTTGTTCCTCGATGAAGAACCTATAATCTATTGAGAAGGAGAAAAGTATCGATGAACCAAAATCCACTTTGACTCATGAGAAGATCAAGCTATTCAAGATGAACTTAATAGGATGCTTTTTCAAGAAACAATAGCACAATCTTATGAGGATGAACAAAGAAGAGTTTATGAAGAAGCAAAGAAAAGGGTAAGTCTACAGATTATCCTCACAAAGACTTTGGATCACAAGACTTTGGATCAAAGTATCGCACCAATTGACAAGATTGATGATTTGTATGATCCTAACATGCATGGTTTAGAAGACACCGATGATGAATTAGATGATGAAGGTATTTTCTCAAATTCCAATGAAGGAGCCGATTTCACAAATTGGATGATGATCTTGAAGTTCCACAGACTCCTACATTAAGAGTTCATAAAGATCATCCTCACGGGTCAAATCATTGGACCTTCTACTTATGGAGTGCTCACAAGAACCAAGGCTAAAGGCTTCTCTAAACCACATAATGCTCTACTTAGCTTTGTGTATAAACAAAACAGGATGAATCATAAGGATCAACAAACGTGTTTATTCACTTGTTTTATCTCTCAAGAAGAACCCAATAATGTAGCTCAAGCATTAACTAAAGAGAGTTGGGTTGAAGCCATGCAAGAAGAACTTCTTCAATTTAAACTTCAAGAAGTTTGGGTACTATGTGATTTACCAGATGGAAAGAAAGTCATTGATACAAGATGGGTTTTCAGAGTTAAGAGAGATGAAAGAGGGAATGTCATCAAGAACAAAGCAAGATTAGTTGCACAAGGATACAGACAAGAAGAAAGAGTGGACTATGATGAAGTGTTTGCTCCTGTAGCAAGGATTGAAGCCATTAGAATATTCCTTGCTTTTGCATCATATATGGGCTTTCCTGCTTATCAAATGGATGTCAAGAGTGTCTTTCTTTATGGCAAGATTACGAGGAGGTCTATGTCAAACAACCTCCCGGTTTTGAGGATCCCGCACATCTAAACAAAGTCTACAAAGTTGTTAAGGCTCAGATGGCCTTCATCAAGCACCTAGAGCTTGGTATGAAAGACTCTCCACTTTCTTATTGCAACATGGTTACAGGAGAGGAGCAATTGATAAGACTTTGTTTATCAAGAGAGACAAGAAGGATATCATGCTTGTTCAAGTCTATGTAGATGATATTATTTTGGAGCTACAAAACAGCCTATGGTGAAAGAATTTGAGAAGCTCATGCAACAAGAATTTCAAATGAGTTCCATGGGTGAATTAACTTTCTTTTGGGGCTTCAAGTTAAACAATCGAGGTGGAATTTTCATTAGTCAAGACAAGTATGTCAACGACATTCTTAAGAAGTTTAACTTTGATGCTATGAAGCCGGTCACCACACCCATAAAATCTATCAACTCATTGGGCAAGGATGAAAATGGTCAACCTATGGAAGTCAAGCTTTACGATCAATGATTGGTCGTCTTATGTACTTAATCGCATCTAGACCGATATCATGTTTGTTGTCTGTTATGTGCAAGATATCAAGTCTCACCCAAGGTCTCTCATATGAATGCAACAAGAGGATTTTTAGTTATTTGAAACAACAACCTAAGTTAGGGTTGTGGTATCCAAAGGATTCACCTTTTCACTTGGAAGCTTTTTCGATAGTGATTATGCAGTGATAATTATGATAGAAGATCAACCACCGGAGGATGCCAATATCTTGGTAGAAGATTAGTTTCATGGCAATGTAAGAAACAAACAATTGCAAAGAACATCATCCATCAAGGTAATATGTTGTCAGTTGCAAGTCGTTGTGACAAGTATTATGGATGCGTAATCAACTCTTGGATTATGGATTCAATTTTAAGAATACTCCTATCAATATTGATAATGAGAGTACAACTGCATTGTGAAGAATCTGCTTACCATTCCAAGACCAAGCATATTCAGATTAGGCATCACTTTATTCGAGATTGTTATGAGCATAGGCTCATTAATGTTGTCAAGGTCCACACAGATGTCAATGTAGCTGATCTACTCACAAAAGGATTTGATGTTTCAAGATTTAATCATTTGGTGGTGAGTATTGGTATGATTAACTACTAAGCTACAATTAAGGGGAGGACTTATTAGTTAGTTGGATAGTCCTATGCATTGTTTGAGGGGAGGCAATATAATGCCTTTTTGATGTTTTTGCCATTGTAAAGAGGAGGATGGAAAAGTACTGCTTATTGTTTATCTGAAAGTACTGCCGTGAAAGTACCGCTTGAAAGTATCGCTACGTGGAAAGCAATCGCTAGTCTTATCAACATATCGCTCCAACGGTCAAAAGATTGGGTAAAATTCAAATAACGGTAATTTTATTAATTGGGTTGTGATTTTTAAATCTTACCTATAAATAACTACCATCCGATTTTCCTCTCATCTTTATACTTATCAATCTTTTCCATATCTCTTTTCTTATTCACATTCACTATTCATCGCACCATTTTCTTATAACAACATTCAATGGCGAACCAAAATACGCTTAGTAAGCATAATATGGTGGCTAACTTGGATAAAACACCGTCCAATGTTCTTTTTCATGACATAATTGATTTCCTCGCCGGATCATCAATCAATTATGCCCTTTGGTCGAACCCGACATTATTGAGCCCTGGATTCAACAATTTTGGGCAACCGCTAGATCTCATATGGACGATGATGCATCATACATTCAGGCTAAGGTTGCTGGAAAGATTGTTAAAGTTAGTGAAGCCTCTATTAGAGAAGATTTACTGTTTGATGATGCTGAAGGGGCTATTCGTTTTGATAAGCAAGTTCTTTGGGATACATTACGGGATATTGGGTATGAAGGGTCTTTAACTGAAACAAATTTTAAGAAACCCTTGTTTAGTCCACAATGGAAGTATCTGGTTCATGTATTACTTCATTGCATAAGTTCCAAGAGTACTTCATGGGAACAATTTGGATCCAATATTGCATCTACTTTAGTGGGATTAGCTACAAATCACATATTTAACTTTTCAAGATTAATTTTAGATGGAATGCTATCTCATATCTCCAATGGTTCACCATGGTTAATGTACCCAAGATTTGTTCAAGTTTTCTTGAACAAACAACTTCAGGATGTACCCAAACCTTCGAGCTTGTTACATGCTGTTGTACAACCACCAAAGGTATTCACTTTCATGGCTAGGAAGAGTGACAAATTCTCTGGGAGGAATACACCTTTGACTACTCACATGATGGAAATTGTACAAGCGCTAGAGATGAAGTCGCTAAAGTGAAGAACATGAGCTTTCGTGGATCAAGAGAAGGAACCGCTTCAACGTATCGCTTCTCCACAAGGTATCGCTTCACAGAAGGTACCGCAGCCTTCACCTACTACATCTCAACAAGATATCGCTCATGGTGATTCGTAACTGAGGTCAACCCACCATCATCTCCCAATGATTATACTTCCACGATGGGTCTCAAACATCCGGAGGAGATGTGGGAGATATGGCTCTGAAGGGTTGGTACGGATAACTATGTCTTGACAAGGGAATTGGTGAGATTGAAGAAAGCTATGAAGCTCAAGTCGCACAACTTATGAAGTTGAACACCAAGTTTAAAAGATTGAAGAAATTTGTCCGCCATTGGTTCAACATCATAGATTGTGGGTCAAGTCTCAAAGGAAGAAAGGAAGGAAGTTTAAAAAGACTTAAAGGGCAAAAGGTTCACACACGCCTTCATTCCAATTGGGAGGATATTGGAGCAACAAAATTTGAATGAAGATGCTCAAACTTATGAAGAAGTCGAAATTGTTGATAAAGAAGCTAAAGAAACCGAGCAAACCGAGCCTCAAAGCATCGAACCTCAAGGTACTAAGCTCTTAATCTTCAAGTCTCGAGCCTCTAAGGCATCGGCGCATAAAGTGTGTACAAAGTAATCGATGATCAAGGTGCCGGTGATCAAGGTACCGCTCTTCAAGGAACATATAGACAAGAGCTAATTACACCAAGGACTCTAAATTTTGAAGAAGAAGTCGGTCCTTCAACAGTCCTACAAGAAGAGGAAGTCGATACACCCAAAGTAGAGCACACCGCTAGTGATGATGAGATTGTTGCTCGATATTGCAAAACTTATCAAGACCAAGAGGTGTTAGTATTCCTGGAGTTGAAGAACAACCTCAAGCTTCTCAACCTACTTTAGATCCAAAGGATAAAGGCAAAGGCAAACCGGTAGAAACAAAGAAGAAGAAGAAGCTTACTCTGGCGTAATTAAGAGCTATTGAAGTGGCTAAGAATGAAGAAGTCGCTAGGAAGCTACAAGCTCAATTGATGTCAAGTTTTATACCGTAAAAGCCACCGTTATATCACAAAGACCACCAAGTATTGCTAAGGAAAGAAATGCCATGATGGCTTATCCGAAGGGTCAAGGATATATAGGATTATAGAATTGAAATATTTAGAGATGAAAGATTTATATAATGCTGTTAGAGAAGCATATCAGAAGGAAGTTGCTAGGATTATTCTTTTTGATGATGAAAAACAGAATGAGGATGCAAGAAAAAGAAGCTTAAAAAGAAAAAGAACAACTGAAGATGAACAACCATCAAAGAAGATAGAATTGAGAACTGATACAGTTGATGAGCTGAGAAATTACTTAAGAGTTATAGATTTTGAGCATCCTAAGTCCAAAGATGTTGCAGCAAAGAAGTCAAAGATGTCTACTTTTGAAGTTGTAGAATCAAAGGATGGAGACTATCGGATGTTCCATAGAGAAGATGAAAGCTTTAGAGTATTTAATTTGCTATGGGATATACTGCACATGATAGATAGAGAGGATCTGTTTCATCTATATCAACTAGTACAAGAGTATTTTGAGCATATTCCTTCAACTGGAGTTGGCTTAGTCTTGCTGGGAGATCTGAGAACTATCTGGGAAACAGAAGAGACAAGCACTGATGAGATCCGGAAAAATCAAGAAGTTTGGGAGATTACCAGCTGGAGATTCTTTGAAGAATCTGGAGTGCATATTTTGGAGTTAGAAGATGGAACCATGATCCATATGTTAGCAGAAAGAAGATACCCACTGACTAGAGATCTTATGAGAAGAATGCTAGATCATGGTATGGAGGTTGAAGAGGAGAATGAAACAGCTCTCATGGTGATTGAACTATTCATCAAATGGACAACTATGGCTGATGATGAAGCATAAGTACTGGTATGGTTCTTAATTATATAAATTTTTGAAAAATAGGTACTTTATTCAAAGTATCTTTGACAAACAAATAGTACTTTAACCAAAGTATCGCTTAAAGACAAAACCAGTAAACAATTTTTTAATAAAGAATAAGCAAACTTTTGTTAAGTGCAAAATTTTTGAAACAAAAGTTAATAGCAACCAATGGTTTTTGAGATGGTTTTAATTGGTAAAAGTGCTTTGCACTAATACAACAAAAGGTTATCAGTCCACCATGTCTAACAAAAGGACTGGCTAATCCATGAGCAAACGGCTCTGGTAAAGATATCTCAAATCCGATGATGGTTGACAACTTGCCAATAAGTTGTATGGTAATCAACTCACCATATCTGCAATAGTAAAGAGTTGGCTAGCCCACAAGAAAATGGCTTGTGGTAAAGGTCGTGGAAAACCATTTATATGGTAATTAGTTCACCATGGTTGCAAGAACTAACTAGTCCAAAAGGGTACGACTTTTGGTAAAGACAAAACAAATCAATGTACCATGGCTACATTGGCTACGAGTTAATGGCTTTGGTAAAGAGACATCAAAATCCATTAAATTTTCAATGATTCACCTCTCACGGAGTTTACACACCGGAAGTGATGAGAATAGACCAAACTTTATGATCCGATGTACAATTTGCCATATGTTGTTGAGTAGTAAAAGATGGAGATTATTGATAATGGTTCTTTGAAAAGGATTGCTTATAAAGACTACTTTGATGATGATCATACAAGCACAAAGAGTACAAAATAAATCTGAAGATAAGGACACAATCTTTCCTTGAAGACAAAGATGTTAAAGATACAAAGGAACTTGAAATCAAGCAAGTAGAATTCAAGTTAGGGGAGGATTGTTGGGATATAAAAGATAAAGTACTGAAGAAAGTCAAAGTGCTGAAGAAAGTCAAAGTACTGCTAAAGAAGAAAGTCAAAGTACTGCTCAACATCAAAGTACTGCAAAGTTAAAGAACTGCTATATCGTTTATGGAAAGCTTTGTTATTCTAGAATATTCTTAGTTTAGTTTAGTATTACTTGTCGTACAAGAATTATAATTGTAAACCGACTAGGGTATTCCTTATGCCTATAAAAGGACCCCTAGATTGGCATTAGAGATACGACTTTAGAGAGAATATTAGAGTTTATCAAGTTCCATATTAGAGTTATTAGGGTTGTTAGTGAACTGTATCAAGGTGTTCAAAGTATTAATAAAATCGTTGAAGTTTAAAGTTATTCTTCTTAGCTTTATTGAAGTAGTTTCCGCATACTTAATAGAGTAAATTCAGTGTTTCATTGTTAGTAACTTAGGATTTATCCGAGGTTGCTAAGCCCTTACAAGCTACATAAGTTAGTTTGGTTAGATTATATCGATCCAACAGGTTTATATGAATAAATAAATAAATAATAACAAAGGGTAACGATGAAGGTTCCGTGAGCGATGTATGCAATGAATACAAAATGTGTTCGTGACCTAAAGCACGAACAACACCAATACTATTTCTAACTTTAGCACAAATCACCAACACACAAGAACAAATATGGATCGTAGTTTGAGAGGTTTGGGAAATGGCTGTGGTAGGGTTATATGGATTGTAGGTATGGCTGATACCATGTAATGGTATAACGTTTTGTGATATATTCCATAATAACATCGTACAATATATATGTTACATAGACTATTCTTGAAACAGGTTTGAGCCCCGATGATAGATGTACACATGAATAATATAGGCTAACAACCCTCCAATACTAACGTGTGTATTTGTAACTTTAGCACAAATCACCAACACACAAAAACAAATATGGATCGTAGTTTGAGAGGTTTGGGAAACGGCTATGGTAGGGTTATATGGATTGTAGGTTTGGCTGATACCATGTAATGGTATAACGTTTTGTGATATATTCCATAATAACATCGTACAATATATATGTTACATAGACTATTCTTGAATCGGGTTTGAGCCCGATGATAGATGTACACATGAATAATATGGGCTAACAACCCTTCCCTATAATACTCTCATAGTAGGCCCTCTTATGACTTACATCCATAACTCAACAAATATCGCTTCTATTATTGGATCATTTACATGTTACACTTATCAAACATTTTTAAAAATAAGGCCAATGCTAATGAAGGGTAGTTTTTCGGTTGGTTGACCCCTCCCCCAACCGAGTTGTCGAACGCGTCTCCCTTCCTAGTTCAACCGAGCATGACCAAATCTTACCCCAACCTTTGCATTCTTTCGTTTTGTCAGCCAACTGATTGAATTGGCACAACTCTTCCCATTTTTTCAACCGTTGGTTCCTATGTTCCAACTCATTTCAAAATTATGTAGGAAAAAAAGTCAGATCACTAGAAAAAATGTGTAGTGCCCTCATGAAAATAACCTGAGTGCCCTCAACCTTCTCTCAGGTTTCTAAAAATGATACTCTTTTTTAATACGAATTTCATCTCCGGTGAATTGGTTCATCGAAAAAAATGGGAGAAGAAGAGTTGTTTTTTTTAAAAGAAAGAGAAGACGAGTTAATATGGGAAAGTGAAACGTGGGGTTTGTGATTGGGAATGTCAATATGGCATGACTAGGCGACAAATATAATTTAATTAATAGAATTAAGGAAAATTGGTTAAATAGACCATGCGCCCTGAGGCTTTATCGGTTCGACCACGCCCTTTTAAAATTTGAAAATGTGAATTGGTTCATCGAAAAAAATGGGAGAAGAAGAGTTGTTTTTTTTAAAAGAAAGAGAAGAAGAGTTAATATGGGAAAGTGATTGGGAATGTCAATATGGCATGACTAGGCGACAAATATAATTTAATTAATAGAATTAAGGAAAATTGGTTAAATAGACCATGCCCGAGGCTTACGCCCGGACCACGCCTTTTTAAAATTTGAAAATAGACCGTTGCCACCGATTTTCTTGGACCCAACCAGGGCTTCCATGTGTCCACAACTTATGACACAAGTACGTATTTTGAAGGTATATGTCATATATATTAACGTATTGTTTCTTAGGCAACTTGTATTGTTATTTGGGCATCTTTATATTTTTTTGGGCAACTTGTATTTATACACGAGGATAGTTTTGTCATTTTACATCTAAAAAAATCAAACGCCAACACAAAACACAGATTCACACAGTCACACACCTCTTGTCCTCCACATAAACCATCACAACTAACACCACCACAACCACCCAACAACCCGGCGCCACCACCATCCGGCCGCACCTCCACACACGCCACCACCATCCGGCGGCACCACCACACAACTGAACCTTCTTCTGCAGTGGCCTGTTCTTGTTACAAGTAATTCAAATCACCTGAAGAATCTTTTGTTACTATCTACTTAAGTGTCAAAAAAGGAATCATCTCAAAATTGCTCGTATCCAAGCACAATCTTTTATTATTATCTACTTAATGTGTTTTATCTTCGATTTAATCTATAATTTTAGTTAAATTTGCATTTGTGGTTGTTCCTTGATGAAAGTCAAAATTAGGGTTATCCTAAACCGAAAATCGTGTTTTGTAAATTTCTTAATTTGATGCAATTATGTTCGCTAAAAACATGAATCAGTTTGGTATTGATTATTGTATCTAAATTATTATATCTTCTTTATACTCTAGATTCGTGCTCGGTATTGATTATTGTATCTAAATTATTATATCTTCTTTTATACTCTAGATATATTTAGGAGGAATGGTGTTACGAATGTGTGACATTGATTTGCAAATGGAGCAACTATAGCTTGTTAGACTTATTTTCTATGATATTTAAGGTATTGTTTGAATTGATTTTCTCTAGCATAAAAGTACTTCTAACATTTAAGCTTTTATATCTTATCTTAAGCTTTTCAAGTAGATGTTGAAGTTTATATCTACTATTTTCGCCTAAAAGGGCCGCTTGGACGCACTTTTATATGTCCGCAAAGACTTGGATGTACGGGTTGATTTGATGTGGTTGTTTAGACCGCCGATGCAGTATTGGGATTTAGCTTACCATGAACGGATGCTTGAATACTGAACCACAAGGTTGAATGCACAAATTGATAGCCGTCTTTTCAAGTACGTTCCTTAATGTCCATTTGACCCATAATTATTGTCAAATGTTCACTTGTGAAGTTTTTTTCTTTCAAATTTTACTATATGTATTTTTACTTGTGTTATATATTAGTTGATTATTATAAATTTTTTTAAATCAACGGCATTTCTTTTGTAAATACCCGTGCACATATACAAAAACGGCTATGGTTTGCAAACCACTTCTATATTGATTATGTATACTTTATTAATATTTGCTATATAGCAGAATATAATATTTGGTTGCCTAAAAGTACATCACGGTACATGTCCTTTAATGTCTTATGTTCCCAATCACTTTCTTCAATACAATTTGTTTAACAAAATGTTTCTTTCTTCTTTTGGTCTATTGACTTCATATCTTTATCCCAATCTTTCTGCTTTTGTTTAAAAAATATGTCTGACAATATCCCACTAGATGTTCAACTAGATATCATCCGTAGGCTACCTCATAAGTCTATACTTCAACAACGTAGTGTTTGGAAGTTATGGAAGGCTAGTATAGATTGTGGAAGCTTCATCTTTAATTACGGTGTTCGTCGTAATGATGAGTGTTTATTTACGCTAACATTCGATATAGGTGACCAAGGTTTTATGTTAGCTTTAGATGAACAACTAATCGCTACGCCACTTAATACAGATTTAATGCTTTCATCTATGATTACAGTTGGCAATTCTAATGGTCTTTGGTATTTTATCTATGGTTCTAATCTAATGACCGTTATTTGGAACCCTAAAATCAAAAAATCACTTGCGATGTTGTCCCGCTTACACGCATCAAATCGAACGTCAAAAGATTTGTTTTGTTTTCTTCCGTCCGTCCGGACACTCTTGACCCGACGATCGTGAAGGTCTCCTATCCTGTTTTCGAAAGTGGTTTCTGGTATGTGTTTGTCTTTTCTTTGAACTCGTTAAGGTGGAAAATCCTTGAAAATTTCCACCCCCTCGTAAAACTATCAAATTGAAACGTAAAAGTCATGCAGTTGTAGGTTGTTTTATCTATATGACTAGGAGTGAAAAGTTAACTAATGAGAACGGTGTTATTTACAAGATTTATATGTTGATTTCTTTTGATTTGGTAACCAGCCAATTTAAAGTTATAGACCTACCGCAGATTTTAAAAAATCAACTCCCAGTTTCATTCAATGTTTTCGATCTTGGAACCTCTCTAGTGATTTCGGGACCATCATTGGTGAAGATATTCCATTGTTTTATGGATGGTTTTGGACGCCAATGGTTCTTCCATAACATCATTTAGAAGCCTATTCGCCATCCCTACCCTATATTCGGTTCGTTTGCTTGGGTTTACAAAGGATCAAGCTCCAATAGTTGAAGCGTCATAATGACAATCATTTGGGTCACTCGGTATTTGTGTACAAAAAGAACTTGAATTATTTGTCCGCATGGGAATCTTAGGAGATGGGATCTTTCTACATCGCCCATACAAAGAATCTCTTCTTTTGTTAAATCACCCTGACCATGTTGTTTATAGTATGTTTTATTTTTAACTTACCATTCTATTAATGTTTTATTTTAACTTACACAATTATATTCATGTTCAATGTGTTTGTTCGCGGTGGTTAGGATCATGCTTAATGGGAATGAAGCTTTATGGTTTTAGTACGATGTCCGTACGGGAAGGAAGCATGGAGTGGTTAGCTTTTTCTCGTGCTTGGTGAATTTTATAAATCAA
The DNA here is from genome assembly GCA_022545495.1 of Chrysanthemum lavandulifolium. Classification (NCBI taxonomy): domain Eukaryota; kingdom Viridiplantae; phylum Streptophyta; class Magnoliopsida; order Asterales; family Asteraceae; genus Chrysanthemum; species Chrysanthemum lavandulifolium. The sequence goes on along the minus strand of CM040244.1, from coordinate 74,770,666 downwards.
GTGGTTATATATTATGTAACCATTAAACTTATAATTATGTAGTAATCGTAATATGTAGTAGGTTGTCTCAGTATGAAACGTTGTATGTCAACGTATTTACTATTTCCTATGTTATGTAATCCCATTATACATGTTTGTTTAACTGGGAACTAGCGCTTGTTTCAATAAACAATGTGGCAACTAACTGCTTTACGTGGGGCAACTTCTTTTCCTATTGACTACTTTTATAAACCAAGGAGTCCTTCTAGTTGTTACAATTGTATTCTACAATCAACTAATAACTACCAACTAGTGACTATGCACACTTGAAAATAATGATTTCTCATTTAACACTAGTACAATTTAACTAGCAGTTGTAAGTTTAATACTAGCAAAGACTAAACCACAATGTGCCTATTCGTGCCCGAATAGTAACAAGAACACCTACACAAGGGCACCGTAATGGTATCGCGAAGACACCACACGGGCAACACAAACACGCCATACACAACAGATTAACGACCGTGGCATCATTTCGCTGATGTCTTCTATCACAAGCAAGTGGTTAAAATAGCTAGCGATAGTAACCAAATTCATCGGTAGTTGTAAGTATACAACCAATTCGGTTTACTAGCGGTAGTAAAATAACTATAGCGGTAGTAAAATAACTAGCGCTTTACTAGCGGTAGTAAAAATAAGTATAGCGGTAGTAAAATAACTAGCGGTTGTAAGTATACAACCACTTCAGCTTTACTAGCGGTAGTAAAATTAACTATAGCGGTAGTAAAATAACTAGCAAGTTGTAAGTATACAACCAATTCATTTTATAATTTGAGATATTTAATTTAAGTAATCGTGCATAAATGCAAGTAGCATTTTTTTACGCTTAGAAATGTCGCATATAGCTCAAAATAATTAACTCAAATGAATGTAACTCTACATCTCGATAACATGATGCCGTTATGTGCTTACGCCAAACTAAAGACGCCGACGCTTTTAGCATAAGTGATGCTCACAAAGACATTGATTGTGTAATAGGTCCGCCATATTACCATGGCTTACTAAAATATACCATTTCGTAATATTTACTGGACCAAATTTGAAAAGCTTGTATCTTGGGCGCGAATCAATGAACCAACCCAACAACTACATTTAATGATCATAATAACACACCCTCGTTCGACCATCAATTGCAAATCAACAACCCTCATCCAAAGCCTCCGTCGAAATTAAAAAACCAATAAAATTTCTTTGAAAACCATGTCGTTTCGAGCTAATGTTATCACCAAGATGAGAGATTATATTAGCAACATGCCGATCGATGATCGGTAACATTTTGAATCGGTTGCCAATAAAAGAAGCGGTGAGCACCTCTATTTTATCTACAAACCGGAGGTTTAAGTGGACCTTGCTCACGAAGTCATAATTGATGAGGATTTCTTTTATTATTTAACATATAAGTTCGATGGGAGGCATGTTACTAGACTTTAAATCACCACGGGTCCCATAAAAAGTTTGTCTTCTCAGAGATCCCAAACCGTTATCCGGAATGGAAGACTTGAATTATGAAGATATTCGTGATTGGCTTATGTTTTGGCACCGCAAGGAATCGAGGACCCGACAATTAGAAACTAGTATGGACAACCGCTTATATTGCCAACCCAACTTACGCGTATTGAATTGAAACATCTTGAAATTCATTGTTGTGATTTTCCTAGTTTGGTGTTTTTCACTACTTTTCCAAATTTATCGAGCTTAGAATTGTGTTTAGTCAAATTTGTTAATACAAATAAGTCAAAAACATTTATTTATATTGTACAATCTTCTAATGTTTTGTCGATAATAAACGAAAATCATTTTAACGAAACAAATAATATCGTAAATAGTTTGAGCCAATAGTTTTCTAACACTTACGTTTTCACATAAAACACTAAAATAAGTATAAGTGATTTTATGACTTAGTAATATATATATATATATATATATATATATATATATATATATATATATATATATATATATATATATATATATATATATATATATATATATATGTACAACAACTAGTATTTACATATTGGGCTAAATATATACATCACTAGTATGTATTATAAATGGGTAAAACTACAACCCATGGAACATATCCATAACCCATGGTATTGACCCATACCCATTTGACTAGGTGCATTGCACTCGTTAGATACATTGTATCTAATAAAAGACCCATGGATCAACTCATAACCCGTGACCCATGACCCATAACCAAAATACCCATGGATCCCTAGCTTTACGCTAGACGGATCCCATAAGGGAGGGATCCGTGGGATCCAGGGAACAGTAAGCATTTCTCCTCTATAAATAGTGAGCCATTTCTTCCTTTTGGCTTGCCACTCTTACACATACTTTCCCCATGTATTTTTACTCTCTAACCACTTATCCTAAGGGATCTTTCTATGTAGTTTGTCTTTTGTTTTCGTGTGATTCTCTAGGTTCCCTTAAAGGCGAGATCACCACTTCTTGAAGTCGAGCAAGCTCAAGTCCATGAGTTGCCATGCTTTCGTCATCATCAAGACTCTCGAGGTTCTCTTGTTGATAGTTCTTTCTTCCCCCGTAGATGTGTTGTGTTGAAGGCATTAGTGAAGGATGCCGAAAGAGTCAAGACGAAAGCATTAGTGAAAGGTGCTTAAACGTCCGTGTCAAAAGCATTAGTGAAGAATGCTAAAGGTGTCAAGACGAAGGCATTAGTGAAAGGTGCCAAGCGTTGTGTCAAGGGCATTGGTGAAGGATGCCTAGAAAACAAATCAAGTGGCATTAGTGAAGAATGCCTAGGTCGTATAATCGATGAGGTGCATCGTTATACATATAGTGATTGTTTATTTTCAAGGATGTTGATATCCTTGATGGTGTTGTAATAAGGAGTAGGTCTCCTTTGGGATTAGGTGTTGTGTAGTGTTGGGTAGTAGTTCCTCCATTGTAATGGAACTCGGTACTTAGCCTAGTAATCGATAAATGGTAGGCGACATTGTGGTAGGTGTGGTTCACCTTGGTGTGAAAGAACCGTTGGTTAGCCTAGTACCGGAAAAAGAGTAGGCGACGCCATGGAAGGCTTCTCCGCCATAAGGAGTTGGTATCGTGTAGTGATTATGAACTCTCGAGTAGGTGACTCGGGGAGTGGAGTAGGGCAAGGAAGGTGTCCTTGTAGCCGAACCACTATAAATACTCGTATCGTGGTTATGTGCTTCTTACTCTTTATCTTTCATTACACTTTTATATATCTATCTATCAACGTCCAACATACACATCTAAATAGATTGACATAAGTTGATCTAAATGTTTTAAAACGAAGTTTTAATTGGTAAAACTATTCAACCGCCCCTTCTAGTTTTACACAATTGGTATCAGAGCCTCGTTACCAAGTTTCTTAGAGTATGTTGTACTTTAAAAACTTGATACGATCCGTGTATGTTTGAAAACTACAAAGAAGGAAATATTTCAAAACATTTTTTTTTTCTTTTATGTTGGACATTGATAGATCATTCTAACATATTTGTTTCAAGAAATGTTCATGCTAGGATCTCTTCAAAACCTTCATTTCTATTCAAAGAATAATGAAGTCAACCTTCAAGAAAGGATCTAAAAGTAATCACAACCTACTTACTATGAGTACAAAGGATTACTTTAAAGAGCTCATGACGTATTTTTGGTATTATGTCTTCATAAGCCAAACCAAGAAGCATAAAGGTATGTTTACTTTTTCATTAGCTAGCTTACATGATTATGTTGATATCATAATTCTTGTTTGTTTAATAATTGCTAGTCTCTTAAAAGTCTCTCTTTCGTCACTTTCCCGACTTACTCATCACCAGAAATAGTATTCCTCTTGATTTCGTCAAACTAACGCCGTCGTCACAAATGGATCCTTGATAATTAACTTATCAAATCTCGTCGACCAAAACATCTTTTTATTTGAAACCTCTAAACTATTTTTGTTCCGTAAGCTAGTTTATAGCCTACTACCAAAATAATGCCAAACAACCCTTTTTCTGTCTACGAGAGCGGATCCTCTAGTTAGTACTAGCGGATCCCAAATACAAGGGATCCGGGGAACCGTGGGACGAAGAAAACAACTATACGCATTTGAAAACCATCACCGATCATTTTTCCCTCTCCCCACATAACACAAAATGACTCAAGAACGATTTCATCCTCATAAGACTCCATACCCTCAAGTATTCTTCTCTAGAACACCATTGTAAGTAATTACACTAACTTGTTCTAATTTTCATCATCCTCATCCTAGGTATTATGGTTTCTCAATTTCTAATCAATTAGTTTAATTGGGGTTTTCAAAATTAATCATTAAAAGGGGCTTTTAACACAATTAGAATTACATTGTGTTCACAACATTGTTAATACAAATCAAAACCATAAACCCATCTCAACTAATTTTACCTAATTGGAATACTTGTGTTTCTAGGACCAATCATGCCTAAAGCTACTCAACAAGATTACCATGATACCGTCCATTACCTCACCCATTACTATCGAAAAGAGGGATTGAAAAAAAGCAACCGCAAAGTCTTCAAAAGACTCGAAAAACGACTTATCCACGAAGGTCGTGTAGTCAAGGAATGTTTCCTTGAAAATACCAAAATTCGTCAAGTCTTCTCGGCAATCAACTTTGATTGTCTTCTTGACATAGATGAACAAATTTGTCCGGTTTTCATTTTTGAATTTTACAAAAGCATTAGGATCATTCAAAACACCGATGAAAGCATTTCAATCGCCTTCATCATCAACAAACAAAACTTCACGCTACCTCTCAACACATTTTCTCAAATTCTTCGCATTCCTTGTGAAGGAATTTGTATGTAGTCTCAAGATTGGGCGATATCTTGTCAATCCTTTGCTCTTGATCCCAACCCAATATACCATACTCCTCTTGATGAACCCGAAACCGTCCGAGACACCATTTTCAAAGTAAGAGTCGACCAATCCCATCTCAACCGAAACAAGAAGCTCATTCACCGTGATCCCTTTCAAATGGAACTTTTCAAATGCACCCTATGTTTAGAAAATGGAAGAAATTCTTAGGAAAACGTCATTAGCCTAGTTGGTAACAAGGATCATCCAAATGCATGTCTCGTGCAAATGATCTATTGTCTTATCCACCAAAAGCCATTTAATCTCGCCTATTACATGGTGAAAAGAATGACCGGTATTCAAAGTTTCCAACATAGTACTTCCATATGGTATGCTCCTAATCGACTTTGTAAGTATGTTAGTGCATTGCAACCATCTCCCATCAACGATGATCATTTCCTTTCCGATCACGTCATAGTACCTCTTACCAAACAACCCCCTAAACGGTTCACGGAAGAAAACCTAAAGCTCTCTCAGACTCCTCGGATGGTGAAGTAGAAGAAGATGAAGAAGAAGAAGATGCCGACCCCATAGCTAACATCAATTGGAACCCTTTGATTCATCGACAACTTACAACTATTCCAAATGAGACCGCGAATTCAAACAATCGAGGGGTATGATTCAAAACCTAGCTTATCACTTCACAAAGTCGGGAAAGAGGAAAAGAAGGATTGATTTAAAGAGACTATAGGACTATGTTTAATTTGAGACATTTGATTAATATGTGAATGACTATGTTTTAGCACTCTTGTTTGTGTTAATTTGGATATTGTTATTTCTACCTTTATCTATGAGATGTTTTATGTGATGACATGTTTATATCTTTGTTTAGTTTAATGGTTATTAGTGTATGTTGCTAGGTGCAAAATTTGCACTTGAATGCGGATGGTTCGATCTGCAGATGCCGATCCCTAGGATTAGCCTGAGACGGATCCCTCCCTCGGGGAACCATGGGATCCGTGACAACGGATCAAGAATACAAGATCCCATACATCAAAATAGTTTACTAGATCACTTCACACTAGCTAAACAATAAGATTTTAGAACTCAACTAAGTCTTCTTCAAGGATGAGAAAGCCTTAAACCCACTCATAGCTTACATAAGATCTTATTCAAAGTCCCTTTTGATTCATCAACTCATCAAAACTCACCATATTTCCGCTTCAATACTCACAAATTGCTTTTCATTCTTCCAAACACTTAGGTGGACATATTGAACAAATTTAGGAAATTGTTTCTAGTCATCTTTATCTCAAAACGGGTCAAAAATTAGTTTCTCAATTATTTTGATTTTTGAGGATTTTTCAAACTCCATCTCAAGCCAACATCTGATCTCTAGGATCATTTATTATGACTTGACACCATCAAAACTTTTAGTGTTATCCTTGAACATCCATTGGTGGTCACTTGGTCTCATTTTCCTTCCATTAAAGGGAATCATTAGCTATATCACTCATTGCTCTTGATCACTCAAGTACACTTTCATTTAAAGATGCTTAGGAGGAATGAAACACTCAAAATGGTATAGGCTTTAGACCTTAGAAACATCATTTTTACTCTTTCATAACTGCTGGGAGCCGGATCCCTATGATTAGCCTAGACGGATCCCTCAAAGGAGGGAACCGTGGGATCCGGGTGACAGATTATGTCAACTCAAGTCAAAACAATCATTTCAAGCTCATCTTGCTAACTTGAACACTCTACCTCATCTTTATTAAGTCCCTAGATCAGTGAAACTCTGAACTTGAATCTTGTGCATGTTAATCATCACATTTCTAAGTATCTTAGTGGCTTAAGTCTTAAATGCACTTGCCAAACTCTTCCCTTTATAAGTCATCTTGCTAGAACTCCTTAGTCATCAAACACAACATAATTCTCAGCAATTACAAACATCTTCCTTAGTCATTTCATCATGAGAAAAGCTCCTAGTGCTAACTCATCCACCCAAGAACCACCCAAGAAACTTGCTAGGGTCATACACGAAGTTTCATCAACCGAATCATCTCTGGTTAAGTCCACAAATGCTAGGATTTCCCCAACACCAAATAAACCGATCAAACTAATTCCAAGAGGATTGTTCCCAAAAGGATATCATCACCAAACTCTACTAAATCAAACACACCCTTTTCAACCCATCCAACATCATTGGTGCCTAGAGCCACATCATTTAACACCTCACAATCATCTCCACATTCTCACAACTTAGAGGACTTACCCCCTTGGCCATCTCATCCTCCACCATTACCACCAAATTCACAAGAAAAGGTTGTACAACAAAACCAAGATGTTGAATCAACACTTGCACCAATGTCAATTTCTCCATTTCCCCCCAATAGTCCATTTTGGATTATGAGGAGACATCAAAGTCAACCACCCGACCACATGGAAGTTGAAACTTCTCTACCTACACCCTCAAACATTGTTGAGCCACCACTTAATGAGCCTCCACCAATTCCTCCTTTATTTGAGGATCCTCAACCCACTTCACTTGAACCTCCGCTTCAAGAAACTCAAAATCATGACAAGGATTGCTATCATTGTCAACATGTTGAAAGGTTGATACATGAACTACGTGAAGAGCAACGTTCATGTTTTATCACCTCGAACGTTTGAAGAGGTCAAACCTAAACAACCATGAGCCTAAAACGGTATCCTAGTCTCAAGCTCAACTTAGAACGTTTAGGAATCCCATTTCATGATTGATCATCCTTAAGCACGTTGTTGCTTCTTGAGTTTAAGTCACTCATTAGTATTAAGTGGAATATGTATTGCATGGCTAAATCATTCTCTTAGTTTTAGAGATTTCTTGATTATTTCTTTGTTTATTGAATGATAACTTATTTGCCATATTGCTTTGATTATATGTTTGTTGTTTGTATACATATCTCACTTCCATATTTAGCATTGTTTGATATATCACCTTTACTGATAAATCTGTCACCAGACAGACGGATCCCTAGAAATTGCCTAGACGGATCCCACAAAAGAGGGAACCGTGGTACAGAAGAACAAAATTCTACTAAACTGAGTCTTATTTACAGGAATTTATGCACTATACTCTTGTTTTCTAACCTTTATTTTGTAGATTTTCAAAATACACATGAAGAACTTGACACCCTAAGCTAGGGGGAGCTTTGTGTCAAACCATACATTTCAAAACCATTTGCAACTTAATCCTTATTTGGATTACACTTCATGACACCCCACTGCAAAGTTGCAATCTTCAGGGGAGCATTTTCGTCACAAGGACGAAACCATTTACAAACACAATTGCAATTCGTTAGCTTGTTAGTTTATATTTACTTGACGCCTCACAGGGATGGACTCGTCAGGGGAGTTAAGACGAGAACCATTCCGTCACTTGCTCTCTATACATCTTTTCTTTTACATGTTTTCTTAAAAAATATGTTAGTTTTTTTCGACACTCTTTTTGTTTTGACAAAAGGGGAGAAGAGAGTAAAACTCAATTCAAACGCTCTGAATTTTAGATTTTCCTTAAAATAATTTTATGTTTTGTCATCAACAAAAGGGGAGATTGTTAATACAAATAAGCCGTAAAAGCGTTTATTTATATTTTACGATCTTCTAATGTTTTGTCGATAACAAACGTAAAATCATTTTAACGAAACAAATAAAATACGTAAATAGTTTGAGCCAATAGTTTTTCTAACACACTAACGTTTTCACATAAAACACTAAAACAAGTATAAGTGATTTTATTATATTGATACACATGTACAACAACTAGTGTTTACATATTGGGTTAACATATACTTAACAGTAAGCATTTCTCCTCTATAAAATAGTGAGCCATTTCTTCCTTTTGACTTGCCACTCTTACACATACTTTCCCCAAGTATTGTAACTCTCTAGCCACTGATCCTAATGGATCTTTCTATGTAGTTTGTCTTTTGTTTTCGTGTGATTCTCTAGGTTCCTCTTAAAGGCGAGATCACCACTTCTTGAAGTCGAGCAAGCTCAAGTCCATGAGTTGCCATGCTCGTCATCATCAAGACCACCGAGGTTCTCTTGTTGATAGTTCTTTCTTCCCCGTAGATGTGTTGTGTTGAAGGCATTAGTGAAGGATGCCGAAAGAGTCAAGACGAAAGCATTAGTGAAAGGTGCTTAAACGTCCGTGTCAAAAGCATTAGTGAAGAATGCTAAAGGTGTCAAGACGAAGGAATTAGTGAAAGGTGGCAAGCGTTGTGCCAAGGGCATTGGTGAAGGATGCCTAGAAAACAAATCAAGTGGCATTAGTGAAGAATGCCTAGGTCGTATAGTCGATGAGGTGCATCGTTATACATATAGTGATTGTTTATTTTCAAGGATGTTGATATCCTTGATGGTGTTGTAATAAGGAGTAGGTCTCCTTTTGGAATTAGGTGTTGTGTAGTGTTGGGTAGTAGTTCATCCATTGTAATGGAACCTGTACTAGCCTAGTACCGGATAAAGGGTAGGCGACGTTGTGGTAGGTGTGGTTCACCTTGGTGTGAAAGAACCCGGTGGTTAGCCTAGTACCGGATAAAGGGTAGGCGACGTTGTGGTAGGTGTGGTTCACCTTGGTGTGAAAGAACCCGGTTAGCCTAGTACCGAAAAAGAGTAGGCGACGTTGTGAAGACTTCTCCGCCATAAGGAGTTGGTATCGTGTAGTGATTACGAACTCTCTAGTAGGTGACTCGGGGGAGTGGAGTAGGCAGGAAGGTGTCCTTGTAGCCGAACCACTATAAATACTGTGTCTTGGTTATGTGCTTCTTACTCTTTATCTTTCATTACACTTTTATATATCTATCTATCAACGTCCAACATACACATCTAAATAGATTGACATAAGTTGATCTAAATGTTTTAAAACGAAGTTTTAATTGGTAAAACTATTCAACCCCCCCCCCCCTTCTAGTTTTCCAAAAAATTTCTAACCGGTACAGTTTGGGATTTAATTGTTGGTTGTCCCTTACGTGAGTCTCTTAGATTGGATGTTGAGAGTACAAACGGGATGAAACTATAGAATCTTGCAAGTCTTAGGAATTTGAAGAAATTACATTTGTCATTCGGTATTTCGAATGCTGTCACGACAATTATAGCATCCAATATCTTTCACCTGACAAGACTTCCATCTCTTGAGACCCTTACATTGGATTTTGACTATTGCACGGTAAGACCGTTTTGAGATTTACATTTCTAATTTTACAATGTTAAATATATGTGTAACTCTAACGACATTTAATCTTTGAAACTAACCCAAAAGTCGACTGTTGTAGTTGATGCGTGATGGTAATTCCGGATGAATGTCCCTTTGCCGTTGTATCCCTCATTAATCTGAATCTAAAAGGAGTTGATTTTGGCGAGACTGTTATCGTGTCACTCATCGTCCAAATGATTCGCGGATCTCCAAACTTGAAAATGCTAGAAACCATAGTAAGTGTAATACTTTATTTCATACGTATTAAATAAACATCCATAAACTGGCATGTTTTTGTATCTCAATACTATTTGATTTTCCAAGCTGCACACACGCTTAGTGTTTTACCTTTGGAACAACGTTCATTAGATTTAGACACAACCACATTCAGCCATGGGCATATTCAGACTGTGATTTTTCAATCCTTTCCTAGATCACAGAATGAATTACACCTAATAAAGTTTATACTTGCTTGTTCCACGTCGTTAAAGAAAATGTATATCGTGGTCGTGATTTGATAGACGATGGTTATCATAATATCAAGAAGAATCGGGAGTTCGCTAGAAGTCATTGAAACTCCCCGATCTTCCGTCACGGTAGTTGTAAAATTGTTCTAGTGGTTGTAGTTTTATGTATGGGTTGAATACCTTGTTTCAATTAAATTTGTGTACGAAAGTTTGGTGTGTCTACATTTATCAAGGGTTATATAATATGTAACCATTAAACTTATAATTATGTAGTAATCGTAATATGTAGTAGGTTGTCGCTGCTGTATGAAACGTTGCCATTATCCATTTTATTTCATCTCGCCAACTAGCGCTTGTTTCCAAATATCAATTTCGCAACTAAGCTCATTGTGCGTAGGAAACTTCTATCACTAGCAGTTGTTAGAATAACTAGCGCTTGTGCGTATAATACTAGCGTGCTTGTAAGTATACAACCTATTCGCTTTACTAGCGTTGAGTCGGTAACTAGCGATAGTAAAATTAACTAGCGATTGTAAGTATAGAACCAATTCATTTTATAATTACAGATATTTAATTTAAGTAATCGTGCATAAAAGCAGTGTACCATTTTTTGACGTTTAGTAAAGTCGCATAAACCTCAAAATAATCAACTCACTCTACACATCTAATAACCTGAAGCGTTGTGTGGTTACGTCAAAGTGAAGATGTTGATGTTTTTACAATAAGTTATGGTCTATAAAACACCTGGATATATTATTAATACACGAATACTCTGAATAGTATTAGCGATTACAACCTTGAAGAGTATCGACTCTAAATATGACAAAAAGTTATATCAAACTCTAGCCTAGGACCTCCTTTTATAGGATAAGGAGTCCTTTACAATATCTGAGATGTACTCTCTGGATAATTATACTTAGCATACTTATCTAATACAAAATATCCTACCCAAGAAATTCTAGAATGTTACATATTAAACCGACACAATCATACTAGCAGTGAAAAACTAGATTAGCAGTGGTACGCGACTTCACGGTGTTGGTATTTTTCCTCCCTCTCTCTTGTGAGGGTGGAATCCTTCTTGTTTGCTATCATTTTCATGAAGGATTTCCCGTGGCTTGCTTCCTCGTGGGGTGGCCGTATTTTTTCATGGGATTCCCTAAGAAGTTCGATAGGCCTCTAAAGGGTTTCTGTAACCGCCCTATACGCCAGATCGGAAGAGCTTTTAGTGGGTTGCTTTTCCATCTACAGTGACTTTTATTTTAGAGCAATGGTAGAACCACGTAAAGAATTCACAAAACAAATCCATTACACCGACGTGATAGGTTTGAATTGGAGTGAGGAGAGAATCGTCACAAAATACACCAATCATCCCTACACGATAGCATGGGATTTTTTGTGAATTCTTTATGTGGTTTGCTCTTTATTTTATCCCTACCGCAAGCTCGTCATTTTACCCTTAACCCGCCTATCCAACCCGATCTGCCAGATTGGTAGACGACACTGCTTTCGGTGGGGCCGCAATCAACGGAAGGACCGAGACCATAATTTTCACCGTGTTGTTTGCTCTTTGCACATTCGATCACTCCTTCGACCCAATACCCATGATATACATTCTTCTTCCGCTTGGGAAGAGTGAGGTTAGAAGGAACCGCTTAACTTTGAACATCCCAAATGGCTAATGAGAGTCTAATCGGTTTAAACTCCCACCTTGGTATGCCATATGGTGCAGGCGACTTCCACAAACCTCAAAGGACACGGGTTTTGGTTGAAGGAATGTCGTGAATGGTCATGAGATGGGTCAATTTAGTCATCTTAGAAACGACTAATTATTATTAGTAGTCATTTAAGAACATGTTTCAGTTGTCGCAGCATCTGCTTTGCACTTATGTTTTTGTTTTTGAGGGTAAAGGTTTAGGCTATGTATGGGCTTTTTGGAACCGACGGTGCGTGGGCAACGGGTTGTTAACATCTTCAACTTCTCTTTGGTTTTTTTTGTTGGTGGAGGAATGGTTGTTTTTTATGTGCTTTCCCTTTATTTACCTCGCGTATTTATAGCGAGGATTTTACTATTATTTCACGCGGTATCATTAATTTTTATTTACTGTTTTGTGGGTAGGCACGTGCCTAGGCTCACCCCAGGCATCTATTTTCCCTACCGGATTTGTCATAAAATTTCTAGGAAGGAACGTGAATATTTACTTATGATTTTCTCTCCTTTTTTGGTATTTGGATAAGCCTTATCCGTAATTACAAACAGTTTGAATTTATCGGTTTATTATCCTTTTTTGTACTGAAAGTTTGCTATGTCTGTATATACTTTTTTTGGTAAAATGTAGCTTCCACATCTGTTGTTGGTTTTGGAAATGTTGCTTATGCACGTTTGACAAACTGAAGTAAATCATTCATATCGGCGCTTTAAATTTCACTTTTAAAATTTGAACTTCAACTAGTCATTTGGAAAACAGAAACAAAGTTGATATTTGCGTCGACACTAGCGGTGGTTTCAGCGACACTAGCAATGGGTTGGGTAAACCTGTAGCGTGGTTGCGTATTCACATATGCACATAATTGAGAATTTGTTCAAACCGTAGCCTCCTTTGGTTTTTCCAAAACGCAACCATGTTTTGAGTTGCGTGAGAACAATTGGGCACCATTGATGTTTATTTCAAATTGATTGCAGCAGTTGTTAGGTGTTGCGAATTATGATGTGTGTGGGTCTAAACTATGTTTTGCCCTAGCGGTTGTAACTCTTTATTTTTTATCCTCAATTGAATCAAAATTAATTTGTATTTTCAAAACAACTGCTTTAACTCTTGTAGCGAGTTGTTAGTATTTTTGGGTGATTTATCCCCAATTGTGCTATTCTAATCGAAAACGCAACCGTTATCGTCATCTACTATCTAGACACGAAAATTCGACAATCAACTTTATGTTATTGGGCAATTTCGTTTGAACCTTAGGCCACGTCCATTTTGCAATCTGGAAACTAAATGCCATAATTGGGCAATACTTGTTATACGATCGAGCAACCATAATTCTTAACCATATGATCATAAAGGAGCCATAGAAGCACTATCGCATGGTTGACAACATAAACTCATAATTATTTTAAAATGCAACAAACATTACGTAATGGTGGAACCATGCATCAAAGGTATGTGTTGTGTTGTGTTGCGATATGATTGGTTGTAACCTTATTGTTATTGGCTAAAAGAAATGTGTGAGTGATTTTGTTGCAACAATCTTTCGTTTCCTTGTGCACTAGTCCTTTTTTCTATGATCTCGAACTCTCTTTCGAGTTTTAAATCATAGAAACACGCTTTGCTAGCTTCCTTCTTTTGAAAGGTGTTGCACTCACTGCACCGCATGCCATCCTCTTCCCCGCCATACCATGTTTTGAAATAAAATTGTGACAAAGCTCGTAGTTTGTGCACAATGTAGACGTCCATTGATCCATTCTCATCCGCAAGGTCATACATTCGTCGAACGTCATTGTCGTGTGTGCAACAATGTTAAACCATCTTCGAGTGCCTTATTTGGTGCAAGATAAAATAAAGCCCATTTTTCCTCCAATATCATTCAAAACATGATCAAGCACCCTTGTAAATGCAACCTAGTGGAGCTAAAACACGGACATCGAAAGGCGACCGCCTACATAGCGGAGTGGTTGAAATTCAAATTTCCGTTGTGGTGATCTTTAAATATGACTTTTTGGTTTCGCTATGTCCTATAAAACATAAACCCTAATAACAATTAGAATCATCCACTAGACTTTAAGGGGTATAGTGACCATACCTATAAAACATAAACCCTAATAACAATTTCAATAACTTTGAATTAAATAAATATTTAATAATAGAATATAAAATATAAAAGTCGCAGATTATTTATATTCATGTACTCTACAAATATATGAGCGAATAAGGTAACAAAGTACATACGGGGAGTACAACAAACCTGGATTTGTTTATAAAAAGAAGAAAAGGACAACGATTTTTATTTGGATTCTTGATGAAAGTCACCCGAGGTAAGCATCCATGATGGCAACTTGATGAAAGACTTTTACTATTCTAATAAGATATTCAAATGACTTGTTCCATTGTGGCAATAACTTTGAAGACTTTTACAAAATACTTGTAAAACTTCAAGCGTTTGAGCTATTGTCAAAAAGCTTTTGTATTTATTAAACTTTCATTTTACACCCAACATTAAATATGCAAAAGTTATTGCAAAAGCTTTTTGCGATGGAGTAGTTGGTTTTGCAAAGCTTTTACCTCAACCATTTAATTGTATTCAATGCATCAAGTCTTTATGACTTGATGCATTGCTCATGCTCGAGAATGTGTGGATGTTGATTGTTGAAGATTAATAAATTGATTTAAAAATACAAAACCATTTCCCAAAAAGCAACTTACATCCTTACCTTTAAACAGTGAAAACAAAATAGCCAATGCTAGAGTTCACAAAAAGTCAAAAAAGTAAAATCACGAGGCCATCGATACTCTAACTCTTCTTGCACAAAAACCCATTTGCAAACACCAATTCTTCTGATTACTTTGGATTATTCACACTATACACCAATTCAAATTGTCAATAAATAATACAGCTGTTTGCACAAAAACTAAAACATTTGTGAAATTTACCTTTCACTTCTACTGTGATATTTTAGTCAATTAACATTTAGATCAATTAGATTATCAATCATCACAATCATTTACGAAATGTCGTGTTCTTTGTGTCAAGATGGTACATGCACTCGAATTGTACTAATTTGCACGATTCTTTACTTAAAGACATGATAGACCGTTTCAAGAGAATGGTAATTGCTTGTGGTAGGAAAGACTATCGATAGAAGGAAATTTTAGAGAAACAAGAGTTGATTGATAAGAGGAAGAGAATGATTGAACAACTTCCAGAGTATGAATGTGAGTATGAAGATATGAAAGCGCGTTTCAAGAGGATCGGAGATGATAATGCTAATTTGGAAGCAACGTGTGAAGAGGCGATAGTCGATTTTAGGATTTACAAAGATTATAATGTCGATCTTTGAGCGAAGTATCACGAGATGAAAACCAGTTTTAAGAATTTGAAAGATCATAATCTTTGTTGTCAAAGCTAAGTATCAAGAGATGGTTGAATGTGCCAAAATTTTATCAACATACTCGAAAAAGTTGCGGTGATCTTGATGATTTTAGGATTATGAATGTGTTTTGTATATGTTTAAGAATGTGCTATTTTGGATTTATTTGGTATGTAAGGTAATAAGTATTTATCTAATTAACAAGGTACTAGATTACTGCATCAAATTTTATGTTATGATTTTAGGATATCATTTGTGAAAACATAAATAATCAAAATAATAGCTAATCTCGATATTCTTCACATGCGAATATACTCTAACTAAACTTAATTACAATAATAAACTCAAAATTCCATTAGTTACTGATATTATTCACTAGGAAACATAAATTTTCCAAACCTCAAATAATCAAAAATAAACTATAATTTATGCAATCTAAAAACATCGATAGTCAACATAATAAACAAACAAGTAAAAGCAATTATCTAAATAAATCAATAAACATCTTCACATGTGCAAAAATAGATATGTAATAAAAAAACATATAATGAGATAGTCAAAAGTAACAAACAAACATTATCTAATAAATCAATTAACATCTTCACATGTGAAAAAATAAATATGAAATTCAATTAACATATTCATGAGATAGTCAGCCGGATAAAAGGCTGTTAAAAATGCAGATCGATTCAATAAAAAAAGAAATTACAGTCGATACAGTAGTCAACGGCGGAGATAAACAACGCTTGATTCAATTTGAAAATAGATGGCGGAGGCGACGGAGATAGCGAAGATGCGATTACTATCCGAAATGGTTTGTATTAGAGTTTGTGTGTGTTTTTTAGTGTGGCTCATGGAAGGTAAAGAACCGATAGATGATTCTTTAAAGGCTGCGATTGAAGAAAAGGAGAATGAAGGGTGCGGCAATCACCGCCAAGATTGTTGCATCCATCGCTAGTATTGCGGTAACCACTAGCGCTATTATTCTACCCACTGCCAGTTCGACATTTCCGCTGCAGAGGCAACCACTGCTACAATTATAACCACATCAATAACACCAACAACAAAACCGAAAGAGGCTGACAATGAGATTGCCATACAATTGGTCAACCAAAAGCAATCTCACCCTATCCCTGCAGAAAGATGTAGCTATTGAAACTGGTATTGGAAAGGGTAAAGGGATTGCATATCCAACTTTGGTGTTTGAAAGTACAGAGGAGCATATAGCTTTTGATGAAAAAATTGGTAAAAGATTACATATGGAAGTAAATGCTAAAGAAAAGGAAAGGGCAAAGCGAAGAAGCCTCAAACAAAATGTAGAAGAGCGGTAAACGAATGTATGTATTTTACCTACATAATTACGAAAAGTAGTTCGGTTTACTCGTAATGATTAACTTAGCTTCATAGTCCTAAAAAGGGTCAACAAAAAGCAAAAATAATTTAGGCCATAGAAGGAATCTATACCAACGTCGTAAACAATTGCATAGATGATGCATATAAACCACTCCTTATTAGTCTACAAACTGCCACTAAATTTTTTAATGAACCAAGTAATGTTACATACTTAACTAACGACATCTAAGGTATCATACCCTACATAATTTTGAATCAGATACACAGAAAAAAAAAGCGATGGATTATAAAATGGAATTAACACCTATCTAACATAGGTATTAATCGAATAACAAAAACGATTTATTATAACATAGAACCAATTGGAAATAATCATATGTAATAAACAACGAGAAGAATATTTAAGTACCATATTTGAGAACACTTTTTTAAAACTTGATCAATCGAATGTGTTTGCAATCAACACTGTAGCTTTAAAGATGGTGACATAACTGACGTTACAAGGAAGAGAGGGGGATGACGAAGAAGGCGGTTTGATTTGTGAAAATAATCTGTAAGTAAGAATGCTTTTATGCGAGAAGCAAAAAGCAGAAAAGCAGTAACTATGGATGTTTTTTTGTCGGTGACTTTTGATTTTGAATATAAATCCATCGTCTTTTACTATTCAAATGTGTCTTTTTGTCTAACGAAAATGACGATAAAACCCTTTTAAAAATATACGGTTGCTTGCGTGCTTTTTAGCCAAAAAAAAAATCTTACACATCACGGACATTGTCACAATGTCGATGAGTTCTTAACGACAACCAATTCCTCGGTCCATTTTCAAATAAAAATGAAAGTGGTCCAAAAATACTAATTTCGCGACGCCAGTGGCTGTTGCATCACTTTCCCTAGAATTAATTATTTACAGTAGCACATATGATACGGAGTACGAGTTTAATATACAAAGTGTTATTTACTATTTAACAATAATATAGTGGTAAAAAATATAGTGTAATCAAATAATCTTTCTATTTTACTATAATGAAGTGGTAAAAAAAATTGAATGAAATTTTGTTTTTTTATAAAAATAGTTACGGTTGTCGTTGCGGTCATCATTAGCAAATTGTGGTTAGGGGTGTAGTCTTGGAGAAAGAAAGTTAGGGTGGTATTGAGATAGTAGAGCAACCACAAAACTTATACTAATTCAGATAGGCGCAATAATTTTTTTTTAAATTTCGGATCGATTAACTATTTTCTTATATAGTTTCTACAAATAGAATCTGATCGAATAAGATCAAACTTAAAGTTGTTAAAATGAGATCGAACTAAAATTTGAGAAGAGATCTCTCCTTACAATAAAAATAATTTTTATTTACTTCAACTAAAATTATTAAAGTTTCGATAGATTCTTTTTAAAATTCTGAAACCTGGCGATACACTTTGATTAGAAGTTTAATGTATCGCGGTTTTATATATATGTCGCGCTTTGGAATATTTATTAGTGTAATGTATCGGTGTATCACTAATCCAAACTACGTATCATCGTTTGGTTATTAGTTCTAAAATGTTAATCTGTATTAAAATATTAATTTTTGTGTAAGATTGCTAAAATTTTATTTATAAATGTTTTAGTGATTTTTTAGATTTGATCTTATTTTTACAACTTTAAGTTTGATCTCACATTAACACTCCCCTCTACAAATAAGCGACAAAAATCTAACATGTGAAACAATTGCGTGGTCAAAATTTTGGCAACAATGCATTCTTCGTACAAAAACGTGCGTGGATTCCCACTTGTGACTTTGTGACTCACTTTTGTATTTAGGTATAACTAGTACAAGAATTATTATCAGCCAACTAGGATCCCGTTTTTTTGCCGGAGAAGATAGACATCACTTAAAAAAAGTAACGTTAAGAAAAAGTATAGAGAATACAAGCGATGTTTAAAGGAGATAAAAAGTGAAGTACTTGCAACAAAACAAACATTAATCTATCATACGTTTCTTTGCAGGCATCATGGAAATGTATTTGTGGAAAAGTCCTGCTGTAAAATATTGAATTTTTGATAAATAAATAAAATGTACTCAACAGCATTAGATACATAAAATATTTAACTTGAAGAAGAAACAAAGCCCTACCAGAGGATAGCGACCATTCATGCGGACGACCCAGGAGGAAACGTGGTGGACGCCATGGGATGGGGCCTAGATGAAATGGTGTAGTCTTATTGATGTCGTAAAATCGCTAAAGCCTAAGTGAGATGGTCGGGTAGTCTTGCAATGATTAATCGGTTAGGTGAGGATTTATCGGATAGAATTTTTATCGCACAAAATTGTAATTGGATATTATATTATATGTATGAGATAAGTATAGTGCGTGAAAGTTTAAATATTTGAGTTTTCAAATATAATACATAATTCTTCAAAGTCAAAGTCAAACATAGATATTACTCGATTTATTGACCATTTTTAAGCGATATTTGACCGATTTTTAAGCGATTTTGTTCGATTAATCCGATTAGACCGATTTTGTTCGATTTTGTCCGACTAATTGGTTTGTTGATCGATTATGATAAATCAATACGCTTTGTAAGCGATGAGCAATTATGTCGGGATTAATCGACCGCTTGGGCCGATTTTTACAATAGAGGTCTTATTACTATTAGTCTAATGGTCGGTAAGATGATCTTATGATTTACATCTGTACATTGTAGAAATTAAAACTTGATATTTTTAGTTAGTTTGTCAGTCCCTTAAACATAAGGTAGGTTATTGTGATTTTGATAAAATTAAATGTACTTGTTTGGTCTAGTGGCCGGTCTCACTTGTGGTTTTGATCATATAAACTTTGTAAATGTCTCTCTTTCTTTTTCAGATTTCAGAACGTATATAAAATAAGAAATGCTAAAACCACTCATAAAATTTACACAAAAAAATTTATTCGCTGAAGTGTTATCAGGTGATCGGTTTAATAAAGAGAGAGGAAAAAGAAACTGCTAGAAAATGCACCAATCATCCGCTGACACGTTAGCGAGTGAATTTTTTATATGGATTTTATGAGTGAGTCTAGCATTGATATTTCACAGGCGTGTACATCTTATACGTACTAAACTTAAATATTGATGTAAAAAACAAGAAAAAGATTAAATCAACTATTAGTTTCTTACTCTATGCACATATTTTATCTTCTTTTTTTTTTTGATAAACGGTTTACCAGTTATCTTTTTTTTTTTAAACGATGAAATAAAATGAGATGACGAGCAAAAAAGATCCTTTGATATTATTTATATGAGTAATCACTGTGAGTCATGACATTGTATGCATCATATATGATCTCAAGTCTCAACTACGAAACATAGTCGCGGATATGAAGATATTACAGTATATGCTTATAAGGGTGGTGGCAGTGGGTTAGGCATGGCCTTCGGCATGCACCATACCGAGCATTGTATGTTTTGCCTCCATTTCGGTTTGGATCGGCATGAACGAATGGAACACCAAATCGGCAAACATCACCGAATCGACATGGGACATATTCGAGCGTTAGATAGCATTTAATGTGTAAAATATATCCGTTTGAGGCATAAAAAAATTAAATCTCTTTTTTCTCTTTTAAATTCAATACATCTCTAATTTTTGTCAAACAATATCGTTTGTATTTCACAAACAAAATGTATTCATCTTCATCTTCATCTTCATCTTCATCCGATGAAGAGTTAGATTTTATCCGACTCTTCATCCGACATATTTTCTACCGGTTCTACCATAAAACCTATTTACCGCGTGTGATAAGCGTTGAAGACACGGTAGCTTCTACCAAGATATGTTACCCGTTATCGTGAAAAAGCTTAAACTCTAATGAATGACTATTTTGTAGAAGACCCAAAGTTTCGCTCTAATGTTTTTCGTGAAAGATTTCGTATGGATAAGAGTTTGTGATGTAGATTTACAATCAAATGGCTCAAAATCTAAGGATTAATCAAATAAAGTTTCAAACAAAGGCCTTAAAAGGTTTTTATTCAATAATCGAAAAATGTCAATGCTTTTTTTTTGCAAAACAAAAGACCTTTAATAAGGTTTCATCACCACAACTAAGGAAAGAAATCAAACTCCTAACCAAACACAATTTGGTCATTATTTAATTCTGACATAAATTAGGAAGGAAATAAAGAAATCTTCCAACTTGAAAGTTGAAAGCATATCCTCGCATCAACATGGTCGGTCCATGTCTATCCGCGTCATTCTCCTCCTCTTGAAAAAACTCGTCCTCGGTTTTGATATGCCTAAAAACGAACCACGGGATCGAAAGGAACATCAACGTGATTCCCTTCATTATTATCATCATAACCTCCATAAACAACAACTTTTAAGCGGTATTCATCATTGATCCATTAGAATTAGACATCCGAAGGTTATTAAGCGTGGCTCAAAATTCAAACTTTCCGTAGTTGGCGGTCAAACATGGAACCTTCAAATTCGGAAATCACCAACAAGAGCCGCCCCAATGCCGTCTCCGCTAATCTAGCACCACCTTCAACCGACTTTTCTCCGGATAAGTTCCGATCACCACGAATAAACAAAGAATACCATTCCTCGTCCGCGTATTCATCATACACGGTTGTGAATCATAGATAAAATCGCCATTGGTAAGATACTCCTCGTCCTATGGACTCGTCCCGACGGGTTCAACCGGTTCGTTCCTCCAATGCCGCGATAATACTAATCGATCCAGGACTAGGTGTTGTAGTCGTTCGACTCGATCAACCGCTCCCAATCCGAGGGTAAGCCACGCGAGTCGTTGGGTCGCTCAACCTCATGATCAAACGGTCCAAGCACCTCCATCGTTGCCTCTGCCGGCGATTCTACGATTAAGATACCCACTTCCACAACGAGCCATTTGAATCAACCAAAGCTCAAACCAAGCGATGTAGATTTACAATCAAATGGCTCAAAATACTAAGGATTAATCAAATAAAGCTTCAAACAAGAACCTTAAAGGTTTTCTTATTCAATAATCGAAAAATGTCAACCGCCTTTTTCTTTGCAAAACAAAAGACCTTTAATAAGGTTTCATCACCACAACCAAGGAAAGAAATCAAACTCTAACCAAACACAATTTGGTCATTATTTAATTACGACATAAATTAGGAAGGAAATAAAGAAATCTTCCAACTTGAAAGTTGAAAGCATATCCTCGCATCAACATGGTTTGGTCCATGTCTATCCGCGTCAGTTTGTTTCTAAAATTGTAGGTGATATTGAGCGAATTTCGAATGGTTTCAAGAGGTGTAGGCTAGGGGAAAAAAAGTTTCACGCGTTGCAAAAATGTACATCGGCTATTCGTCAACTCGGTGCGGGTGGACCTCCGGATAGATACGATGATTCTTAAACATGGCATGACGAAGAACATCGAGTTATTATTATTTTATATAATTGGTATTATTTATTTTATATAATTCGTACTTTTAAATTTTTATAATTCGGTATTATTATTTTTATATAATTCGTATTTTAATTTTTTATATAATTCGGTATTATTATTTTTATATAATTCGGTATTATTTATTTTATACAATTCGTATATTAAATTTTTGTATACTTTGTAGGTGAATGCCTTGATCATTTTTGTGAAGCGGTAATCCAATTATATAGGCAAGAGTTCTTACATAGGCCAACAACCCACGACGTTGCACGCTTATACGAGGCACATGTACACATTTCGTTTGGCGAAATTGCCCTAGGTATTTGAGAGGGCAATATAAAAGAGGTGATCACCAATACCCGACTATTATGCTTGTTCGTTGCTTGAAATGATATGTGGTTTTGGCATTCATTTTGGTCCTCCCGTGCAAATAACGACATCAATGTTTTGAATCAATCATCCGTATCTTACTCATCGTAATGGAATCGACTTGATAGTTCATTTACTCAAATGAGCGAACTTTCAAACGATGGGTATTATCTTTACCGATGGAATCTATCCCACATATTCAACGTTTGTTAAAGCTTATCCTCATCCCATCGACCCAAAAGAAAAGAAATTCGAAAGCTTCAAGAGTGCGCGAAAGGATGTCGAAAGAACTTTTGGTCGTCTTAAAGCAAAATGGATTATTCTCATCATCCTCTACGGGCTATGACCGTCGCAAGATTCGAAAAATAGTTCATACGTGTGTTATATTACACAATATGATCTTAAAAGGCGACGGTGTGAATATCACCAGTTAATATAATGGATCCGCGGTCCATGCCATTTTATGACCAATATATCTACCGGAGTTACAAGATGAAAATATCCATCACCGTCTCCGCTTTGATCTTACGAAAGATGTGACGCCAAGACTTACCATACCTGATGACTAGTGTTTTTATTTAATAAGTACTATGTAATTTTCTTTCATGTCTTATGTAATTCTCTTTTAAGTATTAATAAAAAATTGTGTTTTTATTAAATTGTTTAATAAAATTATTAAAAAGAAAAAGAAAAAAAGGGTAATGAGTTAGGCGTGGTTACCGCTACTAAAATCTATTATTAGGTATTTAGATTGGTATGAGGTGAGTTGGCGAGATATTATTGGTGAATGTTAATTGTGAAAAAAAATGGTAGGCATTACTGCCACCACCCTAATGGTAATCTGTTGATATAATTAAAACTTTGAAACTCCCTTTCAATGTTAAGCCTCGAAATGTAAATAATTCATTACAGTTAAAGATTGAAAGACTATTTAAAGTTGGGTGAACCTGATTATGAAGAAAATAAGAGTCCAAGGAGAAGTTAGCGACTGCTCGAAACAATGTAGTTGGGGACCGACGACAGTTGAGCAATAATGCAAGAGGGCATTGATGATATACGTGAAATAAGCATACAAGGTACCAGAGCTAGTAAATAGTAATAAATGCAAAGAGTGAAAGTTTTAACAACAAATGTAATGTCGGTAAGTAGGTTTGTCAACCTTGTAGGTAGGGATGGCAACGGTCGGGTTAGGGCGGGTTTAGTGAACCCGCACTGCACGTTATAATATCCAAACCCGAACCCGCCCGTCCCCGATGGGTACCCAATTATTATTATCCACCGGGTTATCGGTTTTCTCCGGTGTCGGTTATCACGATTAAAATCATCGTTATCAACTCAACCTAAAAATAAAAACAAAACACCCTAATATATTCAAAGTTTTTAGAAGTTAAAGAAACGACTTCAATATTCGTGAATGTTTGAAGATTAAAGAGTTAGTGTGTCGTGTGTGTGAAATTAAAAGTCAGCGTATGTGTTAATTTAATAGTTTGTAATTACCAAGATATATGCTATTAAGGAGTAGAGTAGAAAAAAAATTATCTGCTTAAGAGATCAAACTTATTGGAACTTATATGAATTAGCAAAAAAAAAGACAAATTCTAATTATATGGGATGGATGCGGAGTGCGGGTAAGCGGACGGGTATTCTGAGGCATGCAACCCGCACCGATAAGAAAAGAATATATGTACCAACCCGTATCCAAACCCGCGAACCGCTCGAACCCGACCCAACCGGTTCGGTTTCGATTTACCATCGGTTTGGTGCTTTTGCCATCCCTACTTGTAGGCATGTCAAGCAAGACTTGTATACTTAGTGACTATTAAATCAAAAATTGTTGATAGATTTGGTAAACAATTATAAAAAACATCATAGATCAGTCATTTTTCTTTCATATGTTGTGAGTAGTAGTTAGATTGCACAATCAATTTTTCTTTTTTCTTTTTTTTTTAAATAAAAATTAACTATCTCAAAATATGTACGCCACAAATTATCTCACACATGTTAAGCAATATTTAAATCTATAATCATTTGATTGAAAAGTTTCTTACACAAGTACACAACTAATAATTGTGTGAAACGGTGTACACTTTTATTAATAAATCAGATTACAAATAATAATAATGTAAAAAAAAAGATGTAAATTTAAATAATGATGAAATGGAGTAGAAGAAGAAAGACACTATTCAACAAAATAAACGAAAGCAATAAAGACAATGGCACGAGGCTCGTGTTGAACACGATTTTTTCTGTGTACACCAAGATAAAATATTAATAACACGATTTGCATATATATTATTTACACAGCAACATTAGAAATCCTGAAATCTGCACCCCCTGCACTCGCACGTAGGCGTTGGAGTAAAACCAACTAAAAGATTTTGATTGCTAATACTAAGATTTCCTTATAAACATGCTTTTATTTCCTTCTTTGGCGATGTGGGATACTCTCCCAAACCCAATTTTGCTTTTAAACGCCTACTTTGAGACACGATATCTCATTCATTTCAACTTCATTTTTGACACATTTTACCGTTCATGAAGCTCTCGTCAAAGAGAACGCAAAGCTAACAAGAAATATAAATATATATAGCATCTACTTATATTAAATAGTGTCAAAAAAATTACAAAAAATCATTTTGTAAACATTTTTCCAACAATAATATCATTGAGATACAAGCATTTTGGCAAACTTAAATATATTTTCTTGGCCTACTTCTAGCCTTCTTACAGGAAAATTTGTGTAAATGGATACATATGTTTTGTTACTGTTCCAATGACGGAACAAAGGGCACATCATATAAGTGGTTACTTATTAAAAAAAAAAAGAAATAATACCTTTCTAGCTATCTCACTCGACTTCTTTTCTGAGTAACAACGGTTTTTGATCACCTTTTGACTGATTAATTCACGAGGTATGAAACATACCGCTACTATCCTCAAATCAGGTAAAATAATTTCTTTTCAGCGAGTTGTCGCACCTCAAGGTTGTTATTTCTTTTTGTTCTTACTTTTTGTACTTCAGTTTACTACACCATGTAAATCTAGAACATCATTCGGATTACATACAAATAACACAATGGCATGTGTTTATGGATGAATAGTTAATACACATACTTAATCATAAACGAAGATAGCTAAAAATGAGCTTCATTTGTTGAGTTAATTAAGATTTTGGAGAAAAACGAATGTATTAGCACATGGAGCTGGCCTAAACAAATGGACATTTGGGTCAAAACAAATGAAATGCATGAATGTTATTAATTTGGGATAATTTCATATATACTCAACTTAAACATATTTTATCATTTTTAATAAATGTATCACAGCTGCTTTTACATTATTAAACTTGTGTTGTTACTTGATATGAGCTCTTTTGGTAAATTATTGTGTTGGTTGAATTAATCCAGAACAAGGCCTGGTTCTTGGTCGACTTTGAAGATATGAACAAAAACAAAGGGTAAAATTTATAAGTATGTATTATATTTTAGCTCAATTTGAAATTTAGATACTAAATTTTATTTTTCTTAATTTAAGTATTTTTTGTGCAATGTAAGATTTTTCAACTTTTCAAAATATGTTATCGGTCATTTTTCAGCTAAAATAGTTTATTAATGTGATTTATCATTATAATTGAGCATTTAAACTCATTTCGGCTAAATTTATGACTGGTAATTGTTTTGTAAAAGTCCAAATAAACCTTGTAGTGCACAAAAAGAAATTTAATACTTTAAATTGAGAAAAATACTAAACTTTAAATTGACCAAAATTGTACTGTAATATTTTTTTTGTGCAATTTGCCCAAAAACAAATAGCGCAAAGATAAGCATATGTATTGTTTGCTTCACCTTGATTATGTTAGATCTAGAGTTATTTATTGTACAAAATCCGATATATATGTTTTTGGAGAAAAGTTCAATATAGAACTCATATTCATCATAACCAATCAACCAATTATACCACTCATTTTTTATTAAAATATATTCACCCTTTTTAAAAATTAAATATCTCACAAACCGTTAATCGTTACGCCAAAAATTATATCGTCGACGAGATTAAATTATCTTTTCATAGATATGCGTTGTTATATACTTCGATGATTTTTTCTTTTAAAATTTCGTCAGGAAGAATCACGTGTGATTTGTAAAAATCACACGTGATTTATAAAATCATATGTGATTTGATTTTTACGAATCACACGCTGATTTTCTGAATCACGTGTGATTTTACGAATCACGTGATTTTCCTGACGGTTTAAAAAAACTGTCGAAAGTATATAATCGATATCTATGAAAGATAATTTAATTCTCGTCACGATTTTTTTTTGAACAAGATTTACCGTTTGCAAGATATGTTATTTTTAAAAAGCAATGTGGAAAATGATTTAGATAAAAAATGGATGGCTATGATTGGTCCATTGGTTCTATGAAAAATATGAGTTCTATATGGATCTCAACTCTATGTTTTTGATGAAAGTATCTCTTGCTAGTATATAATAATTAAAGATATAGAATGAAAAAGCGGATTTTTCATTAACCAATGCGAGAGCTGAAATTTGAAATAGAGCCTTATGATTGATTAATAAAAATTAAAATTAACTTTAATTTGATCAAAACTATCTAAATTTCATCCATCAAAATAACTATTTATAAAAAACACATATGCCGATTTTATAAGAGAATAAATAGAAAATTAAAAGGTAATTAATAGAACTTTATTTGTTGAACTTAAATGAATTATAAGAAATTAAGTAAAATAACCACTCTTCATGTTTTTACTTAATAAATTTAATAAATACCTCAAACTTATATATTAATAAATATTATATATTAATAACCTGATATGTATATAAAATATATGTTCTTGTTATTAATTAATATTTTATTATCATTATATATTATATTAATATATGCGAGCGAAATTATATATATATATATAAATGAAATCATGAGTTACTGTAATACGTAAATGAATACACGAGATTATATGTATACGGACGATTCGTTTATAACTCTTTATAAGATTAAGTAAGGATATCCTCAAAAGTATTATTTGTTACTAATAGCGTTCAATAACGACTCATATTATTCTTCTTTATAAGTTTGATCCGCGCGTACATGGATTTAAAAATTAAATAGGGCTAAATTTATTATAAATAAAAATAAGAATATCAAAATGAAGGCACGGCCCCAGAGGTTACTGTGAGAAAAAATAAATACACGAGATTGTACATATAGCAACGACGGATGTAATTGCTCTTTAAAGTTTAAACAAGATACCCGGAAAAATATTTTTCAAGGGTTATTGCGTGATATTAAACACGTACGACATCTAGAACATGATATTAATAATTAAATTATACAACATTAAATTCACCAACATGTGGGTTAAACAAATTCATATACTTCGTCCAACAAAAATATGTACAAAGTATTAATCGATATTAATATATGATGAGAGCTTTGTGTAAAAGTTCACACGTGCACGGGTATCTCCAAGTTAAAAGATATTATATAATTTTATAAAAAAAATCTTATATAACAACCCGTGTATGCAACGGGTTAAAAATTAGGTAGTAAGAAAAGAAAAAAATAGTTACATTTGATTAATATAAATTGATATGACTTGTAAAGTAAGGGATTAGATATTGATACCCCTAAAATTACATGTAATACTTCTCTAACCTTTTTTTTTTCTTTTTTTATATACATAATTTTGTTTTCACTATAAATCTACGAAATAAAATAAAATAAAAATAAAAATAAAACGAAACAGAAAATGTAAAATTTGATAAGCTAAAAGTAGTAAAACACAAAAAATGCAGAAATTTATAAAAGACTGTCTTATCCGGTTAATAAGGTGTGTAAAACTGCTGAAAAAAATACGAAACTAAAACTAAAAAGATTGACAAGTCAAAAATAGTAAAAGTCAAAAAATATGGAACATAAAAACGTATTTCCTTATCAATAGTAAAACCGTAGGTAATTGTCTTTTAAATTTATATAATCTGTGGTTGTACTCTTGCACCGTAACAACGGACAAGTCATTAGGTTGAATGTTGATAATTTGTGTTATTAAAGTTTACATTTTAGCAAGTATAGTCATGATGCCTTTAAATCGTTTGTCGAATTTCGATTCCTAGCAAGTATAGCCAACGGAATCACTATCTGAATGTCATCACAAGAGTCAAAAATAGTAATAACTGCAAATTACGATGCCTTATATAAAAAAAGTATAAATAAGCTTATATTGTCATATATGGTAGCAGTGTGCTTAATTAGATGATACAACAAGACCAAATACAATCGACCAGTAAACTACTATAACATCACACAAACATAGATAAACCAACCACGATAGCACTACATATACTACAATATTAGCTTAGGTGAACTGCATAAGCATTAGGTAGATATCAGTTATCTGGAATCAACACAACTGAACCCGTTGTTTTCTGATTTTCGAGGTCTGAATGGGCTTGGACCGCTTGTGACAAAGGGTACTTGTGATTCACACGAACTTTTAGAACTCCCTTTTCGACATTTGAATACAACTCTTCTGAAGCTGCAAGGAGTTCATCCCTTGCTTCCGTGTAAAGCATCACAGATGGAATGGTAAAGAACAACGATTTTTGTGAAATTGCGCTGAAATCCAGAGGACTAGGTGAGCCAGATGGTTGCCCAAATGAAACAATGTATCCACGAACTTTTAAGCACGCAATCGAACCCTTCAAAAAAGAAAAGATGTCTTCATTTGTTTGCACCATTTATCGAAAATACCATGGGCTTTAGATTAATAGATGAAAAATATATATATTACCGCAAAAGTGTCTTTCCCAATAGAATCATACACTATATCGACTCCTTTTCCTGATGTGATCTCCATGACACGATCGACAAAGTTTTCTTCTTTGTAGATAATCACATGGTGACATCCATCCTCCTTTGCTTGCACCGCTTTTGCTTTTGTTGAAACGGTCCCAATAACAGTGGCTCCGAGTGCATTCATCCATTGACACGCAATTGATCCAACTCCACCCGCAGCGGCATGGTATAGGACTGTATGCTCAGGTCCAACCTGTTTCCAAAACAGAATTGTTTTTCTCAGACAAAAATCAGCACACAGTTTACAGTTACATCTGCAAACGATTAATTATTGGCTAAAAAAAGGTATCCATATCCACTCCTAATATCCCACCCACATGACTAAAAGTTATCCGTTTTCATGGAAGGAATTATGACATAAAGTGACATGGTGCATTTAAAATAAACTAAACAAGACTATAAACACAAATTTTATGAACCAAGTGCGTTTAAGAAAAATCAAAGTTCTTTTCTTAACAAAATTAACATCACGCTACAAAAATCCATGGGTGTCCTGGGACCCACTTTGGTCCCGTCACTGTCTGGTTTGACTAGTTTCCCAACCCGCTAACGAACCCTTCCAAAATGACGTTTCAATCACCTTAAAACAACGGCGAACTAAAACTTCAGCTGTTAACCCCTTGAAGATTACAGCAGCTGCCACAATAGGATCAACAGAAGGCGGAACTGGTACAACTCTGTCGGCAGGAAGTATCAGTTCTTCAGCATAAGCGCATACTGGGAAACCAGCATAAGCCACAAGATCTCCAACATTACATGTAGTGACTCCAGGACCGACTGCTATCACAACTCCAGCTGCCTCCATACCTTCATATTGATTAAATCGTCATAGAACACTGTTATCTTGATGTACTATGTAAATAACTAGCTTAGTGCTAGCTATAGATCATGATGTGCATAATTCTGAACACTGTTATCTTGATGTACTATGTAAATAACGAGAATTTATTTTTCCTTTTTCCGAAACCTATTGAAAACGATTTTTGACAATCCAAAGAGGAAAGCTTGAAGTTTTATTTACATAACTAATTAATCATTTACTAAATAAAATTACATATTAGCCGGTTAGAATGTCGAAAACCATAATTACCATACAAAAATAATGAATAGTTTTATATATGAAATTGCAGAAGTTAATAACTAACAAAAGGAACTATGTGTTAAAAAAAATTCCAAGGACATTTCATTCGGGTGCTATGTGTTAATAACTAACGTTAGCATTAAGGTTTTTTTTGGTTTGTCATAGAAACAAGGTTTTGGCATAAACTATCAACATACTTTTTGATATGTTTTGTCTTAATCATTTCTTTGTTTTACAAATAAATCATAAAAATATACTGTTTAATTAGGTCATTTTGTAACCCTTTGTCTTAACAATTGTATGTAAAACCTTTACTTTAGTAGTTACTAGTTAGCAATAAATTGCGACTATAAACCTGGTGTGAACGGCAATGGTGGCGTCTCGGGCAAAGGTGGAGTTCCATGACGGATAACACCTTGGCGCATATAAACATCCAAATAGTTTATACCAATCGCCTTGTTTTTCAGTTTAACTTCTCCGCTCTTCGGCTCGCCTAATTCGATATCTTCCCATTTCATCACCTGTAACAACAATTTCATGCATTGTAATACTTTTTCAAAAAAAAGAAGATCCAGTTACTCTCAAGTTTAAGTCGAAACCACAAGCACAACGTAGGTATATATATAACTAAAGATTTTATTTTTGACAGGCTGACATTTAGGCTTTGTCTCACAAGTTATAACAACATGATCTATTATCTTAAACATTTACGATCTTCAAAGATTTTGGATCATAAAACGTTACATGTTGTGAAATTTTTGCATTTTAAACCAGGAAGATTAAGAATCACCTCAGCAGCACCATATTCATAAACCCTCATTCCTTTAACCATGACGAAGTTTGATTAAATATATAAAAATCTGTATGAATCTGAAGAACAGGTTTCTTGGCCGTGATAATTGTGAACCGTAAAATGCGATTTTATAGGAGTGAAAAAAGTTGTGTTAAAAAATACATGGACACAAATGAGTGAACCATTAATCCTTTATTTCCTCAAAAGAAGTTGTCAAGTGTAGTTGATTTTAGGTTAGCTTCGTGTTTTGATATCGTTGATACGCACGTCATCTTTTTTTATGCATACATCATATTTCATAAGATTACATGATTGTATGAACGATATTACAGATGTGGTGATCGTGATCAAAAGATAGTGTCACAGATCAACCCCATTTCGTGAAGCGCTAATGATTTGAATACTCTTAAAATTTATTCAGACACTCAACATACAAACAGCTTAAAGTTAGAACGTTTAATATCAGACAAGCTTTTAATGATGATAGATAGTCCAATCAAGCAAATCAATTCCCTTTCACAAAGTCTAATTCGATTATTCAAATTCTTTATTGAGTAGATACGATTTCAAATTAATCATGTTTTTATTTTAAAAAGGGATAAAGTATATAAAAGCCACTCAACTTTTCAACTTATAACATATAGATCACTCAATTGTTAATTAGAATTTATAGGTCGTTCAACTATTGGTTTATTTTCATTTAGAGTAATTATTTGAAAGTGTATCATTTGTCATTTTTTGTTATTTGGTGTACTAAACTTTTTTTTTCTTCTTATTGTGTATACGTAACTTTCAAATTTCGATTATTTTGTGTATGTTGGGATTATTCAGCCATGTAAAATAACCATTTTACTCTTTTAAAATTGAAAAAAATAAGAATAAATGGTCACGAAATACACATAATAATCAAAATTTGAAAGTGCAGTACATATAATAAGAAAATTAGTAAACACAATAACAAAAAGTAGAATATGATACATTTTTAAGCAATTAACCCTTTTCATTTTCACCAATTTCGGTCATTTATGCCCGAAAACTATAGAATATAAGTAAGGAACTAACCTCTAACTTATCCAGGCAAGACAAATGAAAAGTTTGATGTGAAATACTGATTATATCCTTAATTTAAGTATGAATTTATATTATTAAAAGTACTTCAGAAGGATAAAACTGAAATTTTGCGGCTAATTTTTCATTCGTATGAGTTTAATATGTTAGTGTTAGGTTCATTCTTGCCGTTCAATAATTATTCGGATTAAATTTGATCGAAATTGATGTAAATAAATATATAGTTTGGGAGGAGAGTTATTTTACATACCAAACTTTTCTTACATACCAAGGGACTCATCTCCACCATCCATTCAAAAAGAAATCAATGGCTGAGATTAAAAAAAAATTATTATTTCACCTATTTTTTATAATTTAAATATCTTTTAAACCGTTAATCGTTAAGCAAAATATTTACACCGTCGCGACGAAGATTTAATTATCTTTTATAGACGGACTTGATATACTTTCGAAAAAGAAAAAAATTGCTTTTTCACGTTTTTCGTATTTTTTTTTTTTACGTTACTAAAAATTGTACTGAAAAAATCATATACGATAAAACACTAGTTGAATATCACATGTGACATTAGTGTAATATCACATATGATATTACATATCATATATGATTTTACACTAATATCACATGTGATATTACATATCATATATGATTTAACACTAATATCACATGTGATATTCAAATTAGTGTTTTATCATATACGATTTTAATGCAAATTTCAAAGAACGTAAAAAAAAAACTTAAAAAAAAAACGTGAAAATATAAAAAAAAATTGTCGAAAGTATATCAAAGTCACCCTATCTATGAAAGATAATTAAACGCCATCGAACGATATATTTTTTTTTCGCTTAACGATTAACTGTTCAAAGATATTAATATTCAAAAAACGACGAAAGTGGGTTTTAAAATTGTTGGGATTAATCTCATCCATTTGTTCAAATAAAATTGGAGGTAGATTGATCCTTCTAGATGTAAATAATCTTTTCTCTCAAACGATCTTTAATAATAGTTTGGTGATCATAAGTTCTTTCATTAAATGGGTGACATATGAGAAAAACTAATAAATTGGGTGGTTTATAGATATATTATCCCTTTTATTTAATGTAAAGTTTGTTTTTTTTTGTTTTTAATTTTTAATTTTTAGGTAATTTTTATTTTTATTTGAAGGAATAAAAGTTTAGTTGGTTTGAAAAGTGAAAAAATAATGGGTCTTAAAAGAAAAAAATGACTCAAGCTATTAATAAGCGGATATTTTGTTGTGCGAATAAAAAAAATAAAATGCTAATTTGAAGATGAGGTAGCGAAACGACTCCAACTACGTTGTGCTCTAAAAGTGTTAGTGGAGGTTTACATGGGTTAAGAACTACCTATTATTTATAATTGACTTTATTTAAAATATGCGATTTTATACTTAACAAGTGTCTTTTATGTCAAAGCAAGTTCTTTATCGTATGAATTTAACTGTTTTTTTCTTTTATCTAAATGGGCAAAACTAATAGTTTTAAACATTCAGGCACTTTCCAGTTTTTTTTTTACTAAAAGGACAAATATGACAAATTTTAACATTACGATATTTTTACAAAAGTCAAGAGTGACATATATGAGTAAGATTTAGACTAGTTGGCCACTTATTATATATATATATATATATACTATTAGGAGTTGGGGGTTGTATAAAAATAGTATGTATACATGAGATGTTGGCAACATTTGATTGGTCCATTCTTTTTTTATACAAATGGTAGTACAAAAAAAAAAATGTTGTGGCACATTAGCATTGGCTAATGTGTGTTGCAATATTTACTGTTCACCATAGAGGGTATGCATACAGTTACAGATACATAATGTTATGTACGAATCTCTCATTATATTTTTTCCAACTTTCTATCATCTCCTAGAAAATTCCAGCCCCTTTGATTCTTCTTCTCCATCGAATTAAAACCACCAATCTAAAATATTTTCACCAAAACAACAAAACACACTAACTTAATCATCAAGAGGGCAAAAAAACGCATGACAACACAAATCCAAACATCTATCAATCAATTGTTATTCGATCAAAGCCACAAAAAAGATTGGGTTTCTTATATCTGATGGGAAGCATAGTCGGGGGTGTAGCAAGGATTCCGGCGGTGTCAAGAAAAACAATCCACATCCTAACAAAGCTGGTAACTGCAATCCTATCGAATGGTCCACCTTACGAGATCCAATTTCAGAGGTTTGTATTCATTTTTCAAGCTATCTTCTTACTGTTTGCGTTGAAACTTTTAGCGTTGAAATTAAACAATTGGTGAACATATCAAAACATGTCTCGATCAGCCAGTTGTTTAATTGTGGACTTGGTCTAAATATCGGTAAAGTGAAAATAATATCTGAACCTAAAAGTTAATGCTTGAATACATTCCAACTTCTGCCTGAATAAGAAGACAATAATCACCATGGTTGAATTATGTTCTGTTCCACTTTTTACTCACAACTCAGTATGACACTTTTCATTTGTTGTTTTGAGGTTGAATCAGAAGCAAAAGAAGACATCACTGATATTACACACTTTTTTTTTCTTACACAAAATTAGAGAAAAAAACTATTGGGTCGGACCAAACCGACCCAAACCATTTCGAACCGTATTAAACTTTTAAGCTTGATACTTGCAGTTATGAATCACTAAATTGGATTATGTTTGCTTTAAAAGAGTAATATGTAACCATACTCATACCCTTGAATTGATGTGGTTTATTTTGGTATGTTTATTTAAGCATACTCATGGCCTAATGAGGTGCCATCTCGGATCATTTTTAGTGAATCATGTAGCTGTTCAGTTATGTTTACTAACTGTCCGTGTTCTGATTTACAGGCTCATGACATAATATGCGGATACTAATGCTCGCTTGCTAACTTCGAATTCTTTGTTTTAAAACAGCAGAGTCGGCTCGAAGTGGTACGACGCTTGGTTTGTTGTTCACGACGACAGTGAGTTGGAAGTTTTGGGGGACATTTGCATAACTTTGAATTGCTCCTCATTTGTAAGTTAATAATTTTAATGCTTGACATTGGAATTTTCATTCTGTAAAAATAAAAGGGATACTTAATACTTAGGCTCATTAAGTCGGTAAAATTGGTAGGTTTTGGTTAGCGTTGAAACTTTTAGCTACTCTGCACATTTTCGGTATTCAAATTCAGAAAATTGACAGGACTGAAGCTAAAGTAGCAATGTACGGATTCAAATACGGAAATGATAGAAGAAGGAAGGGACTTGGTTTTCAGAGCGAGTTGTGAATTTAATAATAAGGGTGGAATGGGTCGCTACATAATGAACAGATATGGAAACACTCGGTTTGTGTTTTAGAAGTCAATGTATAATGGTATGGTGTTGCCACTTGAATTAGAGGCAATCTTGTAGGCGCTACTACAGGAAGTTGAGAATTTGAAACAACTCTGATATGATGATTAAGGGAGGAAGATGTCACGAGGAAGATTTGCTACAACAAAATTTTGTAAAGGTTGAACGTTTTTTTTTTCATAATGGGGGACGGTGGATTTCCATAGCTGATTCTCTTGCAAACAGGGGATTGGCTGTTGAATGAGCAGGATTGTTGGTTTTGCTAAGAAGTCATTGAAGATTCAAGGTATGTCTTTTTAGAGGTATTAGCAGTTTTTTTTTTTATTTTTTTTTATTTGGAACTTTTTATGCCGCATGTGTTGAAGATTGTGTCAGTGATTGTTCGGTTAAGTTATATTCGTGTGTTTGATTCGGGTTTGCTTTTGCGTGATGATTAAGATTTAGAGTATACATATAATGTGTTTGATGAAATGTTGCTAAGAATTTACAGGTTTGTTCTTACATTAAATACTTGGTTGCTTTTCATGTTACTATTGTATATACGCTTAATTCTGAAGTGATTATGTTGTTAAAAGGAAGCCATTTTAGTCCGACTGTATATTTGGTTTCTTTTTAGGTACTGAAATTGTTGTAGAAGATATTATACTATCATGGTATATCATCATTTGTGATATTTACATGTCTTGTGCTCTTGAATTGTTAGTAAGGTTAACATGCACAATAATGCGCAATTACAGTTAGTAAGGTTAACATTTATTTGATATTAATTTGTATACAATGTAGGAAAAAATAAATGCATGATGTCGTTTGTTCTCAAAGTGTTGGTATCGCACATTAATGGGTTTGGTGCATAGACCAGATGTACGAATAAGTTGTGAATGCTATGACATTGTGTAAGGACATGACGAGTGCATGGACTATGTTGACCAAAACTGCAAAGGTTTTGTTTCAAATTAGAGGTTCCATCATCAACACACAATTTGATTTATTCATCTTTTGTTTATGCATACATAGATGATCCCACGCTCATTCTCTAATAGAGAGAAAAGTAGAAGTAGTGTAAATAGAGGCACCTGAAAGTTGACGGAAAACTGGTGATTGGAAAAATTAAACGCTAGCAGGCGTACTTATATGAACAACACATTCACATTCCAAAATATAGCATCTCCACATTAAATACGCCTAAATTGGTTCCATCCCATTGACAGTGTGCGCATTTCATATTCTTCAACTTCAAATCTTTTACCTTGCTCACGTCCTTCTACAAAGTTGGTATGGGACAACATATTTTGACGACCTTACCCTTTATTCGCAAAGGTCATAAAATGTTTTTATTCGACTGTTTCAAGTAATATAGAATTCTTAGTTGGGGTTCATTGCTTTTAAACTATGTAATTTTGTTATCTCACTTATAATAATAACATATGAGGCTGAAGAAACACAATATCGACATCTATAGTATTCATATTGGTATTAATCCGATATTATTTTGATTTCAGGGGTACTTTTCCGAATAGCGGTCTCAGCCTCCTTTTCTAAAAAAAAGGAAAACAAGAGATGGCAAACAAAGGGTAATTTTGAAGTTTTAGTATGTCTTAGTGTATCAGTTTCTTGCTTGAACTATAATGTGAGTTTTTAATTGATAAGACGGCACCATTTTTTCAGGTTCCACTTTTTTTTCAATGCCGTCATCAACATCAAAGTTGCATTGGAGCGACAAAGGTTGCAACGTCAACACGAAGATGCAAAATCAACAAGGTTAGTACCTGATATCAGTTTAAACTCTTAGGACCTTTATGGATACTATTTTTTATTCATCAGACCACATTGATCAATTATTAAAAGCAGTAACTAAAAATGGACCTACTTTTGACCATTTTTTAATTGTTATATATTTTCTTTATTGATACAACCACTTTTATTATGTGGCTGCCAAAATTTGTACATATGTGTATGCAGAATTAAGGAGGTGTTTGGTTTAACTTATTTATTTGCAAGTTGTTGGTATATTGTCTGGTGAGAGTTTCGCACACATCGTTTATATTAACAGGTTTTGACCATTGTCGAGTACGAACATTTTTCTTTGGTGAAACTATTCTATTGGCTTGCAAAGTTTCACTCTTTTGTTGCAAAGATATAATTTTTTCTTGGAATTCAAAAAAAAAAAAAAATCAGGTGAGATAAGATTAAAACCCCAGGTGGTAACTTGATTGCTATTTGATATTATAATAAATTTTGCCTTTTTTTTTAAGCTGAAATTTAGTGTTAGATGGTAGTTGTTTTAGAACCACATGCTTATACTTTACTCCCTCACTAACTATAGCTATGATATTGTATACAAATGAAATAAATGTATATATAATCTTCTTCCAAATATGTCACCGGTTCATGTTAAGGGATGCTTTTAAATAAAGTAACTAAGGTGAAAATTGACTGACTCATGTCTATTTTCTTACTTAAATGCAGGTTCTATGGCCCAATTAGCAAATCGAGTTGCGACATAGCTAAAATATTCTCAGACCAATAATACCCCAACGTTTCATATCAGAAAATTTCCACTTTTTATTGCTGCCTAGGATCATATGATGTCAATGTTGCAACAAGGCTGTTTGCTACTCTTGATCAGCTACAAAAGAAACGTTCCGCTATTCTTTTATTGACATATGATATGGGGACTCAACGTGGATCATGGCACCTGATGGATCTAGACACACACCTTGTGTCAATGATATTTTGTATGATATTATTAAGCACGCGAATTTACTTAGTAATACTTTAAAAGACGGATTATATGATGTATTGTATATAAACACAGATTAAACACAAAACTTAAGCTCCAATATTATTAATGAATAATACGAGTGATCTTGCTTATCACTAGGGTTACACCTTGAAGCCTTTGTGAGTTACGTAGGTAATTAGACAAGTACCTAAGACAATGACCTAGGACCTCCTTTTATACAACAAGGAGTCCTTTACAAGATAAGTATAAAGCTAACATTATAGAATATACACGAAATCTATTCTATACTTATCAAAACGTGTTCTCCTAATCATTATCTAATAGCAGTGGTAATAATGTACCGGTGGTATCGTTTCCACCGCTAGTGTAATTCCAAGCGATGTAAACCACAACTATCCGTGGTAATGATTATTCCCAACAATCCTCCCTAATGATTATTCCCAACAATCCTCCCCAAACTTATGATTTCTCTGCAAATCAATAAGTTTCTTCAATCTGCATTATCTTCAAGGATTTGGGAATTCAATCAAACACTTTACTTCCTCCTTAACTTCGAATAGCTCGAACATTGATCTTGAAGCCTATGTAATAATGCTCGACCTTCTCATTGTCTTCATGAACTCTTATTGTTGTACATAACATCACTCGAGAGTTCCACTTTGAGTGGATACTCTTTCTCGAAAGCATGAATGCATCAACTCCATTTCTTTGTAGAAACATGATGAACTTCACATGAGTCATAATAAAACCATTTAGTACCGGGACATGTGCATGAGAATTTCCGTAAATCATCATTAACATTTGGTTCATAGAGCCTTCAAGATTAATCCATAATCGCATCTCCTTCATATCTTTGAGATCTTGATTATCAAACCTTTCTCGAACTAACTTCCATAATGTGTCAAGGTCATCTTTGTCAAAAGATTTAATGAGATCTTCAAATATCATGAATGATGAAGTTTCACCACCTAGCCTTGTGATCTTCCATGTTGGAGCAAAATTGCTAGCAGTGTAAACCTCCTAATCAATGATAGGATGTCTTACTTGCGGTAGTTATGGATAAAAATCTTCTTCTACAACCACAATCATTCCGATCATTGTTCTTCGTTGAATTTCTCGGGGAATTTCTTGTTCTTCAAAGAACCTTAGTCTTCTTAATAGTTTGAGAATCACTTTCTTTGGCCTTTCTCTTCAATCCATGAAACCTTCTTGCTTCTTCTTGAGCTCATTGCAATAAAATCTTTATCATGTTTTTGAACTATGTAGTAGATACCTTCTACTTGATTATCAGGCATTCCTTTGAATTGATGTTTTTCCAACCACCAACATGACAACAATAAGTCTTCATGTATGAAATAATTTGTGCCTTGGTTGGTTGTCTTTGTTTCTTTGACCCTTTTCGATTGTACTAATCACATCTTGAAGTGCTTGATTGTTCTTCATTTGAATGAAATCCTTCAACCGGCGGTTCTTTGATCTTGATTAAGGATGCATCGCCTACTAGATCAATTGCCTTTTCTTGATTATTGGATTATTAGCAATCAAGAACTCAATATCTTCTTCGAAGGAACATAGCTAAACTACGGAGTCTTCTCTCTAAGTATTGTAGGTTGAGCGATTGGAAAGTGGATCTTCTTCCATTCTATCCAATCTTTTAGTCTCCAAAAGCTTGCAACTTCCATTTCTTCAAGCTTTTTCTTTTCAACAACTTGTTCTTCGAGATCTTTTCAAGAACTTCTTTATCATGAGCAATCGAACTTGTTCTTTCTTTGAAATCTTTCTTTCGGTTTGCTCTTGACTTTCCATAACCGCTTTACCTTGGTCTTTCTTGGTCAAATTATCAAATTCTTCACTTATTTGGCTCTGCAGTGGAAATTGTTTCAGTGGTAAAATCAGTTGCAGTATAGAAAATATCTTGATCATCAAGCTGCTCTTCTTGAGTATTAGCTTCCTTTGCTCCTTTACTAGTATCTCCTTCATCTTCAAAATCAATTTTCCTCCCCTGAGTTTCAACACTTGTTTTCCTTCCCTGTTTGGATGAAGATGAAATCACCAACTTTGCAGTCTTCTTGTGGGTTTTCAACCCCTGCAACTCTTTCTTTAAGGTCTAAATCTCTTCTTGTAAGTGTTTAACATCCTTGGCATCTTGCTTCTTGACATGTGCCAAGTCATACATAGAGATTCAACACCTTGGCTAACTTTGTACACACAACCATCAATTCCAATTGTTGCCCACTACCTCATCACTTCCAACCGTGTTACCTGTTGGGAGAGGTGAATCATGGGGCATTGGCTCGATTCCTCCCTAGTTGGACTAGGTTGAAGTCTAGAACCACCAACGCTTGTTCCTAGACCAAAGGTTCGAAAACTTGTTGTGTTGTCATGAAAGAAGGTGGTTGTTTGCTCCTCCTCTCATAGGTTTGAGAACGGTGGAGTATAATCAATGTTTGGAACAGAGATTATGGGTGTGTTTTGTTCGGTTGTAATCTTTGCAAGCATTTGAGGTAAGAGTGGTGTAAAATCATGTTGCCATCTTTGTTCATGTTTTGAAAAACTTTAGGCTTTAGGCAACCGATTTCATAAATATTAGTATGGGGTTGCAATTGAAACTCATTTAGCACTGCTTGCACAAACCTTGGATACATTAAAAATTTTGTTGAACTCTTTACATTGCCACCATACTTGTAAAAATATAATTTGACCGATTAAAATCTTATCGGTGGCTAGACAAACCAAAGGGTAAGCCATGGTTGAACTAAATTGCTCATAAGATGTTTTCTTTGATGAGACAATGTAAAAGAGTATGAATCAAAAATCTCCATTGGGGACAAAACCACTCTTTTGAAAGTAGACTTTTATCGGTGGTATCATACCCATGGATGATAAAGTATCATGAATTTCGGGCATAGGTAATGTGATGAGACCATTGAGATCACCCAATTGGAGAAATCTCCTCAAGGATGCCTCAGTAACATCAATAGTTACCCCATCCACAGTGGCTCTTAGAGCATCCACTGTTTCATGTGTATCTCCATTCTCAAGTGTTATGGACTTAGCAGAAGTCCAAAACTGTTTGATTTGAGAGATATAGATTGTGGGTTTTAAAAGCAAAGCATACCTTATATGAGTGGTATTGAGAAAGTCCACAATCGATGAAAAATAGCCACTCTTCTCGTTAGACTTTTGTAGGTAGGCCACTAGGTTGTGTTCATCGCAAATTTTAAAGGTGCCATAGAAACTTTTGTTGAAAAACGATATTATGTCGGTAAGAATTGAAGTAATAACTAGCCAATTGAGAGAAAGATATATAGGGTTAGGGTTTAAGATTATTGCAAGAAAAATTATCTTTAGAAAGTATTTATCTTTAAGAGGATAATAACAATATGGAAAGAAGATAATTTTCTTAAAATTTTAACCTTATATATATGGAAATCGATGGTTACTTTCAACGGCTAGTAAAAATAAGTTCTTGACATAATCGGTTGTAACGGCTAGAACAATAGTGGTAAAATAACACCGTCGATGGAAGCTGTGAACTAGCGGTGGTAATTTTTCACAAAAATTTCAAAGAGCGATGGTAAATAAAATCATATGAAAACTAGATCGCTCTTATCATAGTTTTAGCAAACTACCACTATCAACGGATTTGATATGTCTTTACCATGAGCCGTTTGCTATGGACTAGCCAACTCTTAATCATAAAGAATATGGTGAGTTGATAACCATATAGTTTTGGTAAACTATCAACCATAAACGGATTTGTCAAGTCTTTACCGATGGCGGTTTGCTCGGACTAGTTGATTCTTATGTGGATTAGACATGGTGAATCAATAACCATTTGTTGTGTATCTCAGATATACACCTTTTAAGATCAACTCCCATCAAAGCTTGGTTATGTATCTATATGAGATAGGAATAACCAACTTGTTATTAACCAAAATTACTTTTAACCAAACCATTACCCAAGAAAAATATCTTCCAAAGTCAACCCGATAATATCTATATTTACTCCTTAACCTACCAAAATAGGAAAAAGTAAATATACTCATTAATTAACCCTTTCAACCGACTTTGTCTATATAAGGAGGCTTGGCTTATTGTAATCTTCATCAAAGCACATTCAAACACACAAAATCCCTAAAAATAATCATGAGCAATCCTTCCAACACCATTGACATCTCCTCTGATTCAGAAGAAGAATATGTGATCGAGTCAGAGACTTCCTCGAGGTATCGGGATGGTCGGATACTTCCAAAGATGGGTGGAAGCACTTCATCCAAGAAGTACACTAAGGAGGCGCAAGCGTGTACTGCCGCAAAACCTGCACCATCTCTTGAGTTTTACTCCAGCTCATCAGATGATGATGAGATAAATGATGAGACCTATTCCATGGCCAAAGAATTGCCTAGAGCTCTTACAAAGGCACTGGAAACAGCTATCTCCAATATGAAGCAGATATCCATACCAACAAAGCCTGCAATGCTACCAAAACCTCCTCCACAAGTTCTTGGTCTTCCTTGTCCAAGAATGCAATCCACCTTTGAAAACAAAAGGAAGAGGGCACAGAAAAACAAGCATGACTATGTGGGCAAAGGCAAGAAGCCAATGGAGTAGCTGGTGGTAGGTGTAGGATGTGCTAGGTTGCAGTCTTTTGTGTTTTGATGATTAGAAGTACTTTCACTTTGGTTGTAATGAATCATATTTTATTAATGAAATGAAGTTTCTCTGTTTTCCTTTTTCCACTGTAAGAGCAAGCCTGTTACCACTGTTTGCAATATAGTTCCCACTGTTAAAAATAATTCCTGCATAAAATTTAGTGGACAACTAGAAAGACAACCACCAAAGAGTAACCATTCAATGTAAACAAAGAATCCTTCAAATCTGCAAAACACAAACATAAACCAAACACTGGAATCACTGTTAAGGTTAGCAATGGTTAGTGTAAATCAAGAAATGAGCATAGCAGTGGCTATAGTCAATTAGGTCAACTTATAGACACTGATACACTTTCCAAGGCCACAGGACTCCATTTACTTCTCAACCACTTACACCTTCCCCTTTACTCCACCTCCAAAACTGACATACTGTCCATCATAATGTTCAAAATCTGAAAGATAGGACTTGTTGCCAGTCATGTGCCTTGAACACCCACTATTTGTATATCCTTGATCTGATCTTTTGTCCTTGGATGTTCCTGCACATAAGAGTAAAGAGTTAGTTTCTTTTGGGGACCCAAGCCATGATTGACTTGGATGCGCCTCGTGTATCAATATAGTTAAATCTATCAAAGGTCATTGATACACCATTGGGATTGGTTGTAGAGGTATTTCCTTTAGGTTTCCATTCCCAACATGTTGAGGCCTTCACAACATTGCCCATGTCCCCTTTTCTTATTTACAACCCTTGCGGTGGTAACTTTTGAATGAGCGGTGGAAACTGCTTGGTTTGTTTTAGGTACCCACCGTTGGTTATAATGAACGTTATTATTCGAAAAGTTCCTTTCCTGTTTGTGCAGATTTTGCAAAAGTTGGTTTGGACTTTGCACTTTTAACGGTGACTTAGGGTGGCGATGTTACAGCTTTTGAAGTGGCAAAGTTTTGAGACCACTTCTTAGTTGAACGCTCTTGGGACCATTTTGCAATGTGAATTAGGGTGTACATTATTTTGAAACCCGTTAGACTCCACCCTTTTATTCCCATGGACTTCCTTCTCCCATTATGATAGTCACAATAAGCATGTAAATGATCAAAACTACCACAGATATAGCATGCCTTATTGTACATCACAAAATCACTACATAGTTGTTGAGATTTAACATGATTCCAACTCCTCTGGTTACCCCTAGAGTCAGAGGCTTGTTCTATACATCTCGGCATACCTTCTGGTTGATCTAGGTTTAATAACCGGTTTCCTAGGTTTCTCTGTAATAAGATAACAACTTTTGGGATAGAAGCCTCTACATTCTTTTTAACATTCTCATCAACAACGGATGAGTCACTAGCACTCTCAAAACATCATTATCCT
The DNA here is from genome assembly GCA_022545495.1 of Chrysanthemum lavandulifolium. Classification (NCBI taxonomy): domain Eukaryota; kingdom Viridiplantae; phylum Streptophyta; class Magnoliopsida; order Asterales; family Asteraceae; genus Chrysanthemum; species Chrysanthemum lavandulifolium. The sequence goes on along the minus strand of CM040244.1, from coordinate 74,725,985 downwards.
GCTTAATCTCTTCCTCACTTTTCACCATTGTGTCCTTTAAAGGACCATATTCACGTTCAAGGTCCTGAAACTCTTCTAAGCCTGTATGAGCTAAATCTATACCTGGAGGTGAATGAACACCCTTAGAGGTGGATGCACAATATTATAACCCATACCAGACTTAACTTTACTATGTACTTGAGCATTCCAAATTTTATCAATTGACTTAGACTGATGATAACATGTGTCTAATGTTAAATTGACATTTCCATTTTCTTTTGAAGTTTTTCCAACTCCTTTTGGTATGCTTCATTCATAAATTTTGTATGTTCTACCTCTCTTCTAGAAGAATCATATCATCATTATATTTTGTCTCATTTTCTCTATAGTGATCTATTTGTTTCTCTAATCTGCTATAGCTCTCCTAAGGTTAGACACGGTATAATTAGCGTATATAACTCTTGTCTTTCATTAGAATATAAATCATTAAGCCTTTCAACTTCTCTAGCGACCCTACATGTTTTAGAACAACTTTCAAAGTTTTGTACCTCAGTCGAGAAAGCCATGAGAGCAAATTCAAGTAGCAACAAGAGCGACATCTCGAATGTTCTTCTTCTTGTTCATCGACCATGAAACTCCAATCATAGCTCACACCATCAATTGCCAACATTGCCTTTGGTTCTTCCACGCTTGGTTCCTTCTTTGCTTGTACCAAGTAGACTGTTGTCCTTGGTCTTTGGTCTTCTACACTCTAGCAAAATGTCCAAACTTGTGGCAATTAAAGCACTCCACTTTCTTCTTATCAAAGCATGCAGTTTCACTACCATTGATGTGAATAGGCTTGCCAGTCTTCTTGTAGAATTTCCTAGCTCTCATGCTAAGCAGAGCTATTTGCCATTTTATATCCATCTCCTCCAAGTCATCTTCATCAATTTGCTCTATGTCTTCATGAGTTAAGACATAGCCATTTACTTGAGTGGAGATAAAAGCATAAAAGGTAGGATCTCCAATACTAGCAACCTTCTTCTTTGAACTGCGGTGGTAACATTAACATTACCGTGGAAACTGTAGAACCAAAGATGGCAAAGTCATCATCACTATCATCTTGAATCATCACTTTGTCGTGAGGTTGACAACAATGCCAAGCTACTAGAGCTTGTACCAAGTTTCCGCCTTCTTCAACCTTTGCTCAATAAGTTTGAAGTTGTTGTAAAGGTCATTGAGTTTCATTGTTTCAATGTCGATTTGTTTTCCCGACGGTAACATTGGTTTGAAACTCAAGGAAAACTTCTTAGAAACTTCAAATTGAGGTCTTCCTTTTCTACCTCAATGCCAAACACGATCGGTTGTGTAACAATCTTCCGAGTTTGGTGAAGATGCTATCAAGTGAGTCATTGCTTGAAGCGAGAAGTTTTCATAACTTTGCTTCAACAATGTCTTTGTGTCTTCTTTGTAGCATCATTACCACCAAACACCGAGCAAATCTCTTCAAACAGTTCTTTAGCGGTCATGTACTTCTTTGAATGCAATGATCGATCTTTAGGAAGAGTCATCGACAACAAACTTCTAGCTTTAATATCATTCTTCCTAAGAGCTTTTCAATACTAGATTCGGTACGAAACTTTCACAACATCTGTGTCACCAACCTTCACAAGACTAGTCACGGGCTTGAAAGAATCACCGGTTTGAATGATCTCCCAAAGAGCATAGTCTGAATGAGAAAGTATTGCTCAATCAATATCCTCCACATCTCAAACTCATTAAGTTTGAGCTTAGGTAACCTTGGTGTAGAAGAGTTGGACCGGTTGTTTTCCATCTCCATTGAATTGAGTGAGTAGGTTAAGCTTATTCCTTGGATCTTCTAAAACAAAATATCGAACCTTCGCTCTGATACCACTTGATGGATCTCGACACACACCTTGTGTCAATGATATTTTGTATGATATTATTAAGCACGCGAATTTACTTAGTAATACTTTAGAAGACGGATTATATGATGTATTGTATATAAACACAGTTAAACACAAAACTTAAGCTCCAATATTATTAATGAATAATACGAGTGATCTTGCTTATCACTAGGGTTACACCTTGAAGCCTTTGTGAGTAATACGTAGGTAATTAGACAAGTACCTAAGACAATGACCTAGTACCTCCTTTTATACAACAAGGAGTCCTTTACAAGATAAGTATAAAGCTAACATTATAGAATATACACGAAATCTATTCTATACTTATCAAAACGCGTTCTCCTAATCATTATCTAATAGCAGTGGTAATAATGTACCAGCAGTGGTAATACGTTTCCACTGCTAGTGTAAATCCAAGCAGTGTAAACCACAACTATCCATGGTAATGATTATTCCCAACAACACCTTCTCATCTGATGATAACATCAAACAAACAACGTAAGACCTTCATTATGATAAATTCCTTATAAAATATTTGTAAAGTTACCAACGATACTTCAATTGCCAAATTTCAAACATATTCGTTTTTGTTACTCTATGAATTCAGGATATACTTGAAAGAACTATTGCAACTAGGAGTCGAGAATGGAACTGCAGAACTACATTCACGTCTTTGTAGTAAACAAGTCATTATCTTCCATCCGAGTAAGAAAAGGCATCTATGTTTAGATGATATGATATGTTCTTATAATCTTCTTTAAATAGTATTGTACTAATTTATATTGTTTCTAACATATTATCTTTGGTTTGCATATGTATTTGTATATCACAACATGGTATTGCTACCCATGTACCATCTACAGATAGTAATAAACATGATTCTTGGACTGGTGAGATGATATAAATATTTTAGATAACGTAATTATTGTTGCAACAGATTGAAGAGGAAGAAACCCATCAGCATCTGGTAATGAGTGTCTTTGTTTAAAATTGTTAATCAAGTTCAATTAGTGGTCTATTGCTTATAATATATGTTTTGCTTTGAAGTAACTAGATAGTTTGCAACCGTAGAGTTTGTGTATAAAATCTCTTAACTTTGATATTTAAATTTGAATATGGTTACTGGAACTGCAGCCTAATGATTATTGGATCACTATCTATACTTAATATCAATAAACATTCTTAAAATGGAAGTGGTTCTTTGGACTTAATATTTTTGTTACTTTTTGAGTGTGCAGACGTTGTTGTTAACATATAGTACTTACAACATTCAAATAATGTTGTCTATATCAAATTCATATAATTCATTCACATTGGCCTTTTGTCATCTTCGACTAATTAGTATGTTTCCTGTAAAATAATTGGAAATGACTTGGTAAATTGATTCCGTAACAAATCAATCGATAGGTATGATGAGTGCCATTAGTCACTTTAGTTTTATGTGAATGAAAGTGGCAGGATACGATCGGGTTACTAACATATTAGTTTCAGTTGCTACATATATCAAGAATTTAAGTTGTAGTTTGCCTAAATGTTTTAACATAAACACGGCTTTCCCGCAGCAACGCGCGGGCAATTATGCTTGTTCTGAATAAGATGGAACGAGATTGAGACTTCTCAGCCACATATTCATATTCAAACTTTTGAACCACAATAAGATTCGAAGCCTCTTAATAAACAAACAAAATCTAAATTAAATAAGCTTAGTTACACTGTTTATTGGGCATGTGCTTTATTAGATAACACATTAGAACGAGTAACAGAAGACCAACAAACTCATAGACGAAAACACAAACATTAAAACTAACAATAATGGACTAATTAAACAAGCCAATACAAGATGCTTAGGCGTTGGATAGATTAGGAGCTACTAATTATCAAGGTATCAAGACAATGGAGCCTGTAGTTTTCTGACTCTCGAGGTCTGAATGGGCTTGGGCGACTTGTGATAAAGGGTACCTGTGATTCACACGAACTCGTAAAACACCCTTTGCAACATTAGTGAATACCTCTTCTGAAGCTGCTAGGAGTTCATCTCGAGCTTCTGTGTAAAGCATCACGGAAGGAGTAGTGTAGAAAATTGAATTCCTTGCAAGTTTTTGGAATTTTATAGGGTCTGGTTCACCTGATGGCATCCCATATGAAACCATATATCCACGAGGTTTTAACAACGAGAGCGATCCCTTCAGAAAGAAAAATTACATTTAGTTCATTTATACCATACTTCTTATTCAGCATGAACTAACCAAATAAAAGTGGGCTAAATAATTAGATTAATATGATAAACTATTACCTCAACTGTGAGTTTGCCGATTGAATCATAGGCTACATCGACTCCTTTTCCTGAGGTAAACTCATTAACACGATCAACAAAATTTTCTTCTTTGTAGACGATGACATGGTGACATCCATCTTCCTTTGCTTGCACTGCTTTTGCTTGTGTTGAAACGGTCCCGATAACGGTGGCTCCAAGTGCATTGCCCCATTGGCACAACAAAGATCCAACTCCGCCTGCGGCTGCATGGACAAGGATTGTATGCCCAGGTCCAACCTGTCTCCAAAATTATGCTATCATCTAAATAGGAGTAGGTCGATTTGATTTGATTTGATTTATCTTAGATGGGTCAAATGAAATAAATTTCATAATAAACGGGAGAAACTTAAATGCCCAGGGGAACCACTTGAAAGTCACGTATAATTAGTCTATATATGATAAATGCATACGACCTTTTAAATCATATTTAGATTATTATTGTAATAATATTGTTTTTGTAATCATAATGAATCGGTATGACTTTGAGTATAAAGTGGGTGCTTCCGGTATGATAGTTTTCATAGGAGGCAAGTGGGTGGGGTATTGAGTATGTTATATATATGACTATCATAGAAAATTTTCGGACTCAAAGTAGTAAAACAAACATCTTGTATCGGAATGAAACTATTCCCTCATTCCTATATTGGTATACCAAACGCACCTTTAATTTGCCACCTCAATTTTCATTCATATATTCCGATTTAAAGCAAAATTTTAATCACCTTAAAGCAACGGCGAACCAAAACTTCAGCAGTAAGTCCCTTAAAGAGCACAGAGGCAGCTACAATAGGATCAATAGAAGGAGGAACTGGTACAGCTCTTTCTGCAGGAATTATTATTTCTTCAGCGTATGCGCACACTGGAAAGCCAGCATATGCTACAATGTCTCCAACGCTACATGTAGTGACTCCAGGACCGATCGCTATTACAGTTCCAGCTGCCTCCATACCTTCGATTTGATAGTAAACATGCACTTTAGTGATTTTCGTCCATAAACCATGATATAAATTTCTTGTGGCCGAACACAAAGCAATTTAACATTTATATATAATGGTCAAAATTACAACTATCAGGGAGTGCTAATCATAGTTTTGGACTCGTAACTCTACTCTTGAAGCGAAATCTTTTTTATTTTGTGGTTTTCAACTCGTGACTTCATTAAACTCGTAAGAGTCACGACATTGAAGAAAATATAGTAGAAATTTAATGCTCCATAATCTACCATCAACACAACCACCTGCACTACCATCTAGTCATCTACCCATTATCACCATACTATTTTTAGTTGCATGATTTTTTTTTTTTTTTTTTTTGATTTTTTTTTCTTAGTTGCATGATCTAAGGTAGTGAATTAAGATGTATAACAACCAAGATCAACAACAACAACAACGATGCCTATTCCGCTAAAGCAAGGTAGATAGAAGCATAGGATGTAGAAAGTTACACCCATATATTGGAGTTAACAACCGGCAAAATGAACATCATAAAAATTAGCAATAAAGTAAGCGAAAACTGAACAAATAAAAAAAATCACCTGGTGTGAAAGGCAACGAGGGAGCATCATACTCGATCAGACCTTTACGCATATAAACATCCAGAAAGTTAATCCCAATAGCAATAGCTTTTATTTTAATCTCTCCACTTTTCGGTCCTCCTAATTCGATATCCTCCCATTTCATAACCTACACCAGCAATAACAATCATAAACACACAAACCTACTTTAATTAAAAAAACAAAATGAAAGAAAACAATGAATCATTGCTGTTAAGGTAAAACAAATAATTAGTGACGGAACCTGAACATTTTTATAGCCATTGCCAAATTGTTGCTAATTTAAACTTTTGTTTAGAGTATTTAGTATTTCGAGAGACGGAACATTATTAGTTATTAGACATAATTATGTTCCGTCTCTCGAGTAGTATATTCTTATAACCTGAACAACATATGATTGTTTCTTCTACTTTCTAATTATAGGAAGAAGAAGAAGAATCACCTCAGGGCCACCGTATTCATAAACTTTAATTCCTTTAACCATTTTGAATATTGCTTGAACCACGTTTGTATGAATCTAGACAAGTGTCAAATACCATTTTATAGGAGTGAACAAGATAGTTCTAGATGTTTTTTAGTAGTAGATTGTTGGCCATATATTACTATTTTTTCGTTTTTATTTTAGAATGACAAAATTACACGTTTAGTCCATGTTGTTTACCTCAAATAACAGGTTTAGTCCTTAAGTCATTTTAATTACTCTACAAATACTTATTTTTGAAACTTGTTGCCCATTTAGTCCTTATTATGAGAAATAGGGACTATTCGTGTAATAAAAAACTGTAAATAATTACACGGATGATCAATGAACACGCTTCAAAAATAAAGATACGTTGTTAGAATTAAAGCGGCAGACTAAACTATTATTTGCGTGAAACCACAAGCGACTAAACGCAGAATTTTCTTTTTTAATAAACTTTCGTGACTGGATAAGAATCTACAAATGAGTGGCTCATCTTTTTGGCAATAATGCATTTTCCGTACCAAAAACATGTTTGGATTCCCGTTTGTAGGCCACCGGCCATTTTGTTTGGTAAATCTTCTTTACCAATACTTATTGTGACATGTGCTATATCGTTATATCTTCCAGTTATTACATCTTTATCTTTATCGACATCAAGTGGTTAAAAGGGTTTGTCAACAACAAGCATTACCGATTTACCTAATTAGAATTTTATCTTTGGAATATGGATACAACCAACCCAAAGTTACTACTGTAATAAAGTTTGTTGAGTTAGACAACCCAAAACAGTAGACAAAATAAAACCCGAAGTAAACTGTTTTAATTGCATAAAGTCTAACGTGTTGAATTGAATATAAAAAAGGCTTGTAGGATAGCGACTACTCAAGACAACGCACAGGAGGAAACGTGGTAGTAGCGACAACGTAGGCAGTGACGATCTAGCAATGGGGACCAACAATATATAATGGCAACAATGTAGGGTCAATGTACCACTTGTATATGTAGAAATTAAACTTTAATTTCTTTTAAAGTTAGAGTAAAGTCTAAAATATATTCTTGTGGTTTGTCTTCCTTAAACTTTTTTCAAGATAAAATCATTTTTCCGCTAAGAAATTTAGACAAATACATCCCCGTTAAGAAAATCAAATTAGTGAGGACTAACTGCAAATATTTCTCCGTTATCTCCCAATGAAGAGAAATATTTGCACCGTTAGTCCTTAGGACTAACGATGCAATAAAATAAATTGCATCATTAGTCCTTAGGACTAACGATGCAATAAAATAAATTGCACTGTTAGTCCTAAGGACTAACGGTGCACTCCACCGCCACCTACCACCACCAGCCACCTTCACCGCCATCTACCACCTCCACCGCCACCTCCACCCACCACCACCCAACGCCACCACCCCCACCTCAACTGCCGCCACCCACCGCCACCACTTCCATCACCACCCACCTCCACCGCCACCTACCACCTCCACCGCCACCTCCACCCACCATCACCCAACGCCACCACCTCCCACCTCCACTGCCGCCACCCACCGCCACCACATCCATCACCACCCACCTCCGCCGCCACTTTACTATCCATCGCCACCTCACCACCACCACCACGCCACCTTCACACCTCCACCGCCACCCACCGCCACACTTCCATCACCACTCACTCTCCACCGCCACTCACACCTCCACCCACCACCACCACCACCACCCCCCACCTCCACCGCCGCCGCCCACCGCCACCACTCCATCACCACCACTCCACCGCCACCCACCACTACACGCCACCACCCCCACCTCCATCGCCGCCACCCACCGCTATTTTTCACCACCACTCACCTTCATCGCCACTACCACGCCACCACTACCACCACCACCACCTCCACACAACCGCCACCCGCCACCGCAACCACCTCCACCACGCCACCACCATCGTCACCGCCACCCACCAACACCATCACCCGCGCGCGGGCGGCGCTACGCGCGCGCGCACGCGACGATAGCGCGGCAGCGAGCAAGGCGCGCGACGCGCGCGGCATTGCGCGCGACGGAGCGGGTAGCGCGATGCGGCGGTATCAGCGCGCGAAAGCGGCGCGCGGCGCGCGCGCTGATGCGGTCAGCGAGGCGCGCGCGGCGCGCGCGCGCGCGCGGGCGGCGGTGCGGCGCTGGGCGGTAGCTGGCGCGGCTGAGTGGCGCGGTGGCGCGCAGCGGCGGCAGCGGAGCGGCGGAGGCGGTAGTAGCGGTGGCAGCAGCGGTGCGGCGCGCAAGCGCTGCTGCACGCGCGGCGGCAGCGAAAGGGGCGCGGCGCGGGCGCGGCGGCGCGGGCGCGCGGGCGGCGCGAAGGGCGCGGCGGCAGCTGAGTGGTGGTGGCGCAGCGCGCGCGCGGCGCGGAGTGGTAGCGTGGCGCGGCGGGTGGTGGTAGGTGGCGGGAGTGCACTGTTAGTCCTTAGGACTAACGGTGCAATTTATTTTATTGCATCGTTAGTCCCCACTAACCGATTTTACCACAGAGGATGATTTCAGCGCCAACTTTACTAATCTGACTTGACGATTTTGCAAAAAAAAGTTTAGGATGAAATGATACATGCGACAAACCACGCGAGGACGATTTTGACTTTCTCTTTAGAGTTAACTACATTTTGTTTCTCGGTTTGCTTGGTATTTCTTTTTACTTCAATTTTAAAAAGTTCTAGATTCCATCCAAAAGTGATACTTTTGTTCCACTTTTAATCCATTTTATAACGACATTAGTTTTGTTAGTTAAGTCCAATGCCGTCGACAACTTTAGCCCTTTTACTAATCGGTCGTTTGTAACGTTAGTCTTTTACAAGAAACCTCTATAAATTAATAATGTTGACCAAGATATTTTATTAATTTAATGATATTATTATATCGATAAATTAATAATTTATTAATTTAAATAAGTGTTACGTATGACTTTTAAATTTTTAAATACAATAGTTAGAGATGAAAAATAAATTTAAAAAACAAGTTTCAATTAACATTTTACAAATTCACATTCACAAATTTATTGAATTTGTCAGGTTTATTGTTTTTGAATAGGTAAAAAGTTTTCTTCATTGGGCCAAATTCCAATTACGTATGGCCTTAATTGAACCTGTACAAGTTCTAATTACGTACGACCTCTATATATATGTGTATTTTTTTAGTAATTATTAATTTATAGTTTCGTTGGGACCAATATATATATCACCTTTCAAAAAATTATTATCTTATTATTTTATCGATTGAGGTCCAAATTAGACTCATCCCAAGTTAAGACTTGACAAATTATTAATTTTATCGACGTTTTAATTTATCTAAGATTAATTTATAGAGTGCTTTTATCAGATACCAACGATCGCTTGCAATGTTTGCCATGTTAGTCCTTTATACCAACGATAGTTTGCAACATTAGTCCTTTATACCAACGATTATTTGCAACGTTAGTTCTTATACATACGCCTTTGTTTATGTTTTTATTTACGCTTTTATACACGTTTTTATACGCACATTTTTATAAATGCTTTTATCCACGCTTTTATATACATCTTTATTTACGTTTTCATATATGTTTTTATACACGTTTTTATACGTGTTTTTTAAGCGTTTTTATACACGTTTTTATACGCGTTTTTTACGCGTTTTTATATGTATACGTTTTTAAACATGTTTTACACACACGTTTTTACGCATATTTTTATACACGTTTTTATACACGTTTTTACATTCGTTTTACGCGTTTTTATACACATTTTTGTACGCGGTTTTATACACGTTTTTAGACACGTGTTTATACACACATTTTTATACATGTTTTTATAAATGCCTATATACACGTTTTTATATACGTCTTTATTTATTTTTTTTATACGTTTTTATAGACGTTTTTATACGCGTTTATATATGCGTTTTTATATGCGTTTTTATACACGATTTTATATATGTTTTTATACGCGACGCTTTTACGTGTGTTTTACACGCGCTTTTATACACGCTAATAGACAATTTTATACACCTTTTTATATAAGTTTTTACACATGTTTTTACACATGTTTTTACACACGTTTTTACATGCAGTTTTACACACCGTTTTATACGTTGTTTTATACACGTTTTTATACATAGTTTTATACGCGGTTTATTACACATTTTTACACACGGTTTTACACACGTTTTTATACGAGTTTTTATACGCGTTTTTATACACGTTTTTATACATATTTTTATACGGATTTTTATACGCGGTTTAATACAAGTTTTTATTCACATTTTAATACACGTTTTTATATAGGTCTTTATAAACATCTTTATTTAAGTTTATATACAAGTTTTATTCACGTGTATAAAAACTTGTATAAAACGTATAACAACTTGTATAAAATATGTATAAAATTATATATAAAATCGCATATAAAACGCATATAAAAATATGTATAATAACGTTTATAAAACCTTATATAAAAACGCTTATAAAAACTCGTATAAAAACGTGTATAAAACATGTGTAAAAATGTGTATAAAAATGTGTATAAAATCGCGTATAAAAACGTGTATAAAACATGTATAAAACTATGTAGAAAAACATGTATAAAACTACATATAACGACGTGTATAAAAACATGTGTAAAAACGTGTATAAAAACCTGTATAAAACCACGTATGAGAACGTGTATAAAACCGCGTATAAAAATGTGTATAGGAACTCGATAAAACATGACGGTATAAACGCATATAAAACGTGTAAAACGTGTATACAAAACGATATAAAACGCTGCAAATGTGTGTAAAACGCGTGTAAAACGTGTGTATAAAATCATGTATAAAACCGCGTATAAAATGTATAAAAAACGTGTACAAAAGTGTATAAACGGTAAATAAAGACGCTTATAAAGACGATATATAAAAGCGTGTAAAAGCATCTATAAAACATATATAAAATGTGTGTATAAAAGCGTGTTCAAAAATATGTATAAAAGCGTATATAAAAACATAACTCAAGATGTATATAAAAGGACTAACGTTGCAAACATTGCAAACGATCGTTGGTATAAAAGACTAATGTTGCAAACGATCTTTGATATAAAGGACTAATATGGCAGATGTTACAAACGATCGTTGGTATAAAGGACTAATGTTGCCAACGACCGTTAGTATAAAGGACTAACGTTGCTACTTAAAGACTGGACTTAACTAACAGAACTAACGTAATTATCAAAATGGACCGAAAGTAGAACAAAAGTATCATTTTTAGACTGAATCTGAAACATTTTTGAAAATTGGATCAAAAATAAAATACCCAGCAAACCACAAGTACCAAATATGTAGTTAACTCTTTCTTTTATATTGTATGCATAGTGTCCCATTTTTATGTTTTCGTGATTGAAATAAAAAATTGAAACTAACTATGGGTTTTTATTTATTTATTATTTTTTAAGAAATCGAAATAAACCATATCAAGTGTGTTAAGCAGGACTTGAACTTATAACCATTTTGTTGGAGAACTTCTCACACAAAAAGATTTATCAATGGGAAACAAGTACTTTGATGAAAATAACTATTGCCTCCGTCTTAAAATAATGGACCATATTTCCTTTTTAGAAAATCTCAAATTAATTGCTCACTTTCTATTTTAAGAATAAAAAGGAATTTGGTTGAAGAATATTTTATTTAAATGGTTGAAAATCAGAATGGTTTCAATTTTATTAAACTACGCGATTTTCATCTTTCAATAATTTCGGTATGAAGAGTGTGATATATTTGTTTGCGCTCTTTCACTTAGAAACAAGTTTTGACATTTAAGATTTTAAATATCAAAAAGTTTTTGTTTGGTTTGTCAATGTTAGTTATAGAAGCTCTTACATTATGTTAATAAAAATATATATTTTACAAGTTGATTATTTAATAAAAATATAGACGGAATAAAAGAAAATAAATAAAATATTTCTAAAATATGCTATTTAAAGTTTGCTAACTAGAAATAACTAATACAGAATTAATGAAGTATACTTGTTTAGAAAATGAGCTAATTGTAGAGCTTAATATCTAACGTATCTATTATGATGGTTTGTAAAAAGATCATAAAAGAAAATGAGAAGTTTAAAATGTTTAAATTATAGTGATTTATATTTCAAACTTATGCGATACGAAAAAGGATAAAATTTTAAATAGGTCCAAAGTTTAAATATTTTTATAGTATTGAATGTGTTTTATGATACAAAAAAGTTTATAAATAGATTTATCCATAATGAAAATAGGTTTATAATTTGAAAAAGTTTATAAATTGATAGAGTTTTAAATTTATAGACCTTTTTATAGGTTCATCATAGTGGATGTTATCTCCATGTGTTTCGGTCACAGAAAGTGATTCCAAAACCAGCCTCCATGAGCCATTCTAACCGGTGTCTATGACCCATTTTGTTTGTTTTCACGATTCAAGTCATACGGAAATGGTAAATGGCAAAGCAACTTTCCAGGCCCATCAGTATGCACCTTTCAGCTCCGGAGTTTATTGGAATGGAGCGATTCAATGGCCTCCCTCGTGTCACATTATGTTATACTTTAATCTCAAGGTGGAACAGTTGCAAAAGTTTCCATTATCGTCACCCTTGTCAAGGAGGCTGGCATATTTGGGAGGCTATGCCTATTATGATGGAGTGATGCCACTTTACTTTGGGGTCTTTAAGGTCATCTGCATTACTTACTAATGGAAGAATCCAAACCTGGGAAATTCATCGTTATACTGATGCATTGACTTCATTCTAGTACGAATAAGAGCTTGTAAGAAAACATCTATAGAGGCCATGTATAAACGTCCTTGTATTGTTTGAAGTTGTAAAACGTGTTGCAAGTAGAAAAACTGATCATCGCTCCATTAAGGTATAAAAATCCGATTTATTGTGGCTTATTGTAACTCGTAACAGTTACCGGGTGTGGAAGCAAATTACTATGCTCATATTTACTGATTTTGATCTCGTTTTGTTGCCGAGTTGTTTCACTCATTTACAGCAGGTTTTTCTTAGCGTTTTAATTTGCTGCCGATTGACACCATGATGCTATAACTATGTCAATGTTTTACTTGTTCGTTAGTCGCCATGTTGTTCAAAGATGTCACTAAAAGATGTATGGATGTTACTGCCTGAATGTTGGCATCACTAATAGTCAAAGTAAGTCACTACTTCAATTCGTTAGCTTTATTCTACTAGTTGATTTCATATGTCGATATTCTTTCTATATGTATAAAAGTTACAGTTAAAAAGGACAATTGCTATTCTTATAACAGAAATTGTAAACAACGATTCTATAATAATTATGTGATAAACATAAATAAGTATATCTACAAAATCAATCTCCTACATATATTATCAGTTCATAAGCTATCTAACTAAAGAACATGTCACTATAGTTCTTGGCTCTTCATTTCATCTAAAAAAAATAACTTCTATATTTTAAACCTATTAAAGTCAAACTACAATGGAGGCTAATGAAGCAAGATTCCCGAAAGGAAACTTCTTCGAACATGACTTTTATCATGGTTGACTTGAACTAATCCAACATATCTGAACAAATTGAATTATAAAATTGTTTGAGAAACCAACAAGGATTTATAAAACGTTTAGGCTAACATTGTAGAATACAACTCTTCTTCAAGACCCATTCTAGAGGTTAAACACGAGAGCCAACGGTTCTTGTAGGCTTGAGGCTTCCATGGCGGATGGCGATCATCAATCATCTCAATCAGCTGCTTTGATTGGATCCAACGATGATCTTTTAACCGAAATCCTTCATCGGGTGCCTGTTATTTCCATCCTCCGATTTAAATCTGTATCTAAACCCTGGCGATCACTTTTGAATAACCGCCTTTTCACTCGCTTGTATGACAAGAGTTTGGTCTCCTCACCTGGTATATTTGTTCGCAATTTGTATGTCCCATTTGATGTTGAAAACCAAAGCCCTCCTCCTTTTAGTAGTCTTGATTTCTATCCTGATCCTCGTGGTATAAAAATTGTGCAATCTTGTAATGGATTACTGCTTTGTTGTAGCAATAAAGGGACGAAGACCGTGATTACTATGTATTTAATCCCACCACTAAGCAATTTTCTATCATCCCACGGGTGTCTGGAGGTCAGAATGTTGTTAGAAATATCCGTTTTATGGTTCTAATGTTTCATCCAACAGAATGTCCTCGTTACAAAGTTGCTTGTATTCATCGCACAAGTACTCACGATCAGGTACTATGTATTCAAATATACTCCTCTGATACAAGAAAATGGAAAATGATATCAGATGAATCTTTTTGGGAGTCTTATTTTACGCCTTTTAGTGGTGGGACTTATTGGAATGGAGCGCTTCTATGGGCTCCCGCCTCTTGTCTTCCATCCTACTTTAAGCTCGATGTAGAAAAGTTTCAATATATGAAATTGCCGTCACCTTTGCCAGTGAGGGTGAAACCATTTGGATGCTATAAAGATGGAATGAGACCTCTTTACTTTGGGGAGTCTCAAGGGCATTTACATTTAGTCGAGACTGCCAGTCTGGAAAACCCTTTACGCTTGATTGTGTATGAGATGTTTAGTGATCATTCAGGGTGGTTTGTCAAGTACCTAGTGGAGCTTGATGATTTGGCCTCTTATCTGGAGTCAATCCGTAACTTCCAACCTCCGTCAAGACCCGGTTACTACGAATTCGAAATCTTGGATGTAGTTAGGGGTGAAGAAGAGGAAGATACATTCATGGTGGTGAAAATTTTCTGGAAGATCATTAGGTTCAATATTATGGACAAGAGTTTCAAGGAGATATTCAAACTGATCGACACTGTCCATGAAAATATCGGACCATGGGACGTTCACCGTTATACCAAAACCTTAACATATATCTAACTTTCTCATGTGTATTTATGTGTTGATAAGTAATCAATGTAGGATTTCTGAATTTGCAAGAATGACTAAACATTAATATGACTACTATTTCATCACTAAAATGTTGCACTTAACAAATGAAGTGCCATTATAAATTTCAATGTTAATGAGAGGGATTGAGAGCCTACAAAAATTCATAACAATCACTACTCTGGGTCATTGGTGAAGGTTAGGCGAGGTTAGAACTTTATGCTTTACTTTGTGGTGCAATGTAACTATGTAAGGTAAAAAAGTTGAATGAAAGCAATGTTTGCCATCAATAAATTGGAAATGAAGGTTGATGCCGTTGCATAAGCTATATGGGTAGGTGAGTAAACTCAGGGATCACGGCTCTAGAAGCTTTTTAGCTCGACTTAGTCTTATTTATATCGTACTGATGCTTTATTTATTTTTTTTGAATAAAATATAATTAGAGGGTCATGCGACGCAATTTAGGTCTTTTTCCACTTTCCTCTGCACCAACGCAGACGTAAGAGGAAAATGAAAGAAGACTTGATAGCAAAGCCTCTTCATGAAGAAGCTTAAATGCCTATACTTCGGAGCGCAGTTTACGCATGAAGAGAAAAGCACTTCAAAACAAACGACACCTCACTTATTTATATCGTCATGCTTTATTCATTCAATAAAACACAATTAGAGGTAGGGTATAGTGTAACTCAAACCTCTTCATTTAAAGCTCACACGCTTCACATCACCACTCCTCTCATTCACAACTATTTTTTTCCTCCATTTTATTTCTTTTCAATTTTTCACACAATAAAATTCATTTTATTTAAATAAAATTACAAAATACAATAATAAAATTAAAAACAAAATTAAATTCATCTATTTAAAATAGTAGTGTAACACAATAATTTTAACCATACTAAATACAAGAGAAAGATTAAACGAGTAAGAAAATTAAAATGAGAAGGGTGAGAGAAAGATAACAAGACATTTCGGAGATGCACCAAAAAAACAGACGATCTCCCTAAAATTTATCCTCCTTTTCAAACGCGACCAAATTTCTTCTCATTATTTTTATTTTAATTTCTCTTCTGACTAGATCTCTTCCCCTAAATACAATACATACTTGATTAGGGGTGAGCAAACGGACCGGATGGACCGGACCGACCGACAAAACCAACCGGACCGAACCGAAACCGACCAGACCGAAGGACCGGCGGTCCGGTCTCAGTCTACCATTTTTGGCAAATTCGGTCTCAGTCCGGTCCGGACCACAAACCGAAAATTTAGCCTTGTTGGACCGGACCGACCGAGACCGGACCGACCGACCACATCTCGGCCTCGGCCCTTGCCTAGGTTTTTGCTGGATTCGGTCTCGGTCCGGTCCGGTTTTCGGTCCGTCCGGTTTCCGATGATCGACCTATACTTGATGCCCTTCAAACTTGACCAACAATACATACTTGATGCCCTTCAAAAATTACATACTGATGGGCCATTTTGACAAACTTGACAAACTCTGACATTTCTTCTTCCAAACTTAGATCTCGACCACCTTACACACGGATCCACGTGGGATTGGCGAAACATATATTGTTATTAGGAGCTTAGCTCGTCTTAGTCTTATTTATATCATATTGATGCTTTATTCATTCAATTAGCGAAACACAAATGGGTATGAGTCTATATGAAATTTAAAATCAAAAAGAAAATAATTAATTCACAAACAAAGACAAAAAGTGCATCAAACTCCGTTTTAATCTTCCATTTTTAACTTTTTACGTCCGTTTTGCGTATTTGTATCGTTTTACGTCGGTTTTACGTTTTGTCAGTTATTTTACGTGTCCGCTTACGTTTCTGTTTTGTTCGTTTTGCCGTTTTAACGTTTTCGCCGTTTTTCACGTTTCGTCCCTTTTACGTTTCGTCCGTTTTACCGCTCAACCGTTTTAACGATTTTACGTTTTGTCCGTTTTACGCGTTTCGTCCGTTTTTATGTTTTTATCCACCGTTGGTTATTTTACGCCGTTTTACGTTTAGTCCATTTTACGGTCGACGTTTTCGTCGGTTTTACGTCCGTTTTTACGTTTTGTCGATTTTACACTTTTCGCGATGCGTTTTACGTTTTTACTTTTGTCCGTTTTGCACGTTTCGTCTGTTTATTCACGTTTGGCGACGGATCCATTTTTATGTTTTGTCCGTTTTACGTTTTATTTTTGGTTTTGCGTTTCGTCCGTTTTCGCTTTTCACGTTCTCCGATTTTTACGTATTTGTCCGTTTTACGTTTCGTCTATACGTTTCCTTCTTCTTTATATATTGTTATTAGTCCATTTTCGTTTTAGCTTAGCTCGTTTATTTACGTTTTGTCCGTTAGTCTTATTTATATCATATTGATGCTTTATTCATTCAATTAAAAAAGTGATTCACATGGGGCGTGAAAAATAAGGCGAAACTGTAAAACACAAAACGAAAATGGAATGAAAAAATGGTGACACCTAAAAAGGGACAAAACGTAAAAAGCGAGCGGCGTGTAAACTAAATTTTAAAAAGGACGGCGTGCTGGCGGCAATGAATGAGGGCGGCGTTTTTTATTATAAATTTTTAAAACTAACGAAACGTAAAAAACACGGCGTGACATTAACTTTAAGACGGTGAGAATTTTAGATTGGAACAATTTGAGAAAAAAAGCGGCGGCGTGGCGGATTATATCGCTTGTAAAAGCGTAAAAGGCGAAAACTTGTAAAACGTAGCAAAGGTGTATGACTCGTGTGGTGCGAGATTAATATAAAGACGTACATAGTAACATTATAGAGGCAAGAAGACATTAAAATATTGTCATCAATATCTATAACTTGTATAAATATGCATACAATACATTTTATGACATACATACTGACATCATATTATATCTGTAAAAAAATGATTATATATATATATACTATTTGTGGTTAGGGGTTGTATAAAAATACATGCTAAAAATGAAGTTGTGTCAACGTTCCATTGGCCTAGAAGATGGTATAATACATAAAAACTTGATTTGGCAGCACCTCATTCGCTACAGTGTGTTTGCATTCTCCGTGTTCATACATACACTACATTGATGTACAAATATTACATATACAATGTTTGTGGCAGCATCTCATTGGCTGAGGTGTCTTGCCTTATTAAATGCTCACCAAAACAATACGCTCTCACAAAAAAATACTACATATACAATGTTTGTGGCAGCATCTCATTGGCTGAAGAAAGGGTGTATTAATTGCCAATGTACTACCTTCCCCTTCAAACCACATCTATATACCTGCTGTATGCCTAGAATAGGGCTGTGCATGGTCTCAAAACCGGACCGGACCGCCAAGACCGGACCGGACCGAAAACCGACTTCGGCATAAACCCTAGACCGAGACCGGACCGAATGTGGTCGGTCCGGTCTCGGTCCGGACCGAACCCTCCGGTCGGTCCGGTCCAAATTAATTTAAATCCTTCGGTTTTGTCCGGACGGACCGAGGACCGACTAGACCAAATGCCTGAACCGCGGACCGGACCGAATGTGGTCGGTCCGGTCTCGGTCCGGACCGGACCGGTCCGGCCGGTCGGTCCGTCCGTTCGGTCGGAATGCTCACCCTTAGCCTAGAACATTCTTCCTGCACATCCAAAAAAACCAAATACAGAAAAAATTTATCATCTACATCGCAAAGAAACCAAGCCAGCTTTCCATTGTGCCGACGACACCACACATCGAAACAATCGTGAATCAACTGAACGCAAAAAAACACAAGGTATTCAGTTAGTCGGTATTTATTTTTATTTATTTTAATTATTATTATTTTTTTATGTTACATACGGTCGCTTTATGGCCTTCTAATAAAGGTATTTAAGATTAACCAATCACCGTGATCTTGGATGTTTTGCGTTATTGTTGATTTATAATTTTTTTTTTTTTTTTTTTTTTGTAGGTATTTATTAAGCTCTTGAATTAAGAGATGGAGGTTCAGAACTTCAGAGTATCTAGGAAAATGTGTCTTGAAGGTATTTAACTATTGTTCTTAACGTGGTTTGATTATGCTAATACTTGCTTAGATGGTTATTACAATTTTGACACATAAATGTTAGTATTTGGTCTAGATTTTAGAAAACATGTTCCTAGGTGTTTGTGGTTGATAAGACAAACAAGCAGTTTTGAGGGTGTTTGGGATCGATTATCTAACTAGATAGTTTATTTGTTGGTGAAATAAGCCGTTTGTTTAAAAGTCCAAAAAACTTATGTCCAAACGCAATAAGTAGATAAGCGTTTTATGGAGGAGTTACTTATGTTTGAAAGACAATTACGATTGGATGCTTTATCAATGCGTAGAACATTTGTCATGCTTTTGTTTAATTGCATGTTTAGATATTTTCAGTGAGATTTATGGATTACAAAGAAGGGTGAAGTAAAAAAAAGGTTTGATTTTGTTTCGTGATTGTTGTAGTTTAGGAATGTTTAGGGGGTTTGGGATTGGTTTTCTGAAAATTTTATAATTTATAATGGGGTATTAATTTGTGGAGACATATGTATTCCAAAATGCTTCTGCTTATTTGCTTATTCTGGGGTGATGGGGTATTAATTAAAGGATCGGTTTATTGCTTAACCAAAAAACTAGCAGATAAGCATAAAGTAGAAAATGCTATCAGTTTTATGGTCACAAAAATATTGCAGATAAAAATGTTATCAATTTTATGTGCATAGTCAATTTTACTTGGTTAGGGTGTTTGGATTAGCTTAATTAGCCTGCTTATGTGCTTATTGTTTATAAAGATAAAGTCATTTTTTAAGAGAGCTCAGCTGATCAGTAAACTTAACTTGATGAGCTTTACGACAACTTTTTTATGGAGGTAAATGCTCATCATCTGTAGAAGTGTAAAAATGGATGGGACGGGTTATACGTCATATGGGTCGCGTTAGAGCCATGTGTATCTTTTGTTATTATGATATTATACGTATTTAAATAACGTGAGAAATGTGGTTTTATGCATTATGTAATGAAAGACAATCAAAATACATGAATGTTAGAAAATTTAGCGATTCTTCATACTTTTGTTTTCAAAATTCGGTTTAGGAACGATAGAAAATAATCACTGAAAGAGTATTGTCTATTTTGTAGAATATAATCCCAGATGGTGTAGTAGCAGCTGTAGCGACTACTGCAACTGCCATAGGAGCCCCGCCAGCATCCAGAAAAGACAAACACGCGGAAAAAACAGGCATGGCTGTTGCCGCAGCTGACGCCTTGGTTGCTGCCCGATGTGTCGAGATTGTTGAGGTTACGAGAGCTCAATGCCCACACCTCATTGCTACAAAAGGTATATTGACACGCTGAAAAAAACTCAACAAAGGTTACGAGAGTGCTGTTATGCCAACATCTGTACAAACACAATTTATGATTCAAATCATCTAATAAAATTGGAGAATGATACAGAACATTGCAGGTGGGCAATATTGCTTATTCGCAAATCAAGTGAGACATGTTTTCAGTAAAAAAATTGTTACTCATGCTGGTCTCTTCCTTTTGACAGAGTTTATATTTTTTATGTACAATGACATAAGTGTCTACTTCTATTGGTGTTGTTGCTATTGCTGCTATAACCAAGTGCCAAACGTGCTCAAGATCTTTGCCCAGTTAGACCGCCCAACTGTTGTTGGTTTATAGAATTACGAGGCCAAATTTGTTCAGGTATAAGTTCATTCAACTGGTAAACAGTTAAAATCGCAACCCTTATGACCAAATATTTCTTTTTATACCTTCTAATCTTTTATAAAAGCTACGCTCTAATTTTTTTGGATAAATCTTCACTAAAAGACCTATACAATGCCCATGTGGATGAATGCTTTAGGACAAAAATATTTCAATTTTCTTTGTTTTGCTACATTGAATCATTTATGTATTTTATTATTAAATTGTATTATTTTTGGTCTTGATAGATGATTTTCAATTATGTTAAACATACGCTGCACCCCATGTCCGAGTAAAACAAAGAATTGGCGAAGCGACGGGAGATGCAGCTCCAACTGCAGGAGGGAAGCATAGGAGGGGCTGAAGGTTGAAGTAGTTTACAAAAGCTCATAACCAATGACACATTATCATATTTAAAGCAAATGGGCATCTTAGTCTGGTAACAGATACTTAGGAACATGCACCTGGGATTTCAGTGAGGACTGATAACAAGTGGTAGACTCACCTTCACAAGGCTGCGAATGGCGAAAATCTTAAGGTTGTCTACGAGTTCATTGTAGTATAGGTCACATAATATATCATTTTGCAAAGATTATAACCACCTTTCTAACTGAGCTATTCTTAAACGTTCAGGGGTTCTTGCGTAGATGAGGTCATTGATGAACTTGCTGAATTTTGTGGAGCCGTCAAAGCTGTTGCCGAGGTCTTCCATGAAAGAGCTTACAACATGATGTGATGCCAATACGATACTCATTGGTCATTGTACATAAAAAATATAATATGCAAAAACGCAACAACTTGACGTCAGGTTTGTTATTCTTTTTATTTTTTATAATTTATTTTGCGCTGACCACTTATAAGCTAAAAATTACCTTTACAAATAGTATTTGGATTTGCTTATTTTGTATAAAAAGGCAACATTCGTCTAGAAATCCTCAATGTAGGCCATGAATTTCTTAAAAATTGTTACAGGAAATTTTCAGATTCATAGTTTTTACTCGATCACATTTGGTTATCTTGAATACAGGAAGTGACGTTGCGTTACTGAGGTGGACTTAAAAGACGCAAACATACGTGGACAAAGGTAAAAATATGATGGAAAATATCAGTTCTTCATCCATTAATTTACCACTTCATTTTGATTTCATCAAATAACGAACGTTTGATTATGCAAGATTCCGCAAAACCAAATAAAGTCTGGAAATTTGAAGATGAAAGGATGCCAATGTATATGAGGGGCATAAAGGGTGACATGTATGTTACATATGAGGTTCCTTTTCCTACACCAGTACCAACAGGAGATCAGCTGACGAAGCTCACAGAAGTTCAGCCTAGCAACATCATTCCATACCTGCTCAAAGTTGTTTTAGTTGTCGATGTTGACGTTGCAACTCCATGACGCATAAAGTCTTGAAACATACAAAAGAATACACTTACAAATTAGCACCTACACATATGTATAGATACATGTAACTAACGCACTGCGTGATCATGAGGTAACCATCACTTTTGGGCAACGTTATTGTTGCGTTTTTTACTCTTAAAAACGTTAGCATATTTATAATAAGCATAAACACATACACTTCGGCAAAGAACGCTACGCAACACGCTCATACAATTAAATGGAAAGAGAAGTATTGTAATTTTATTTACATTCTGTTGAACCAATAAGCCAATTTCTCCCTAAAATTTTACAAAAGCCCATTGCTCAACATAGGGTTTATTTGTCATTGCTCCTAAACTATTTTTCTCTGCATTAACAGTATTCATCTTACCTACTCTCTCTTAATAATGTCATTTCCTGTCTAAGGATTAATCATATGGTCAGAATCTCGTTTCCTAACATCACTTTACTATCTGGAAACACTCGACAAGCATGAACCGATTTACAGTTCATTCCTTTTGAAAGGAAACGACTTTTTTTTTATCAAACCGGGCGGTTTTCATTTGTGCTTTTGAAGGGTTGTTTATTTAGCTGTTTATGTTTTTGTTTGCACACATGTTTTTTTTAAAATGTATGTTTAAGCAAGGTGACGATAAAACTCAGTGGTCTGCCAATCCACTGATAAATTCGATTACCGACAACTCGACAAGTTCAGATCGCTTATAATGTTTGTTCTTGTGGTGATATTTGGCTAAGATCTTCTTCAAAGGTCTCGAGTAAGTATGACGTTGCTCGAATATTTGTTTTTTTTTTTTCTTTGGTTGAAAAGATTAATGATACTATGATAGGTTTGTTGAAAAGATTATTAGCCTTAAGCCCTTAATAGAAAGTGATGGTCATTCACATATACAAACTTTGTAACATGTCTTAGAATTATGTAATAGTCTAGGTTAGTGGGCTCGTGGTCTAAGCTAATATGTTAGAATCTATGTTGGTTAGTCATATGTAATCCAATCCACTAAAGCACAAGCCCATAACCAAACCTTTAGGGGATCATGTATTGTATTGTACTATAAATGACACATCAAGAGTGTACAGTGTTTTGCTTATGAAATCTCTCTAGTTTTCTTCTCTAGTATAACATCCATCTCTAGTACCACCATCGCTTCATAATATACATGATATAGTTGATAAATCTAAGGTCCTATAAAGATCTTGAAAGAATTATTGATAAAATTATACAACCCAATTTATTTTTTCTTATTTTTTAAGTTTTTATGTTTCGAGATTTGTTTGAAGTTGGTGGAAGCAAAAGTTTTCTCATATTTATGTTTTGAATTGGAACAATAGCTTTATTTTTAGGTGTTTGGCTTATTCTTTGAAACTTAATTAGATTGTACATCGTGGTTAAAAATAACAGATATTTTGGTGAATGGGTGAATTAAAATGTATATTAGTTATATGTGTCAAATAGTGTTTTTTAGTTTTATTTGTGTTTCAAATACTTGTAAATTATGTTTTCTTACTTGATTTGCTTAAAATCCCTCATCCTAAAATTATAGTCCCGTTTGACTTTTTCGGTCTTTATTTTTCAACTTTTACCTTAAGTATTTTTGTTTATATTACATCTTGATGCAAAATATATGAATGATTGAGTTTTAAAGGTATTTTAATTAGTATAATTTTCGTCAAGTATTGTATAATACAAACAAAAATATTTAAAGTCAAAGTTGAGAAAGGAAAATCGAAAAAATCAAGCGATGACTATAATTTTAAGAAGAATAAAGTATATTTTAAGAATTCTTAAAAAATTAATAAAAAAAATATGACATGTATTAGTTTCAAAAATCGGCCGATTAATCGGTAATCGGCCATACACCTTGTAGAATTTTGAAAATCAGTCAAAAAATCGGCCAGGTAAAAAATCGGTCAAAAATCGGCCGAATCGGTCAAAAATCCGCTGAATCGGCCAAATCGGTCAACTTTAGACAAATCATAATTTCACTTATGACGCACAACGAGGATCGTTTATTTCACTTATAACGCATAATGGGCCTTATAATCGAAATGGAGCCTTTATCGAGGTTTGAAACATAGTAGGCCAGAATCGCTAAGATCTTTAGTTTGGTCTCCGTAAATACCCAAACTTGCAGAAATGCCAATCCGATTAATCACCTATTAATCCCGCCTGACCGACATCATTGCAGGTGGTCAACCGCCCGACTACCAATTCGCGATTTTTGCAGCATTGTGCATTATAACATAGTATAGATATAAATATAGATAAAACACACTTATATTGTGATTAGTAGGAGTGTATGCCCATTATATTATATTGTTATTAGGAGGCTTAGTTGCTGTTTCTTTTTGGCTGAATGGGCCCTTAACTAACAGATCCAAGCCCACTCTCATATATGTTGATGTTTCATTTTCACTTAATTTGTTAGAAATGCTGGACGTAGAGGAGGTAAAAACGGGCCCTCTTGACAGGCTCGTTGTACCAATCAAAAATAAACCTAATTACCTTATACTAGATAGGGCAAGCGGGTATCGTATCCACGAGGAGTATGTGGTTTTAATTTAAGTTTTGGGGTGATCACTGATCAATAGAAGTTTTGGTTTTGAAATCTTAATAACTAAATTACTAATTAAACTAAACTCTATGAAATAACTAATTAATTTAAGAATTAATAATAAAACTAATGATTAACTAAAAAGCAAATAAACAAATAAAGATTCAATAAGCAAATAAAAGCGAAGTTGTGAACAATTGAATGAAAAGAATCCCTCCCTATCCGATATATTGATATGACTAAGTTACTGATTATTACTAATGCTTGCTTTGTATTAATTGAAAAGGATAATTTTGGCGCAAGTTATGTTTACCACACCTAATTGTCTTAATACCTAAACTAGTTGGACTCAAGACAATTCGTTGACTAAAGAATAACACGTCTTCTAATAATCCTATTAATTAATTTTATAATTATTTAACGAACAATTATGGGAACAAAGTATGTTAAACATACGACCGCCTTAACCCTTACGCTACTTGTGCCGCAGACAATCGCCGACCACAATAAAACGTCTCACAATAATTCAATAAAATAATTATACTAAAACATTAAATTCAAACAAATGATATGCAATAAAATCATATGAATTAATGTTTGACAAATAAATTATAATCCGTAAACACGATCAAACCAAATATATCTTTTACCGGAGAGATTATAAGAGGTTTAATGACGATCCCGTTGATGGACATCAAAGATATCATATTAATTATGATTTGCATGCTACGTACGTATAACACTAAAACCAAAATAATACAACCTTTACTTGCACGCTCGTCGAGATAAGAATAATGATATATTCTAAATGACCTTTGTTTTCTTCTTTTCGAATCAATTGCAAATGGCGGCTCGTCTTCGACTTGATGTAAATAAATGACGGCTGTGTATCAATGAGATGGTCCTCTCGTATGGGATAAAACCCTTTTTGTTTCCTGCTCTTCACGTCCAAGACCAAAACTACGTGGGCCCAAGGCCTTTTTCTTCTTCTTGCGTCTAAACCAACTTAACCCAAAATAATGGTTTTTATTATTTTCTTCTTTCTTGGCTTGATATATTAAATGAAAGCCCATAATTCTTTTGCAAGCATAAGCTACGAACTGACTTGCCCGAAAAATGCCGCATTCGATCAATCATGAATTCATTTAAGACGGAGCTCGGATGAGAAAGTTGTGACCAAAACAATGCACAACATAAAAAACTTTCATTTCTTCATATTAACTCGTAATATCGCAACTTTAGCTCTTTTTCGCAGCATAGCCTACACAATCACAAAACATCCTCAAAGACATGATAACAATGAATAATAATGTAACAATGCGTAATTAACGTGCTATGAGGGTATGTAAAATACACCGATCAAACCCTCAACTTAACTCTTACTCTCCGAGGAAGAAATCTACTATATCTTGGCATGTTAATTACATAATTGTTAATCATACCATTGAAATTCCATCAAAAGATTAAATTCAACCTAGTACACTACTAACCATCCTATGTAACAAATAATCCAAAATGATTACCAATATTTTTGTCCTTCTTAAACACTTAGCATAACCGCCTCCCATTGGTTCCATTTACTTTATGTTTCATATAATTAACCATGTGCCCAACATGCTTAGTACACTCCTATAATCAATCTAAACATAGATCCAAAACGAGAGGTGAGAATACCTTATACCTTTTATAATACCGAGTTTTTATACCATAGAGCAAACTTTTTAAGAGCACATTAGCTCTCATACATCACTTTAAGCGCAATCCTTTTTTTTTTTTTTTTTTTGCACTTGAATTTTACTTCATATTTCAAGCATTTTCTCATACCATACATAAGCTCCTTTTTAGCCATCCGGACCGCTTCTTATACATGTCATCCCTAATGCTTTATACACTCCTTTTAAGGTTGATATAAAGACCAATCATTTGAGAGTATGAATATCTATCCTATAGGTGCATACTAAGACACATCGGCACACGCGAACCGGTTAATTTAGTCCGTTTTAATTAAATGGGAACAACTATGTTTCGTGCCTACTGGTATATCATATGATGGAGTTATCTACCACATAGTCTAATTAGTTAATGCACTAAATTAAACCAACCTTCCTAATTTCATTATCAACAATACAAGGATTGGGTTATTTCACATAAAATTGTCTCAGCTAAGTGCAATGCTATCCATCATAAAAATCGACGTCCACCCATGCTAACAACTAAAATATCACCTTGCGGGTGACGAATCGATAGGAAAGCCCAAAGATATGACTACCACCAATAATTATGACAGCTTCTCCAACTTTTTCTATGGCCACCGTCTTGGGTGACAAGCTAGATAAGATCAATTTAAGTGTCCTAACCCAACTATTACATTATTATATTTCATATTATATTATTTTAACTTTCTTCCGCTTTAAGCAAAAGTAAGTGAGGAAATTCAATCGGGTATGGTTTGATCATCTACTAAATATACATATGCCTAACTACATGCAAACTATCAAATCAATTTATAACCAAATTATACAATGAAATCGGTGCACCTTATAATCATGGTTGGGTCTTCCGGTTTGCTCCAATAAGTCATCCACAAGCTAATCTTCTAATCGCAAACACTCAACAAATATATGTAGAAAAAACTTCCACATCCAATTAGCACAAAATCAAATATTGTGATTCATTTTTTTTTTTTTTTTTTTTTTTTTTTTTTTTTCAAAATCACATTTTTTACCACAATTTCACACAAAAACATGTAACACATGTGACACCCCCCTCAACTTAAAGCATTGCATTGTCCCCAATGTAAAAACTTTAAGTTGAAATTTTGGTTAAAAATCACTTTGACAAACACACACACACAAAACCTAACTCACTTTCAGGAATCACTTGCATTTAGCGCATGCAACAAGTTTTTAAACCACCCAGAGTCTGAGTGGACGAGTTTAGTCTCGTGAGGGTTTGTAGTTAACACACCCACAAAGTTTTTAACACATACTACAACCCACGGGTTGCCTCCCAGTGGCTAAGTTTAACGTCGTCACCGACATAACTCATTGAGCTATTGAGACGGTTGGAGTGGTTCCAAGTAAACCACATCAACCGTGGCCATATGATCACTATCCAACACAACATACGGCTTCAAACGGTGTCCATTGACTTTAAACGGCTCTCCACCTACCATATTTTTTATTTCAATGGCTCCATGTGGAGACTTGAGTCACAACGTATGGACCCGTCCATTTACTTAATTTTCCGGAAAGAGCTTAAGTCTAGCATTGAATAACCAAACTTTTTGACCCACCGAGAAAGATTTCTTGGTGATGTGTCGGTCATGAAAAGCCTTAGTTTTCTCCTTATAAATCCGGCACTCTCATAAGCATCGCGTCTAATCTCATCTAATTCGATAATTGAAGTTTCCTAGAATTACCCGCATTATCTAAGTCCATATTAACCGCTTAATTGCCCACTCACCCTATGCTCAATCTCAACCGTAAATGACACGCCTTGCCATATACCAACCTATACGGTGACATTCCAATAGGGTCTTAAAAGTCATCCTATATGCCCACAAGGCATCATCTAACCTCGTGGACCAATCCTTCCTATCACTACGAACGGTCTTTTCTAATATTCGCTAATCTCCTATTAGATACTTCTACCGTCCACTAGTCTCGGGTGATAAGGGTAGCTATTCTATGATTAACCCCATAGTGTTTCAATAATTTACCAAACTTGAAGTTCTTAAAGTGGGAACCCCCATCACTAATGATGGCCTTGGGATTCCATGCCTAGCAAATATATTTTTCTTAACAAACTTAAGAACTACACTATGGTCATTTGTTCTTGTAGCCTCGCCTTCTACCCACTTAGAGACATAGTCAATCGCCACCAAAATATACATATTACCATGGGAGGTGGGAATGGTCCCATAAAATCAATACCCCACATCGCCAAAGATCTCAACAACAAGTATTGATTCATAGGCATCCGATCACGCCTTGAAATCCCACCAACTTGTTGGCAACGAGTACATGCTTTTACAAAAGACCTGGCATCCTTGAATATAGTCGGCCAAAAGAAGCCGCTGCAGACTTTGTGCCCGGCTTAAATCGCACCAAAGTGTCCCCACACGCATAAGAATGGCAATGAGCCAATATGTCCATATGCTCGCCATCGGAATACACCTCCTAACAACTTGGTCAAGACACACTTTATAAAGATCCGGATCCTCCCAAAATAATGCTTCAATTGAGAAAAGAAGTATTTTCTTTGTTGTTCGACCAAGAATCCGGAAGCTTTTAACTACAAGGTAGTTAACAATGTTTGCATACCAAGGATCTTAGAAACTGGAATAAGCTTTCATCGTGAAAGCTTTCTTTAATCACGCCGATGGATTGAACGGAGGAGGATAATCTCGACAAATGGTCGGCAACCACATTTTCCGACCCCTTTTATCCCGGATTTCCAGATTAAATTCTTGTAACAAATAGAATCCACCTAAGCAACCTCGGTTTTGTCTCTTTCTTGGTTAATAAATGTTTCAAGGCACTATGATCCGAAAATACTATCACCTTAGAATGCCCCCAAATATATGAACGGAACTTATCGAGAGTAAAACCACGGCTAGCAATTCCTTTTCAAGAGTGGTGTAATTCATTTGAGCTTCTGAAAAAGTCTTACTAGCATAAAAGATCACAACGGGTTTCTTATCGACCCGTTGTCCTAGAACGCCCCAACATAATCGCCGGATCACACATGATCTCGAAGGCTTCACCAATCGGTGATCGCAGAATCGGGCTTCTACAAGCTTTTGTTTAAGCATATTGAATGCTTTAAGACATGATTCATTAAAGTCAAATCGTGCCTCTTTTGAGAGTAAATTACAAAGAGGCTTTGATATAGCATCAAATCTTTAATAAATCGCTTTGAGAACCCCGTGCATGACCAAGAAAAGATCGCATGCCTTTAATGTTAGTAGGAGGAGGAAGGGTTGAAATTATTTGCACCTTGGCACGGTCAACCTCGAATCCTTTTTCGTAAACGACGTGTCCTAATACAATTCCTCTCGAACCATGAAATGGCTCTTCTCCCAACTAAGCACTAGATTAGTTTGGTGCATCTTTTAACACACTTTCAAGTCGACCCAAACAACTTTTCAATGATTGACCAAAGATGGAGAAATCATCCATGAATATCTCTGATTCTCCAACCATGTCCGAAAAGATGCTCATCATGCACCGCTGAAAGGTAGCGGGTGCATTACATTGCACCAAACGGCATTCGACGGAATGCAAATGTCCCATAAGGACATGTAAAAGTGGTTTTGGCTCGGTCATCGGGATGGATGGGTATTTGATTATATCCGAGTACCCATCCAAGCAATAGAACTTCGACCGAAAGCTTCTCAACTATTTGATCAATGAAAGGTAGTGGGAAATGATCTTTAGATGTGGCATCATTCAACACGGTAATCTATGCACACCTCCACCCGGTCATTTGGTCGGGTGGTGAGTTTTTCCCCGCCTCTCGGTTTCCACAACGGTGATACCGCCTTTTAGGCACCGTTTGCTGGGACTTACCCATTTACTATCCGAGATGGGATAGATGATACCAAAGATTCAGCCATTTGAGAACTTCCTTCTTCACTACCTCCTTCATATTAGGATTCAAGCGCCTTTGCGCATCTCTTGATGGTTTAACATCCGGTCCGAATAATTCGGTGCATACATAATGAAGGACTAATCCCTTTCAAGTCCGCAATTGTCCATCCCATCGGTGCTTTGTACTTGAAAGCACTTTCAAAAGTGCTTCCTCTTGTGATCCGAAAGATCGAAGCAACAATAACGGTAAAGTATTGTTAAGACCTAGAAAAGCATATTTGAGATTGGATGGCAAAGGTTTCACCTCAAGAGTTGGAGGCACCTCTAGCGACGGCTTTGTGGCCGTGTCAAAAGTAGCAGGGCAAGGGCTCCACTTTATAAGACCAAGGTGGTTTTTGATGGTCTAAAGAACTGACCAAACACTCTTGAATCTCTTGAACTTCAGCAAAATCAATAATCTCCTCATTCTCACCAGTTAAATATAAATTTAAAGGATCAACCTTAAGCATACGAGGTGCATGCTTTTGGACTTCCTCATCGATTACATCCACCTGGTAGCATTCATTCATAGTAGGAGAATTCACGGAACTAAACACATTCAATCTTAGCTTCTTATTACCGAACGCAATATCCATGGCTCCAGTTCGACAATTAATCCTAGCGTCTATCGTGGCTAGGAATGGTCGCCCAAGGATAATGGTTGGTTGAATATCCTTGTATGGTGTCTCGGTGTCCATAACAAAGAAGTCAACTGGGTAATAGAAGTCATCAACTTTCACAATAACATCCTCTAAGATACCTCTAGGAATTTTGGTAGATCGATCGGCTAAGGAAATTATAGTGTCAGTCTTACGAAGGGTTCCTAAGTCATACTTATCGACCAAACTAGCAGGAAGGATGTTGATACTAGCACCGAGATCAAGGAGCGCCTTCTTAATGGCAATATTTCCCACCACAACTGAAATCAATGGTGCTCCAGGATCTTTGAATTTGGGAGGAAGAGAGTTAGATAAGACTGCACTAACGTGCTCAGTTAGGTCAACCTTTTTAGGCACAGTTGCCTTTAACTTCCTCTTTTGGGTACACAAGTCCTTTAAAAACTTGGCATATGCAGGAATTTGCTTGATAGCATCAATAAGGGGGAGATTGATCTTTACTTGCTTGAAAGTCTCCCACATATCCTCAGAATGAGGACCCTTTTTAGCCAATCTAGCAGATGCCAATTTTTCCAAAGCTGCGGGGTAAGGAGTGGTTGTGCTTGACACACCACCCTCCCCAACTTTGGGTGATTGAGTAGCTTCAGGATTCTGAGTTGGTGGTTTTGGAAAATCTTTCGTCAAATCATTTACTAACTCAGAATCGGACTTAACATTTTCAGCTTTTTTATCTTTAACAACAATTTCGTCATCAGTAACGAAATCCTCGACATCATGTGAGAAGTCATGAACACTTGGAATTTTGATGTCATTGTTGTAGGTTTTACCACTTCGAAGAGATGTCACCATATTTACATGCTCAGGACCATCTGGCTTATGCTTTGGATTAAGAGTGGGATAGCTTGGAAGCTTACCCGCTTCTCGGTTTGTGCACCTCTTCGCCAACCGCCCCAGGTTGTCTTTCAAGATTTACTACTGATTTGGAAAGGGACTCAAACTTTAGGTTTGCACCTTGATTAGACTTGGCTAACTCGCTTAGGATCAAGTCAAACTTTTGTCAACATTGGATTGTTGGCCATTGTTTGAACCTTGACCTTGACTTTGGTATTGTTGTGGCCTTTGTTGGTAATTGTTAGGGCGACTGTCGTCATCCTTCCAACGGAAGTTGGGGTGATTACGCCATCCTGGATTGTAACTATTGGAGAATGGGTCATTTCGTGGATGGTTTCCATAGACTCCATTTACCTCCGCATTCGGTGGCGCCCCCCAACTTTGACAATTATTGACTGAATGACTTGGATCACCACACATTGAGCAAGCGTCATGCGACACATGCGACACATTTGAGGCACTTTTTCCTAGATTTCTCAACAAAAGATCAACTTTCTTACTTAACTCACTAATTTCAGAATTTGTGCCATGTTGGTTAGACACATAATTGGCGGAAGATTTGTTGTTTCGATCCACTGAAGCTTGGGTCTTGGAACCCTTGCTCAACTTTTCAAAGAACTCCCATTCTTCCTCCATGGGCCGTGATAAAACGTTCCCCACTAGTTGCCATTACAAATCACCATTGACCCTGTCATTAAAACTTTGTTAATACTACGGTTCGAGAGATGTGAACCGCCATCCAATGCCTTAGCTTGATCTTTAAGAGAAAAGGAAAAGGCGAAGTCTTACCCCATCCTTAGTGGTGTTATTAACTTTATTGATATGTATCTTTTTCTAAGTTCGCTTAAATAAGCTCTATATGGAGAAAAACTCAACTGTCTGATGATACTTTGGTTAAAACAAGAATGGCGGTGGATGGGTTGGTGCAAGGTTTATTTGGGTTGGAAATGGCTTAGCGGATCTCTTGTGAGTATTGTTTGTCTCATTTTCAATTTTAGTTCTATTTTGCATAGTGAGCTTGTATCTCTGTGTTTAATGACCTCTAAACATGTTGGTTCGGGTAAGATCGCTATGAGGTTTTCGGTTTCATGGATCTTGAATTGTTGCTCACTTCCAATTAATGCACCTCAACCCCAAATCAAAAGCTAGTTTGTGTTTAAAAATCATAAGTATAGTCGCCATTAGTAGTCTTTAAATTAGATTCACAAAAGACAATCGGGAGGGTGATCATCATTTTCGAGTTCCCTTCACTTGGTCTAATTCCTTATTACCATTTTTCTAGATTTTTACAAATTTTCTATAATAGGAATCCACAACTCGAAGTGTTAACCGAGTCTCAGACAGGGTTTTGGAACCTGCGCCAGCCTCTAGAGAGCTTGTCCAAGGCTACTTTTTGGTTTACTAGGTCTTAGCCAGGTCTAGTTTAGGTTGCTACTCTTGTTCTTGAGTCTTAGCTTATTTGGTGGCTTATATTCTAGTACCGATAAAGAGCCCCTGTATGCTTAATTTTAGCTAGCTCAACTCATCAAATCTTTGTAGATGGCAATTCGTGGTTTATGCTTGTTGTTTCTAGTTGTATTTAGGTAGTTTTAGCTTATTGTAGTTGTTTGTTTTCGCTTAAGTCCATTTGGACCATTTTAGCTTATTTGGAGTGCTTATTATTAAGCACTTGCCCATCAGTTTCATTTTCCTCCACACAACCCTTGTTTTTTATATTTTTCTTAGATTCTAAATATTATTTTAAGTTTATCTTGAATTTTTCAGATTTTTCTAAGTTGGTTTGTTATTTTTCTGCATTTAAATTAATTTTTAGGCTTTTTTAATTAGCTTTAAATACAATTAATTAAGAAAAGCTTCAAAAAAATAATTTTTCATTTTTATTAAGTTAAGATAAATATAAAAAGACAAAAAATTATTTTTCTAGATTTTTCTTAGTTAAATTTGTATTTTAGATAATTTAATTAGTTTTAATAGTTTTAATTCATAAAAAATAGAAAATAATCAGAAAAATACAAAAATAGTTTTGAAAATTCTCTTTTGATATTTTAGATTTTTCTAAGTCATAATTTTATTTTTCTAGCTTTATTTCATATTTTCTTGTATTTTAGGTTATTATTAAATAGCTAAAAATAGTTTTAATTAATAATAATTTAATAGTTATAAAATAATTTTCTTTTCTAAAATTTTCTTTTATCATTAGGATTGTAAAATGTCATTTTCATATTTTTAGGACTTTTATTTCTTAGATTTCACTTTTTATTTCAGACGCTTATACGTAATTTTATTTAAACGTAAGTTTTAAGTTTTAAACGCTCATCAATTTTAAAAATAGTGATAGCGTTTATTTAATATTTTTATCTTTTTAATTTCCTTTAATTTGCATTTAAGCCCCTTTAGTTTATGAACTTTTTCTCGTAGTTATAATAATTCAAATCCTTTTTCCGCTCAAATCTCTCGATCACTATCGTTTGGTGATCCATCGCGACATTCACTGGACATAACGACCTGGGAAACACTATACTCCCAGATCTTCATTGAGTTTGCTTCGAACCGTTTTAAGTTTTCACGGTCGGCCATTCACTGACGGGCTTGCATGAGAAAACTCGAAAGCGAATCAAATTTTCACGCACGGCGAGTCAGGCTGATTATCTTCCGCTTAGCGTATTAGTGATTTGAATATTCACTCTTTTTTCATACCATCCATCTACATATATTTAGATTTTCTTATAAAATACAAAAATACTCTCTCATTCCTCTTATCCGTATGATTCTATTTCTCTACCCCTCGCATCGCTTGATTCTACTCTTCTTTAACCTCAAAACCGCTTAATTCTATTTCTTTAACCCTCTACATGTTTAATTCTCATGGCGACGCTCGATTATCCTCGTTGTTTCCACCGCAAAAGCCGTATGGAAGAGGATCGCTCTGTCGAATCCGGATTGTTTATCTGGCGATGTGGAAGGATGGGTGCAAGAAAATATTGTTATTGGTGCGTATTATCGATAACTCTCTCGATGATTCTCCAAGTTTTCCGACCATCCGCCACAACCCAATGAACCCGCTCAAGAACCGGAGACCATAACTAAGTGGTGGAAATTGCTATCTCTCGAGCACACCACTTGTCCCACCTCCCGGTTATGATAATCCAACCCGTCATAAAAGACTTTGACAAGCTCCCATTTTGGAACATCGTGGTGAGGCAAGTTCTTAACAACTCTTTGAGTCTACTAAAAGCTTCGTGATGAACCGCCGCACCGGGATTTGACGAAAGGATTTAATCTTATTTCTAATGGCGCAGCTTTGCTTATAGAATAGAATTCATCAAGAAAGGCGGATTGCATTTCGCACCATGAGTTAATACTACGGTTCGAGAGATGTGAACCAGCCTTAGCTTGATCTTTAAGAGAAAAGGAAAAAGCGAAGTCTTACCCCATCCTTAGTGGTGTTATTAACTCGATATGTATCTCGCAATGGAGAAAAACTCAGCAGATGTGCGTGACGGCTCCTCATGACCTCTAAACACGGGTAAGATCGCTATGAGGTTCGGAGTTGGATCTTGAAGTTGCTCACACCCCATTAGCGGTAGTCGGATAGACAATCGGGAGGATCATCAAGTTCCCGGCCTATAATAGGAATCCACACCCGTGGTGGGATTCTGCACCCATGCATCGTCGTCACCGGCATTTCCGTGAAAAGCTCTTCTAAACTCGCAAAGTCAAGGTTAGTAGAAAACTGCCTAGCCGCTTTCCTCCTCAACCTTGCGCTTCTCTACCTCGGATCGTAAGCTAACGGTGATGTACGTCCCGATCTGCGCGCGCGCATACACTAACTTGCACACTCACAATCAACAAAACAAACAAACAAACAAAACAAAAGAAAATAAAATCTTTTGTATTTTTATTTTTAATTTAAAACTATTAACAAAACTTAAACCAAAAGCGCACTCACTCCCGTGGCCAAAATTTGATGTGCTCGTTGTACCAATAAAAATAAACCTAATTACCTTATACTAGATAGGCAAGCGGTATCGTATCCACGAGGAGTATGTGGTTTTAATTTAAGTTTTGAGGTGATCACCGATCAATAAAAGTTTTGGTTTTGAAATCTTAATAACTAAATTACTAATTAAACTAAACTCTATGAAATAACTAATTAATTTAAGAATTAATAATAAAACTAATGATTAACTAAAAGCAAATAAACAAATAAAGATTCAATAAGCAAATAAAAGCGAAGTTGTGAACAATTGAGTGAAAAGTAATCCTCCCGGCTCCTGGATATATTGATATGACTAAGTTACGGATTATTACTAATGCTTGCTTTGTATTAATTGAAAAGGATAATTTTGGCGCAAGTTATGTTTACCACACGAATTGTCTTAATACCTAAACTAGTTGGACTCGGCACAATTCGTTGACTAGCAATAACATGTCTTCTAATAATCCTATTAATTAATTTTATAATTATTTAACGAACAATTATGGGAACAAAGTATGTTAAACATACGACCGCCTTAACCCTTATCTACTTACGCTTGGCGACAATCGTTATTCACAATAAAATGTCTCACAATAATTCAATAAAATAATTATACTAAAACATTAAATTCAAACAAATGATATGCAATAAAATCATATGAATTAATGTTTGACAAATAAATTATAATCCGTAAACATAATCAAACCAAATATATCTTTTATCGGGAGAGATTACAAGAGGTTTAGCCACGCATCCCGTTGATGGACATCAAAGATATCATATTAATTATGATTTGCATGCTACGTACGTATAACACTAAAACCAAAATAATACAACCTTTTACTTGCACGCTCGTCGAGATAAGAATAATGATATATTCTAAATGACCTTTGTTTTCTTCTTTTTCGAATCAATTGCAAAATGGCGGCTCGTCTTCGACTTGATGTAAATAAATGACGGCTGTGTATCAATGAGATGGTCCTCTCGTATGGAATAAAAACCCTTTTTGTTTCCTGCTCTTCACGTCCAAGACCAAAACTACGTGGGCCCAAGGCCTTTTTCTTCTTCTTGCGTCTAAACCAACTTAACCCAAAATAATGGTTTTTATTATTTTCTTCTTTCTTGGCTTGATATATTAAATGAAAGCCCATAATTCTTTTGCAAGCATAAGCTACGAACTGACTTGCCTGAAAAATGCCGCATTCGATCAATCATGAATTCATTTAAGACGGAGCTCGGATGAGAAAGTTGTGACCAAAACAATGCACAACATAAAAACTTTCATTTCTTCGTATTAACTCGTAATATCGCAACTTTAGCTCCTTTTCGCGCATAGCCTACACAATCACAAAACATCCTCAAAGTACATGTATAACAATGAATAATAATGTAACAATGCGTAATTAACATGCTATGAGGGGTATGTAAAATACACCGATCACCTCTCCCCAACTAGACACAACAAAGACAACAAAAACACATCATTTTGACAAATATGCCCTCATTATTTTTGGCGCTAACTTCTTGAATTTTTCCCTCCATCATTTGATGATAAAACACAATGTCTTTTTCACCACACACATCTTTTCCTTTTTTCATCACTTGTCCTTTTCCATCTCTTATCTAAGGTACTATTTTTTGCTTCTTTTGGATTTTTTAGCTTACAATGTTTGTGGTCCTTTGAGCTTTTGGATAACTGTAATCCAGAGGCTTACATAAGCTTTCAAATTTTGCATTTAGGTATGGAAGATAACGGTATAACATAAGGAAATGTTGAAGATAACGGTAATTCTAGTAAAACAAAAAGAATCAGAGTTAGTTGGAAGCTCATTAGTGTAGTGAAAACTTTTCTTGAGGCTTGTCTTCACGAGCTTGCTTTCAATGGAAGAGAAAGTTCAGGTTTAAAAGTACTTTCATGGAAGAGAGTTACAAAGGTCCTCAAGGATAACCATAACTTTGAGGTTGACCAGAAACAGATGAGAAATCACTATGATTATCTAAAGACCAAGTACACAACTTGGTTTTCACTAAGAAACAAAACCGGCAACATCTATGATCAATCCACAAACACATTTCAACTGTCAGTAGAAGAATGGAAGATTGAAATTCTGGTAAGTTTATCTATTTAAAAAAATCTTTATTTAGTTTGTTTATCCATTCATTTATATGATAATAGCTTCGTTATTACAGAAAAATAAAAATGTAGAATCATTGAAAACTACAACCTTACCATTTCCAGAATTATGCGCACCACTCTTTGATGGAACTTTGTCCACTGGTGTTAAAAGCCTTGGACCGAGTTCAACAGAACCTAGGCGAGTTGTCGAGCCTCATGTGGTTGAAGGTGATGAACACATTGAGGTCGTGAATGTTGAGTCTCTAACACCTCGTGTTAAAACCAAAAAAAGAGGTAAACAATTGATGGACGGAGTTGAAGAAGAGATGTTGGGTGTTTTAAAGGTGATAGTCGATAACATAAAACAACCTGGACCACCTCTAACGTCAACCCCTTCGGTTGAAGATTGTGAAAATAAGTTGAATGGCTTTGGTTGGGATGAAGATGACCCGTTGTATGAAATTGCACTTGCAATTTTTTGTGACCCAAATGATCATTACAGGGACGGTGGATGAAATTAAAACCACAAAGATGTGTTAATTGGGTTAAAATGATTGGACGTAGCAAAGGATTCATGTAGAAATATGAACATGTATCTTGTGTCATGGTTTTTTTGCTAGAAATATGTAGACCTACAAACTTGTCTACTTGAATGTTATGTATGGTTTGTATTTTGAGAACATGTATTTTGAGAACATGTAATTTGTATCTGGGTAATGTATGATAATCATGTTATGTCGTTATGTGAAGTTGTTATTTTCCTTAATAATTTTGCCTTCTAAAAAGTATGTTATGTTAATGATTTTCAATGCTTATCACTTAGTTTTAGGTAATGGGTATAAATGTCATTTACTATTATGAAGTAGTTCATCCATAAGAAAAAAGAAACAACATTTCCATTCATTACACTTGTTGTCAACAACCCCATCAAATCCACAAGAACACTGTATGTGGACCTAAAAAAAAGAAAGAAATGGCACCTTAGCCCGTCCTAGTCTTGTTTATATTGTATCGATGCTTTATTCGTTCGATATACATACAATTATTCACCAACATGATCTAATGTCATCTTTAATGATCTCAATCTTTTTCATATTTTTTTTTCATAAAATATTATTTTTTAATGTCAATATCAGTTTATAAAATGAAACGATCGTTCGACATAAACTTGAGCTTAAACTTGCACTCTAAACCACTCATCATCATCCCGGGTTTGTAGAAATAAGAGGCCCTTTCATGATCATCGAATCTCGACACTTTGGTTTTGGCTCTAAGTTTAAACCTAAATTATTTAAGCTCACGATCATTTCTCTTATAAAATACATATAAATTTTATTAGTCTTGCATTTTCTCTCGATACACATTCAAACATTTATCATTTGTTTCAAACCAACACCAAAACTAAATACCATATTAAAACCAGATGCACCCTTAATTTTTATAGATGTTCTGACAAATACTATAGACTCGAAAGTTATTATTACCAATATTTAGCCTGCCGCCTTATTTCCCTCCTAATCGAGCCATACCACCACTAGCATGCTTTTGACTTTAGTCAAATTTCGGTAAAAGTGAAATATACCTTCGTGGCAAGTCCCGGAGAAAGTTCACGCCAGATTTTGACTATCCGTTAAAAGTTTGATAAAATCAACTTACTTTCGCGAGACGCGTGTCGCCGAAAGTTCGTTGAATTTTCCTAATGTCGGTAGATTTATGTCCACGTCCGACTTTATTTTGTCGTTTAGTGATTTCGCCGGCGACGTGTTGTCCCGACGAAAGCGCCTCCTCGCCTGTCCATCCGATTGTTGTAGTGCACCCACTTTCAGTTTTACATCGCCATCCCTTTCATATCCTTTCATGCACATCGCTCTTCTGTTTCCATAACTTATTTTGCTAATCTGTATTTATAGAATAAAAAATAGTCTCTAGTTAACAGTGCCTTTGCTACAGATTTTCAATTATTAAAAGGCGACAATTTTTTTTTTTTATGGAATTGTCTCAGTCAATAACGGTGTTCCATTATATATTATTGAATTGATTTAGTAGCAGCGATGGCGGAATAGAATAAATTTCGTGGGGTAACAAGAAATTTTTTCGGAAAAACATTAGATTTTATGCCGAGATGAAATTTTATTTTTTAACACATGAAATCGCTAAAAATACACTAACGAGCCCAGCTTGGAATGGACCCTTCCTGCCCTCACATACCGCCCTGAGTAGCAGTACAGTTGTTGCCACTTCATTTCATATGCAATTTATATGGTTTTTTACTTCATCTTAAAATAATACTCCCTCCGTCCCAAAATATAAGTCCACTTTGCTAATTTTTAATATCCCAAAATTAATGTTCATTTTCAGTTTTAACCAATCAAAATGCTTGTAAATGGGTGAGAATTAATTTTTATTTGTTAATATTGTAAGCGGCTTCACTTTTTTTAAACTTTGTGAAATATGAAAATGGACATATAATTTGAGACGGAGGGAGTATTAGATATCTACTAATGAAAAAGAAAA
Source organism: Chrysanthemum lavandulifolium (assembly GCA_022545495.1). NCBI lineage: Eukaryota > Viridiplantae > Streptophyta > Magnoliopsida > Asterales > Asteraceae > Chrysanthemum > Chrysanthemum lavandulifolium. Next base: position 74,685,490 of record CM040244.1, on the reverse strand, counting down.
AGATTTACAATGATTTTTTAAGCTAATGAAAGCAAAGATTTTCAAGGATGCTTCCGGCAAGACTTTGGTTATAGCTGACTTGGATAAATCAACACATCCAATAAATAATTAAGAGTACCAAAGCCTAAATCAAGAAAAATCAAACACCTCAAAACCTGCTTCTCTCAGGCTCTAGCTCATGGCTGATTACGACCATCAATCGAGTCAATCTGCAAATTTGATCGGATCCAACGATGACCTTTTAACAGAAATCCTTCGTTGGCTGCCTGTTATTTCCATCCTCCGATTCAAATCTGTATCTAAACACTGGCGATCACTTTTGACTCACCATCTTTTCACTCTCCTGTATGACAACGGCTCAATCTCTCCTGGTTTTTTTGTCCGTGACTTGTATATTCCTTTTGATGTTAACAACAAAAGCACTCCTCCGTTTAGTAGTCTTGATTTCTATCCTGATGCTCGTGGTATAAAAATTGTGCAATCTTGTAACGGATTACTGCTTTGTTGTAGCAATAAAGGGAACCACCGTCAGTATTACGTATTTAATCCCACCACAAGGCAATCTGCGATCATCCCACCGGTGTCTGGAGGTCAGGATGTTCTTAGCAACATCCGTTTTATGGTTCTTGCATATCATGAAACAGAATGCCCTCACTTCAAAGTTATTTGTATTCATCGTATTAGGCCTTATGAGCACAGATTATATATTCAAATATACTCATCTGATACACGGAAATGGAAAACGATCGCAAATGAATCTTTTTGGGCATCTTATTATAAGCCTTTTAGCGGAGGTGTTTATTGGAATGGAGCATTTCACTGGGCTCCCTCCTCCATTTCACCTTCCTACTTTAAGCTTGATACAGAAAAGTTGCAAGAATTGCCATTGCCGTCGCCACTGCCTGCGAGGGTGGAACTTTTTAGATGTTACACAGATGGAGCGAGACCTCTTTACTTTGGGGAGTCTCGAGGCCATCTACATTTAGTAGACACTGCCCATCATGAAAACCATTTACATTTAAATGTGTATGAGATGTTGACTGATCATTCAGGATGGTTTGTCAAGTACTTGGTGGAGCTTGATGATCTTGTGACTGCTTATCCTAAGCTGATCCATATCTATCAACAGCCGTCAAGACCTCAGTACTACGAATACGAGGTATTAGATGTCGTTAGAGGTGACAAAGAAGAAGATACCTTCATGGTGGTAAAAATTTCCAAGAAGATCATTCGGTACAATATTCTGGACAAGAGTTTCGAGCAGATACATGATCTGACTGACACGGTCCATGGAAATATCGGACCTTGGGATGTTCATCGTTACACCAAAACCTTAGCCTCTTTTCAATAGTTATGTGTGATGTAAAATTTCTGTATTTGTAAGAATGTTGTGACAAATTCAATTACTATCATAAATCCCAGTGACAAATAGCTTAGAAAACTCTTTATCTATAGTGTACTATTTTAGAGTTTACCTCGTACATGTATATACATATATCCGAGCTGTTAAGTATAGTGTTATAATCAACTTAACACGTATGTCTGTGTAGAAAAGCCTTACATGCAATAATTTGGGTCGTTATTTCAATAAAAAAAAATTATATTATACGATCAAATTGATGATTCACAGAACTTGTATTTGTTGTATATTATATATTTATATATATCCTAATGGGAGAGAGCTATCCCAAACTATGTTATTTTATTCACCTAGTTTTTATATTAAGCTATGTTATTTTATTTCGTCTTTGGGCCTGATCATGTTTAGTCTTTTGGGCCGTCTTACTATTGTGCCGGTTGTGACTTTGTTTTTGGACCCGTATTCATATGTGAATATAGTTGGTTGTAGACGTGTCTCATCAGGACGCGCTACACGCAGATCTTATCATCATTGCCGACTGACACCTAATGATAGTATTAGTCGGTTCATAGATCTCATCTGTTCTGGATGTGGGTATTGTTCTCAAATTTGTTTAAAGGTTTGCTTTTGATTATTAATCAAGATTGGGGTTCTTGATTCGAAGTCAGGTACACAGTTGTTTTCGATCTTTGTTATCTTGATTATGTATATGGGGTTTAAATATTCAGATGTTTTTTTGTAATTTTGAAAAGAAAAAAAAAATTGTAGTTATCGGTGCTATTTGTAAACTGAAACATAAAGTTGGTTGATCTAAGCTATTTCCAACCTATTTGGAAAACTGATCTCAGCTGGTATGAACTATTTTAGAATAGGTTGCCAATATTGTGCAAAGTTGTGCCATTTAACAAAAGTCACTACCATTAAACAAAAGTTACCGTGGCCTTAGCTCAATAGCTGGTGTTGTTGCAGGGTTGATAAATGATAGTTTTGCTGGATTTGTTTGCTTATCAGCATGACGCTATCAGTATTAATGAGGCAGTGATGAGTTTACATGGCCTAGGTAAAGTCGAGATTTTCCTAACTTGGCGTGGCAACCTATTTGGTTCATGACCATGCTTGATGTATCCTTTTTTCCGGGTTAGTTCCAGTATCCGAGCCTCATATTTTAGGACTTAACTCGATAGTCGGTGTTGTTGGGTGGTTGATAAGTGATACTTTTCTAGGTTTGTGACATCAATATTAATGAGTGCGTTGGTAGGTTTACATGGGCTACGACCTACGTGGTAAAAGTCGAGATTTTCTAACTTGGCGTGGCAACCTATTTGGTTTGCATGACCATGCGGATGTATCCTCTTTTCCCAAGTTAGTTAAAATGAGTGAGCCTCATATTCTAGGACTTAACTCGATAGCTGGTGTTGTTGGGTGGTTGATAAGCGATACTTTTCTGGGTTTGTGACATCATTATTAATGAGGCAATGGTAGGTTTACATAGGCTACGTAAATGGTGACATTGTCCAAAACTTGGTGTAGCAACGTATTTATATGTGTTATTATAGTTGGGAACGTGTTAAAACCGTTGTATTTTATTCGTTGGCAAATAAAAGGTACCGAATATGAAGGCCGCTTATTCACCCCATTCGTTGGCGATGATGATTTCTGCATTTATATTTTATTGGATTGTGGTTTATCGAGGGCGTGTCTTGGCGGGGCATCCATACACGGAGGGTGGTTGCGGCCATGCCGCGTGTTTCATAACGATCCGATATTCGCATATCTCGAGCCTCATATTTTGCGGTCAATTATGCAATTTTTTGTTGTTTCTTGGATGTTGGAATGATCACCTCATCACCGATTCGCAACCCTTAGTGGACTACCAAGAAGTATAAGGTAATAGCTATCTCCACTTTGCTAATTTGGTTTACGATTATTCTATGAAAATTGGAAAACGCTTAACATTATAGTATTAGATATTTGAATCGTGATGTTAAATGATCTATTTGTGAGTTCTGTTAGGTCCAATAGTCATATTGTCCCTATGTCCCACGAGAACAACAATAAACTAATTCTTTTAGATATTTGTGTAGTTCGTGACTGCCTTCTAATAACGGTTCGTTGTTTCATTACTGTGTTCTCTACAGTGGTGGTGAAACAGGGAAGATGATCGCCAAGAAACGGAAAGGCAATCAGGAAAAGTAATTAATGCATGTAATGTCATATTCTACTTGCATTTTTTAAATTAAATTTAAAAGGGTACGAATGAGTCTAGGGAAACTTTACTAACACCGTGATTCGTCATTTCTATTCAGAATACTACACCCACGCGTCCAATTAAAGTCATTCAGAATAGCTTATGATTTTATGATTGAAGTCACATGCCGAAGTTCATTGATGAAATTATAGAAAAAGACAAGGCGAAGGTGGAAATGGAGGAGGAATTGTTAGACCTAATAAACCAAGTAACAGGTTATATAGATGGGTTGGGTAACGGGTTAAAATGGGTAAATTATTTGAAGGGTTGAGACAGATAGGCCCGCGTTGCATTCATCTGAAACATGTGCATGTGACAACTGTTCAAAGCTTATAAAGCTAAGTTCTCTATGTTATATGATTTTCATTCATATTCTAGCGATATCGAAACTTAGGTCGATGTTGTGTCTCCTTCATTGCACTGAGGCGTCACGCCATCTTGAAGTAAGGTAATATTGAGACTTAATCCTCATCTTTGAATTTGGCATCTATACGTAACTTTGAAGCAGATAAGTTGGATTTTGGTTATGTTTAACGCTCACTTTGCTCATGGCATGTAATATATGTTTATTCATTTGTTAGTAGCCAAACATATTTGTATATGAATCATGTACATTGAATAAAGCGATGTCAAAAGTGATACTATCGGTTTGTAGAGTTGATCGCTACAACAAAGTCATTAATTTGAATGCTAAAAGTCATCGGAACCAACAAAGAATAAACCAAGGTACGAAAAACTCCCGCAACGGAGATTTTAACCGTCGGTGTGCAAAGAATCCAGTTTTTGCTATTCTTGGCGACTGTAGTGCGTGGTGGTGTGCGAGACAAAGGGATCGCTAGGTATTATAGAGTGGGCGGAAGAGACATCAAGCCACTACAAGACGACAAAGGTGGAAAAGGTTTTTTGCGCAACGCCAGGTAAGAAGGTTTAGCTTACTGTTATTACATTCAACAAAAGTTGGTTGGATTGACTAATTGGCCAAAAAATGTGATGCTCACATTTGTGTTCTTAAATCGTTGTAGTTGGTGCACTTTGAAAGGAAAGGAAACCTGTGGCACAACGAACTTACTTCACACAATGCAGTTAATGTTTTAGTTTTCCCTGTTCAAGAAACAACTTGAACTAGAGACACAACAAAGTGATAACAGGTGCCAAAAAAATCTATATTATGTACTTTTTATTTACATGATACTTGAAAGGCCTAACTAGGCATTTAGTATACGAAAGTCTTTGACGAATTTCTGAATATCTGAAGTACTTTAATCTATGAATATTAAGGAGTGGTTGGGTAAGGTTATTAGATTGTATTCAATAGCATGAAACAATAAATTAATGGTATGAGTTACAGTTGGTAGTAGTGTTTTTTGCGGTAATAACGATGAGCACGAGTATTTAAGTCTCCCATCCCCTTAAGGCAGTAGGATATGCAACTTAACTAACTAAGAAAACCACAACTTTATAACAAGCATTACACTGCCATGGGCGACTCATTCCTATCGGTTTATGTCGTGTATGATTCGCTTATATGGTCGCACCGTCCAACCTACTTCAACCATCACGTGGCAAAACATAGAAACAGGAGAGTAAGACCGAGAAAAATAATTGAAGCATAGCTATTATACCATGGGTGCCAAAGGCTACAAATTCACTCTTTAGTCTTAACAACTATATCATTATCAAATGTACCTTATTTATGGTTATAGGCTACTCGCAGAGGTGATAGTAGTTCCGGATAAATAATGGGGATATCGCAACTAGCAGCCACAAACCACAGTATTCGAAAACTCCTGCCGCGGAGCGGCGGGTGTTAAATACTTGTTTGTTTATAATACGTGGTTTTAGTATAAAAGTGAATTTAAGAACACTAATAAAAAGTAACAATTAGCTATATTTTCAAGTAATTATCCCATTTTTGATCACCTAGAAAAAGCAAAAAAAAAAAGAAGAAGTTATAATCACATACGAATTAAATAAGCCACGTGTGAAGATTAATCAAGAAATGATAGACACACTTAGGATCAATGAAGATCGATAAATGTGTTTTACAAGAACTTGGACAATCAAGAAGAGAAAAGATTATCGAAAGCTTCAATGTATTATCAATGGTGGGTTTGTTACAAGTTGGTTACAATGATTAGAGAGAAAGATTCAAGAGAAATTGTATATCACAAAAGCTACTAATGAAATGAATGATACAAGTATTTAAAGGAAACATTTAGGCGGGAGAGTTGGTTAAGCCAAAGGAGATCTTGTCACGTGCACCTCACGTGTGTTTAGACACACCGCTACCTCACGTGCCATTTTGGCTTATCCAACTTCTCAGCTTATTTACTAACAGCTCTTATCAATCCTTCCTCCTTCAAATCATTCTTGTCCTCAAGAATGTGAATCAAAAGCTGGAAACTTGGCATACAATTCTTCCAAATTTTCCCAGGTGGCATCTTCTGGTGTTCCATTAGTCCACTGAACCAACCCATACACCACAGCAACATTCCTTTTCTTAACCATTTTCCTTTCTAAAATTGACATAGGCTGCACTGCTATTAACCCCTCTTGATTACAGCTAGGGAGGTCAATGACTTGTGTTGCTTGAGGATTTCCTTTGCAAAGTTTCAACTGAGATACATGGAAGACATTGTGGATTTGGCTATGATCAGGTAACTCCAACCTATATGCCACTTGCCCAATCTTACCAATGACCTTAAAAGGTCCAAAGTACTTTGGAGAATTTGTTTTGCCTTCCTTGCCTAATGGATACCTGCCTGTGAGGCTGCAGCTTCAAAAAAACCATGTCACCCACCTCAAGCATCCTATCACTTCTTCCTTTATCTGCTTGTTGTTTCATCCTGTTTTGTGCTCTTTCCAAATGAAACTTAAGCAATTGAATAGCCTGTTCTCTAGCTGCTAGAGTCCTATCCACTGCATCAACCTTGCTAAGACCCCCTATGTATGGAACATGTACTGGTGGTGCTTGTCCATATACAGCCTCAAATGGAGAAGTCAGGATGGAAGTGTGAAAAATGAATTATACCACAATTCAGCCAAAGATAGCCACTTTGCCCATTCTTTAGGTCTGTCCCCTGTCATACATCTTAAGTAACATTCCAAGCATCTATTCACCACCTCTGTTTGACCATCAGTTTGTGGATGGTATGAGGTGGACATTAACAACTTAACTTGCAAAAGTTTGAATAATTCTTTCCAAAAACTGCTCAAGAAAACCTTATCCTCGTCGATACAATGGTAGTAGGCAACCCATGTAACTTGTAAATCAGATCCAAAAACAATTGAGCTACTTGAGTCTTTGTGAAAGGGTGAGCTAGAGCCATGAAATGAGCATACTTAGTGAGTCTGTCAACTACCACAAAGATCACATTACTACCATTAGATCTTGGTAATCCTTCAATGAAATCCATAGAAATACTTTCCCAAATCTTTTGAGGAATGGGCAGAGGTTGCAGCAGACCAGGATAGGCTGCTAAGTCTGGTTTGTACCTCTGACAAGTGACACATTCTTTGACATATTGCTTCACTTCTTTTCTTAAACCTTTCCAATATAAGACTGAGCATATTTTGTGGGTAGTAGCCTTGACCCCAGAGTGACCACCAATAGCTCCACCATGAAAATGAGCAAGCAACTCTACTCTTAACTCCTTATCTTGACCAACTACTAACTTGTTCTTTCTTAGTAATTAACCATTAGCCCAAACATAATGTTTCTTACTTGCATTTCCAGCCTGCAATTGCTCAATGATAGCTTTGAGTTTCACATCTGCATCCCAGCTTGCAATTATCTTATTAGCCAATGCAGTTGTCATAGTAACTACTGTGGTTTGCATCAATGTCCCAACTTCTTGTACTCTTGACAAAGCATCAGCAGCTGCATTGTCAACTCCTTTCTTATATTTGACTTCATAGTCAAAGCCCATTAATTTGGGTAGCCATTTCATTTGTGCTGGAGTAGAAATCCTCTGGTCTAACAGGTACTTCAAACTGTAATGATCTGTTTTAATAACAAAATGCCTATCCAACAAATATCCTCTCCACTTTTCCAATGCCAACATCACAGCCAAAAATTCTTTTTCATAGGTAGAGAGTTGTTGGTGTTTTGGAGCCAAACTCTTACTCAAATAGGCAATAGGATGGCCATTTTGTTGAAGTACTGCTCCAATTCCAATACCTGATGCATCTGTTTCTACCTCAAAGGGTTGCTCAAAATCTGGAAGAGCTAACACTGGAGCTTGAATCATAGCTTTCTTCAAGGCTTCAAAGGCTGTCAAAGCTTCATTAGACCATTTAAAAGCATTTTTCTTCAAGAGTTGTGTCAATGGTCTGCTAATGGTAGCAAAATCTTTGATGAACTTTCTATAATAACCAGTAAGACCAAGAAATCCCCTCAGCTGCTTAAGATTTGTAGGTACTGGCCAATTTTGCATAGCAATTATCTTGGTTGGGTCAGTGGCCACCCCTTTAGCAGAATACACATGCCCCAAATACTCAACATGGTTTGTACCAAATACACACTTTGATTGTTTAGCATACAACCGATTTTGCCTCATAGTTTCAAGTATCACGGTCAAGTGTTTTACATGATCATCAACATTCTTTGAGTAGACGAATATCATCAAAGAATACCAATGTAAACTTCCTCAAGTAAGCCTTAAATACATCATTCATCAATGCTTGAAAAGTGGAAGGTGCATTGGTTAGTCCAAAAGGCATTACCAGAATTCATAGTGTCCTTCATGGGTCTTAAAAGCGCCTTTGCTATATCATCCTCATTCATCCGAATCTGATGGTAGCCTGATCTCAGATCCAACTTGGAAAACACTGCAGATCCATGTAACTCATCAATAAGCTCATCAATCACTGGAATAGGAAACTTGTCCTTCACTGTATGCTTATTCAATTGTCTATAATCTACACACATTCTCCAACTATTATCCTTCTTCTTAACCATCACAATTGGTGAAGCAAATGGGCTTTGGCTTTGCTTAATCACACCTGATTCTAACAATTCCTTCACCATGGCTTCTATGGCATCTTTTTGCACATGAGGATGCCTATAGGGTCTAGTATTGATTGGTTGTGTGTTGGGAAGAAGTGGTATTCGTGATCAAATGCTCTTTTGGAGGTAATTCTTTTGGTACAAAGAAAACATCAAGATACTTATCAATTACTTGTTTCCACCAAGTTCCCGCCAAGGTTCACTTCCTTATTGCCTTCTTCCACCCCCATAGATTTGAGTTCTATTCCGGTTTGGGTATACACATCATAGAGATTTCGCTTGTGATGTGCCTTCCAACCTTTGCAATTGCTTCTTTCCTTTCATCCATTGAACTGTAGCCTTATGAGTTCCCCTCAATGCCACCTTATTGCCTTTATACACAAACTGCATTCTCAATTCTTTGAAGTCACACATAATTTGACCCAAAGTAGAAAGCCATTGAATACCCAAAACCATATCACACCCTCCCAAAGGTAACAACATTACATCAGATACAAAAGTTTGCCCCTTCAATTTCCAAGTAAACCCTTTACATTCACTCACACTAAGCAGCTTCCTCCCACCAGCCACAGTAACAGCCAAGGGACAAGTCTTTCTTATGTGACACCCCATTTTCTTAGCCACATTAATGTCTAAAAAATTATGTGTAGACCCTGAATCAACCAATATATGCAATTCATGTTTATTTCCAAACAATCCAACTACTCTTAAAGTCCGGTATGAACTTTCCCCATTCAATGCATTCAAAGAGATATGTGGTTGGACTTCATCGCTTGCAATTCATCTAAATCATCCTTGGCATCTTCAAACTCTTCCTCCAATTCCTCATTCTCACCAACACAACCAAACTAAACAATTGCCTTCACACTTATGTCCTAGCACAAACTTTTATCACAATAGAAGTAGAGGTTTTAGCTCTTTTTCCTCATACTCCTTTGTGTCAACTGCTTCTTAGGTGAGCATTATTTGCCTATTGTTCCAACTCCTATTAGCACTTGGCAATGCTAACAATGGTTTAGCCACTTGATTAACACCAAATTTTGCTAGTCATATTGGTCTCAGCATCTGTTCTTTTTCTTAATAGCATTCAAAGTAGCTTCTTGATAGTTAGTAAGTAAATAAGCATCGCCTAATGTTTTGGGCCTAAACATTCTTACCCCCATTTCCAATTCAAGAGGCAACCCACCCAAATAGAAGCTAATAGCATGTTCTTCACTTATTTCCACCTACTTAACAAATTATCAAACACATCTTGGTAATCTCTAGCATTTGACTCATACTTAACATTTTAAGTTCGGACATTGGATCATCATACACTTGTACCAAATCTTTGAATAATAGCATCTCTATACACAATCCATAACACCAATTCACCATGCGCCTAATGAATTGTCTATGCCACAATAATGCCTTATCAAAAGATGTACAAAATGAGTCTAACCTTTTGATCATCGGTATGTTATCAATTGCAAAGAACTGTTCACACCTAAACATCCACCCTCTTACATCATCTCCGAAAACTTAGGAAACTCCACTTTAGTCATCCTCTAAATTGAGTTTGACCATTTTGACTTGGTCCCCTTGTTACAACATTGTTTGGGTTTTGACTTTGCAAGACTCCCATCATTTCCTCCATAGTTGACTCATCATGTATCTCCATTGTTTGTCCGAACCCATTCAATGCTTTCATGGTGCCATCGATCTTCTTGTGTTGTCATCATTGTTTTCCCACTTCTTCTATTGGTACCAACAGTAGTAACTTGTTCTTGTTGATGGTGCCATTGTTTTGTGATGTTTCTTGAATTATGAAGGAATAAGCGTATAAGCAATAATACTCAATCTTGAATTAATGGCGAATTTTGAAATCTTGGTAATAATTTAGCGGGAAAAATGAATTGAGTTTTTGTGATAATGAGACCTCACCAGAAAGGTCTCGATACCAATTGATAGACACACTTAGGATCAATGAAGATCAATAAATGTGTTTTACAAGAACTTGGACAATCAAGAGAAGAAAAGATTATCGAAAGCTTCAATGTATTATCAATGGTGGATTTGTTACAAGTTGGTTACAATGATAGAGAGAGATTCAAGAGAAATTGTATATCACAAAAGCTACTAATGAAATGAATGATACAAGTATTTAAAGGAAGCATTTAGGCGGGAGAGTTGGTTAAGCCAAGGAGATCTTGTCACGTGCACCTCACGTGTGTTTAGACACACCGCGCCTCACGTGCCATTTGGCTTATCCAACTTCCCACTTTATTCACAAGCCTAAGAATTAAGTGTACTATACGTCCACTTCAAAACTAGAGAGAGTATTATTCACGTCTTTGCTTTTACATATTAGAGTGAGGATGAGACCCTTTTATATTATCATGGAGTTAGCCTAAGGATTCCTACATCTATCGTTGTGAGATGACCTCCAAAACTTCTTTTAGATCCTTTTACTGCTTTGTTGTAGCAAAGGTGGAAAAGAATGTGATTGTAAATACTATGTATTAAATCCAACCACCAAGCAGTTTGTGATTATCCCAACGGTCCCTGGACGCTACGAAGTTGGTAGAAGTATCCGTTCTATGGTTCTTGCTTTTCATCAAAAACATTGTCTTCATTTCAAAGTTGTTTGTATTTGTCACATAAATCCTGATGATGACTTTGCAAATTCAAATATACTCGTCTGATACGGCGAAATGGAAGGAAACTAATGAATCGTTTTATGGTCAGCATTACACAAAATTTGAGTGTGAAGTTTACTGGAATGGAGCGATTTATTGGGCTCCCTCTTGTTTTAGAATGTTGTAGTTTAAGCTTGATGTAGAAAAGTTGCAAACTTTACTATTTCTTCCACCGCACCATATAGCAACACCTCTTTACTTCGGAGAGTCACGAGGACATCTGCATTTGGTAGAGATCGTGGATAACCAAAGCCATTTACATCTTAATGTTTATGAGATGTCAAGTAATAACAGTTGATTGAGAGAGAAGTTATGAATGTGAATGTGAATTCATTCCATTAAAATGAAAGAGACATACATGAAATGTATTTATACAGATACACTAACTACTCTGCTACTTAGACTTTCTAACTAACATAACTACCAATTATATTACATTACAAGTCCTTAGACTTTGAAACTTGTTCATTTGTTGCTTGGAGTTTCTCTTAATGCTTTGTACAGTTGGTGTTGGTACTCCTTTACCCCCCCGCCCCACAAGTAAGGAGTGTGTATGGATCACACATGCCATACTTGGATAGACATTAGTAATGTGGATCTTTGGAGAGTCCTTTTGTGAGAATATCTGCAGCTTGATCTTTTGTGGGAACATAAGTCGGTTTGACTTGTCTTTCTAAAATCTTGTCCCTCACAAAATGACAATCTATTTCAATATGTTTGGTTCTTGCATGATGGACTGGGTTTGAAGCTAAGGCACTTGCTGATGCATTGTCACAAAATACAGGAACATGGTAGGATGTAGAGATACCAAGGTCTTTGAGCAGACATTTCATCCAAGTAATTTCACAAGTTGTATTTGCTAAAGCCCTGTATTCAGCTTCAGTAGATGATCTGGAGACCACAGTCTGTTTCTTTGATTTCCAGGAGTAAACAAGGACCAAGGAAGATACAATAGCTTGAAACAGATCTCCTTGTGAAATTGCAGTTAGCCCAATCACTGTCACAGAAAGCCTTCAACTTGAGAGTATTGTGTGTTGGGAAGTAAATTCCCTGACCAGGGCTACCTTTTATGTATCTAAGAATCTTAACCAATGCCTTGAGATGAGTAGTTCTTGGGGCTTGAGAAAATTGACTAAGGTCTGAGCAGCATAAGCAATGTCTGGTCTGGTGATGGTAAGATAGAGGAGTTTGCCAACAGTTGCTCTGTATGTGGATGAATCTTGCAGTAATTCTCCTTCATCGGGGTGAGTTTTGTTAAGGATTGAAAGGTATGGTGAAAGGTTTAACATTCAAGAGGCCTGCACTTTGGATAAGTTTTAAGGCATACTTCCTTTGAGTCATCATGAGACCAGTGGAGTTTCTCAAAAATTCAATTCCCAAGTAATAGTTCAAGGAGCCAAGGTCTTTGATCTTGAATTTTGATGAAGATGGTCTTTGATAGTAGTGATGAGAGTGGGGTTGTTACCAGTGATGAGTATATCATCAACATAAACCAAGAGTGAAAGAAATGTGGTGTCCTGTTTGAGAGTAAAGAGGGATGCGTCTGCATAACTCTGTTTGAAACCAAGGTGTTTTAAGAACTCAGTAAGCTTAAGAAACCATTGCATGTTTGCTTGGTTGAGACCATAGAGGGATTTTTGGAGTTTTCAGACATGGTTTTTGTTGTGAGGTAAGTGATATCCAGGGGGAATCTTCATGTACACTTCCTCATCTAAATCTCCATGCAAGAAGGCATTGTTGATGTCCAACTGAGCAATGTGTCAGTTGTTGTGAGTGGCAATGGCAAGCATAGCTCTGACAGTAACCATTTTTGCTACAGGAGCAAAGGTATCATGAAAATCAACTCCTTCCTTTTGGGTGTAACCTTTGGCAACTAGTCTTGCTTTGTATTTATCAAGAGTGCCATCTGCCTTACATTTCACCCTGAAGACCCATTTGCAATCTATAGGAATTTTTCCAGGTGGTAGTGTTGTGACTGTCCATGTGTTGGTATGTTCCAGGGCTTGGAGTTCTAAATTAATTGCATTTACCTATCTAGGATCCTTAGCTGCTTGGGTGTAGGATTAAGGTTCAATGATGTGATTGATAGTGTTAATGAGGTGTCTGTTAGAAGGTGATTTGATGTTCTTGTAGTTTATGAAATTAGCATAATGATGTTTGATGTTTTTGAGTGAGGGAGGAAGTGTTAAATGATAGTCTTGAAGTCTAGTAGGTAATTTGTGATTTCTGGTAGAAGTCCTGGGGGTGGTGGTGGTATAGTTGTTGATGAATCAGTGGATAGTGGTGGTGATGGGTTAGTATGTGATTGATGAGATGATGGTGAATCAGGTGGTGATGGAGGAATGTATGTTGTATCAGGTGGTGGATCAGTGATAGGGTTGGAGGTGATGAATTTGGAGATGGTGAATTGATGGGATCAGGGATGGGAGTTGGTGTTGTGTCAGATGGTGGATCAGGGGAAGTAGTATCATTGGATAGAATGTGTGGAGATGATGGTGTAGTATCAGATGGTGTAGGTGTGGAATTGGTTGGTTGTGTGTTATGGTTAGAGGAAGAATGCTCATGAAGGGGTGGAAGGATAGTTGGAGTTGGTGTTGGAGATGGTGGAGTAGTAATAGGAGACTGAGGATGTAGTTTAAGGTGAAAGGGAAAAGTGTCCTCATGAAAAGTGACATGTCTGCTAGAGAAAAACTTGTGAGTGGTGAGATCATAAAGTATGTAACCTTTTTGAGTTGTGGGATAGCTGACTAGGACATATGGTATAGCTCTTGAAGCAAATTTATCTGGGAGGTGTTGATGGGCAAATGTTTGACAACAAATGACTCTGAGATGGTTAAGGTTGGGTGGTATGCCATAAAGAAGTTCATAAGGGCTTTTGTGGTGAAGGGGTTTTGTAGGGAGTCTGTTAATGAGATAAGTGGCTGTGAGGAGACAGTATCCCCAGAAATGGATGGGGAAGTTTGCTTGAAATCTTAGGGATCTGGCAACCTCAAGTAGTTGTCTGTGTTTTCTCTCAACTCTGGCATTTTGTTGTGGAGTGTATGGGTAATAAGTTTGATGTATGATGCCATGGGATTGGAAAAACTCAGTTAGAGTGGTGTTAAGGAATACAATGCCATTATCACTCCTGATGGTTTTAATGGTTGTGTTAAAGTGATTTTTGATGTAAGTATGAAATGATTTTAGTTGAGATATTGCATGGTGTTTGGATGGTAAAAGAAATATCCATGTTGCTCTTGAATGATCATCAACAATAGTTAGAAAGTATTGACACTTGTTTATGGTTTTGTGTTTGTATGGGCCACAAATATCAACATGAATGAGTTCAAAGTTCTGTGAAGCATGTGAAAGTACTATTTTGGAATGGTAAAGTGGATTGTTTAGCTAATGGACAAATTTTACAATTGAAATCATCTTGAATACATGAAACATCAGAAGAGATACACTTTATTTGTTTCAAAACAGAAATGGATGGATGTCCTAGTATAGAATGCCATAGAGTTGGTGTTGATTTGGTGCTGAGAACTTTGGATGATGGTTGAGCAGTGGTGGTGGTTGATTCAGGAAAGATGATGTAGAGTCCATTACACAGGGTGCCATGAGCAATCTTCCTGTTAAGTGTCTGAAAGGAGCAAGATAAGGAAGTAAAAAATAGCAGCAATAGACATCTCCTTTGCTAATCTGCTAACAGATAAGAGGTTGTATGAAAAAGTGGGTATGTAAAGGACATTAGTGAGTGTGATTTCTAAGTTAATGGTGACTGATCCACATTGTGTGACTTTTACTGTTTGGCCATTGGGTAAAGTGATAAGAATGGGTGGGTTGCAAATGTGAAGATTGTGCATAATTGTGAGTGAAATGGAAATGTGATATGTGGCACCACTATCTACTACCCAAGCAAGCTTATAATTCACCATGACAGAAGCAATAAATTTATGTCTCCAAATTGTGATAGAGGGTGGATGGATTTTCGTGTGTTCGCATCATTAGCATGACTTGATTAAGTTGATTACAGAATCGATCCATCCTGACAAAAACAGCATCATTATCACCACTTGTTCCAGTTTGTGAAGGAGTCTTTGGTTCTTGTCCTGATGTTTGTCCTGGTCCACTGACTGAGTTGACTATCCTGGTGTTGCTTGGAGTAGTGACACTTCTAACAATAGGTGGTTTGTATTTGCCATGAAGAGGGTGACCAATGGGATAACCTTTCAATTTGTAACATTCATCTCTAGTATGTCCCTCCTTGTTGCAGTTTGAACAATATACACCAGACTTGAATGTGCTTCTTCTATCACCATTTCTGTTCCCATAGTTTCCATTTGTTCTTTGAGTGTAATTTGTTGTCCTGGATGAGTTGTTTCCTGAGTGTGATGACAATGCAACTTGTGGGATTAGTGGTTTTGGTAAAACACCCTTTCTCTGCTTTTCTTCATGTCTAATCATCGCATATGCTTTGGCTACAGTTGGTAATGGTTGCATTAACAAGATTTGACCTCTAACATTTGAGTAACATTCATCTAACCCCATTAGAAATTGCATGAGTCTTTTCATTTGATATCTATCACCATTCACTTTCCCATTTTCACAACTACAGGGACAAATGCACACATAAGGTGCTTCCAAAGCATCATGTTCATCCTATAACCCCTTCAATTTCTGATATTACATTTCAACATCACAGTTTTGTTGCTTCAATTGAACAATGTCATGAATGAGTTGATAAATTCTATGACCAGTGATTTGTGAATAATGTTCATTCAGTTCAGACCAAAGTGCAGATGTTGTGTGAATGAAGGTGTGACAACTGGGAATTTAAGGAGTCTATTTTAGATAACCGCATTACGTTAAACTAAACCGAGTTTTGTCTTTATCACTATTTTTATTAACCATGACTTGATTTATATCGTCTATTGGTTTTTATGGTTTATTTCATTATTAAATGAGTTATCGTATGAGTTTTAACTCTATTTGGTAGGCACTATTCGATTCGGCACTAGAAAAGCCTAAAACAAGAATTATTGTAACTTGTAGACCGTAACTCGAAAATTGACAAATAAATAGTCAAAACTCGTGGAAAAACGTAAATAACGATGTTAGAAAGTTGAATAAAAGTTGTGAGACACTCGGGGGACAACATGTGAGCTCGGGAATAGGTAAACGGGATAGTTACGAAAAATTACAACTCCGACCCCCCTATTTCTTCCCTAGCCGGCGCCCCCCCCTACATATTTATTTATTTTTGAGCCCCTAGTGTCCATGTATATAAGGGACCATCCACCCTCACTTCCACCTTTTATTTCTCTCTCTAAAACATACACACTAACCATTTCTCTCTCTAACCTCTCTCTAAAACAAACCCTAGCCGCCACCTTACAAGGTCCGGCCACTATTCCGGCCACCACGGCCAAATTCCGGCGCGTCACCCCTCACCTCCACCACCATATTAAAGCTCTCTTTCTCCTCTTTCCATCCACATATTACACGCTTCATTTGGACTTCAATAACACCTTCAAATCTTCGAATCAAGATACGTACTTTTAGGGTTTCAAGTGGGTTTTGCAATTGGTGATTAGATAAGGTAAATGCAACAAGTTTTGAGCTTGTTAGGGCAATATAAAGCCATGAATTGACATCTAGAGTTTCGACCTAAGGATGAAATATGGGGCTTTTGGGTGGAACATGAAATTAAAGCTAATTAGTGACTAAATAAACAAGTAATTAGTGTTTGGTAAATGTGTGGTGTATCAATTTGATGGGTTTGTGCATTTAGGGTTTAGTTGCATACTTTGGTTAAGATAGATGATGGGTTTTGTGTTTGGTTAGTGTTTGGAGCTTGAATGATTGGATTTGGATGTTGTGGAATTGATTTGGTTGTGTTTGGTGATGAGTTATGGGGTGTACGAACCAAGGAACCCATGTAGGGTCTTGGTTGGTGTTGTACGTGACCCACTTGGCCATGGGTCCAGGTCGGGTCGAGTTGGTAGCTTATTGGTTGATGGAGTTGAGGTTTGGGTGAGACGCGTGGGCCAAAAGCTTCTATAGCTTGTTTGGTTCACGTGGTCTTGATCATGACCGTGTCATGACCATTAGGGTCATAACATTGGTTTCAGTATATTTGGTTGATTGATTGGTTGGCGAGATTGTTTTGAGTTGGTTTGGGATTGAATTGCGATATTGTGACTTTTACATTGGACTTGATATATATATTGTTGACTTTGAGCTACGTCGGCGTTACTTTGACTTTTTAGTCAATAGTTGACTCAAACAAAGCCGTAACATGGACTTTAGTATAATTTGGACTATTGATTGATTAAAAGCCGAAGTTATGACTCGTGCTTGTGGACTCGAAACAAATAACGATATCGTATTAATAATGGAATTTGATGAAATATATATATATATATATATATATATATATATATATATATATATATATATATATATATATATATATATATATATATATATATATGAAAATGTTAATAAACTATGAAATAGAAATAATAAATGGGCTTTTGTACCAAAATGTCGATAACAAGTCTTATCTTGTTATTTACTATTTTTAAACGAAAACTAACGACTAAATTGGAAATGTTTTGCAATAAATAAGTAATTGATGTTTCGAGTACACGTTTATCAATAAATGTCAATTGTGGACATTTAATATTGGTTTAAGTATTTAATTGCTTACGTTGTGTGCATGGGTTACGGATAACCTAGCATTAATAGTGTTGATCCACGTGGGTAGCGGAATTATTAGGTTGACGAATCTAATAAGAGCCCGTTAGGTACGTTGGGTAACCTTATTAATGGGTGACTTATCCTTATGACTCTTTAGGATACGATTGATTTATGGGATAATAAGCGACACGAATAAATAAATGAGTTTATCGAGTTGACGAATTCGATAAGATCTACTATTTATTTCGAAACTTATTGAACTATGGAGCTTATCGTTTAGAGGTCTCATTGTGTCGCATTGAGTTATATATTCATTGTTTGAGTGCATTCATGGCATCATATTGAGTCGATACACCCACACGAGGAATACCAAACACTAGGATTAAATGGTGAAACGAGACGTTTTTGGAAATAAAGAAGTGGAACATATTGGGGTAGATAACGTTGATTTGAGGAATATATATATTAAAGTTGGTCTACATTAATAGGTTGTGCCGAGTCGATAGTTGTTGTGCTGTGATACCGTTATCTTCTGCTAGTGTTTAATTGTGCGTTGATTGCTTGAGGTGAGTTTCATAGCCCCACTTTTATATACGTTTTAACTACGTTTTGAACTATTTTAGGGTGAGAATCATGCTGCTTTTTTTTTACCGTTAAAACTATTTAGGTTTGCTTATATGCTTGACTGTTTAGATAGATGTCCGGTAGTCGTTGCCTTAGTCTAGGTTTGACGTGCCTAACTAAGAATAAACTTCTACATCGACCTAGTCCGGGTTGGCAATTGTTCTAGATTTTGCCACGACGGTCTTTGGACTAAGTCATTGGGCCCGAGTAGTCCCCGGATGCGGGACATGTGTTTGTTGGTGATCCGGTAGGATCGGTGTGCAAACAGTATTTATCTATCTTAGGTCTTGCATAGCAAATCAACTCTACAGTGTCCACTATGATTTTGTTGAACTTAAACCTATGAACTCACCAAAAGTAGTCGACCTTTTAGCATGATTTCTGGTATTGAGAGATGTTTGGATTACTTGATCGGTGGAAGCTTGGCAAGAAGGCGGGGTTCAAGGATCATTTCGACTGATAAACTATGGGGACCTATTTTATTAAACTATGTTTTGGGCCTAATAATTACTCTTTTGGATTAAATGTTTGGATTAACTAAATTGGGATTGGTTTTGAATGTTAAATGACTGTCTTTTGTTATACTTGTGTGCGATACCAATCCAAAAGTAACGCTCAAAACTTGATTAAGTCTTCCATTGTCACGAGATTTGGGGTGTTACGATTGGTATCGAGCTCAAGGTTATAGAGAATTAGGTATTTTATAAACCCTAAACTATAACCACTTTTTGAGAAAATTGATCCTCGACCGACGCACGCTTGCCAAGTCAAGCTTCTTATTTGATTATGGTATGAATCATGAATTGAGTTATGAGATGATATGTTAAGGGATATTGTGAACTGATTATGGAAACGTTATTATTGGGAGATATGATTATTGATTTTGGAAACGAGATATGATTATGGATTTTGGAAATGAGATATGATTATTGGTTTTGGAAAATGAGATGTGATTATCGAGATTTTACGGAAATTGATTTGAGTAAAGATATATTGTGATTTTGGAGTTTTGAACTCGATTGATTTGATATGGAATTATGTGATAGAATGGAACTTATGTGTTTTATTAAAGGCATGTTTTGAGTAATGCGGTACCTCTACTTTTAAAGCTTTCATTATGTGATATATGTTTTGGTTAAGTTGATGCGCTTATTAAAACTAGTTGTTTCGAACACTTATACCTACCCTATGCCATTGTCACAGACTATGCCTTCATTAGCTTTTGATGTGTCCGAGGAGGTCCGTCTTTGTTGCTAGTTCGCCAACATTGACTCTCATGGCGGTTGCTTGAGGTGATCCTTATGAGATTGCGGTCACTCTAGTTCATCATCATCGGATCGTCCTAGCTCATCTAGGCGCCTCACTTTACATCGGGTTTTAGCGCGAGCAGAGACTCCCGTGCTTGCTTATAGCCTTTGCCCGCATGTCTCGTGAGACCACCATCATCACCTATCCATTTAGCAAGATCACCATGTCTTAGGAGGCCTAGATCTCCTAGTGTACCACCTCGTGATTCACCTTCGCGGAGACTCAGACTCATGGACTCTCTCCATGGATGAGGCGAGGAGGAGCATGAGGTTGAGGAGGAGCATGACATTGAGGAGCAGATGTTGATGAGGATGACGATCCTCGGGAGGAGGATGATGAGGATATCCTGGAAGGGGTACTCTTCCATTGCGAGTCCCGCACATTCTCCAGACCGAGTTCTCCTTTTCTCGAGCCCCGAGTCCCTGGATGACCTTTAGACATCGACTCACCACCTTACTCACCTTATATAGGTGGCCGTTAGGATCGGAGATACCATCGGAGATTGTTTCGAGCAGGAGTATGGTGAGGCGGGTATGATGTGGGAGAGGATTACATCGCGGTACTAGGCTTAGTCGGTTGACGGATCGATTGGTTGGAGTATCTAGGGCTAGTATTGAGGATCCGAGAGTTGATATGGGTACCGTAGTCCGGAGAACTAGGGTTTTGCGTGAGGGTATGTCGGAGCTCCGGGAGCGGGTTGGGGACTTCTTGAGAGGGTTCATGACGACTCATGATCTTGATAGAGCGATTTGGCGTAGGATTGGTGAGTTGGAGAGAGGTCGCAGAGCTTAAGAGTGATCGCGACGCTCGGCGTGTTCGCTAGCATCATTGTGGAGAGAGGTTGGCGATATTAGGAGGTCGGTGAGTGGGATTCGTGAGCGTGGCTAGATAGTATTAGATTTATGGTTTTGTACCATCTTGAAACTAAGTAGTACTTGATTCGAGATGTAGGATTATCCCAGTTATTTACTAGTATTGTTATTAGGATCGTTTTTGATTTCTTCGTATCCTTCCATGTATTTCCACTTTTGAAACCTATGAGTTATGGTTATGGGAACGTGCATCCTTAGTTATGACACGGTATCTGAATGTTTCGCTTTGGTATAGCGTTATCCCTGTTGGCCTTGATTATGTATTCAGGCGTTATTGGGTGACCCTTGGAACCCAACTCTACTTTAGAACGTGAATTGTGAACTTATGAAACTGTTCTTCTTGCCTATAGAATGATGGCAACAAGACGAAACCCGCGTAAGAACAACCTAGCAGCTCCTGCTGCTGTTGTTGCCCCTGGTCGTCGAGGTCGTCGTCCGACCCAGACCACACCACACCACATGTTGAGAACCCGAACATTGATAACCCAGCTGTAGAAAACCCGAATGTGAACAACCATGATGAGAATGGTCATGTTCCACAAAACCCTCCACTTGTGAACTCAACCCACATTGACCAGCTAGTGTCGCATCGTGTCACTGAACTGCTAGCTGAGGCTAATCTTTCTAACACCTTTAGTGGAACCCCAATGCTAAATCAAACTCGAGGTTGTACCTACAAAGAGTTCCGATTATGTGGTCCCATTGATTTTGGAGGAACGGGGAGTAGTTTACGACTAGGTGGTTGGAGAAAGCGAATACTGTGTTTCTTTGTGAGTAATCGTGATGAGGATTGTAAGGTTAAGTATGCAACATTCACCTTGAAGGACGGGCGCTGACTGGTGGAACAACTATCACGGATCGGTAGGAATTGATATAGCTTATAGTATGACTTGGACTCGGTTTAAGACTCTCTGATTAAGACTTCTTGTCCTAGGAATGAAGTTAAGAAGTTAGAGTGAGTTACGGAACCATAAGGTTAAAGAATCTTGGCATGACGACTTATACTAAATGCTTTCAAGAGTTATCATTGCTTTGCCACGAAATGGTTCGCATCAAGAACTTAAGATTGAAAGGTATCTTGATGGATTGCCTTTGGCTACTCGAAATGATGTCATCACTGCCAAGCCATTTAATTTGCAAGAGGCAATTGCTGTGGCTCAGAGTTTGATTGACTCTTGTGTGCTAGAATTAGGAGACAAGAGTAAGAATGATAGGAGTGATAAGAGGAAGAGGAACGAAGTTGCTAAAGGAAATGGCAACAAACGGCAAGAGACAGCCAGAGTGTTCGCCATAGGAAATGGAGGTAGGAAAGATTATGAAGGTAGTAAGCATGTGTGTGGTCATTGTAACCGACACCACCATGAACTATGCCCGAATGTGTGTAGGAAGTGCTCTAAGGTAGGACACTTGGCCAAAGACATGAGGTCCCACCACTTGCATAGCGCAAAATGCACAAGGAGGCGGACCGAAGGCCACCATCACTGTTTTGGATGTGGAAAGAGGACACTTTAAGAATGAGTGCCGAGAGCCGTAGATGAGAGGAAATCCCGATGTGTAGGAGGATTTTCTAACCGAGGTGTAGGAGGTAATGGCTTAAACCATGTGAGCGTGAGGTTGTAGAAACCGAGAAACCATGGTGCTCGGAATCAACAGAGACATGGGAACAACGCTTTGTTTACGCTATTAGGAAGGAAGCTAGTGAGGACCCTAATGTAGTTCAGATGCGTTCCTTGTCAATAATCGCTATGCTTCCATCTTGTTTGATCTTGTGCGGATATGAGTTTCGTATCCACCAATTTTATGCCATTACTAGGAATCTCCCAAACACCTCTAGGGTTTAGTTACGATGTGGAACTAGCGAATGGGAATAGAGAGAGGATAGACACCGTAGTTCGAGGTTGTACCTTAAGTTTCCTAGACCGCTCGTTTAGTATAGACTTATTGCTGGTTACCTTAGGAAGTTTTGACGTCATTATCGGAATGGATTGGTTGTCGAAGAACGGTGCACACATCATTTGTGATGAGAAGATTGTGCGTTTACCGTATGGAGGAAAAGTTATGAGCATACAAGGTCCCGGTTGAGCATCATCTCCTGTATTAAGGCCCAAAAGTACATCGATGGAGGATGTTGTCTTTTCTTGGCTCAAATTTCTGAAAAGAAAAGTGAGGAGAAGAGTGAAAGACACCTTAACGATGTAACCATTGTTAGAAAATTTCAGACGTGTTTCCGACGATTCGCCGGGGATTCCACCGTCCGACAAGTGGAATTCCAAATAGAGTTGATACCGGTGCGTCACCGTGGCCCGAGCACCTTATCGACTTGCTCCAAGAGAATTGGAGGAACTGTCTAAGCAGTTGGCGTAATTGTCGAGAGAAGGGATTCATTCGACCGAGTTAAATCACCGTGGGGAGCACCGGTGTTGTTTGTGAAGAAGAAGGATGGATTGTTTCGGATGTGTATAGATTATAGGGAATTGAATAAGTTAATAGTGAAGAACCGATATCTGTTACCTAGAATAGATGATCTATTCGATCAACTCCAAGGAGCTAGTTTCTTTTCTAAGATCGATTTACGATCTGGTTATCACCAGCTTAAAGTTCGAGAAGAGGATATCCCTAAGACTGCGTTTAGGACTCGTTATGGACACTATGAATTCCAAGTGATGTTGTTTGGTTTGACCAACGCACCAGCGATTTTCATGGATCTCATGAACCGAGTGTGTAAGCCATACCTGGATAAGTTTGCGATAGTATTCATAGACGACATCTTGATATACTCTAAGAGTAGCGAGGAGCACGAAGAGCATTTGAGGCTCATTTTAGGATTGCAGAGAGAGGAGAAGCTGTATGCCAAATTCTCTAAGTGTGAATTTTGGATTCCGTCCGTGCAATTCTTAGGTCATGTGATAGATAGTCGAGGTGTTCATGTTGACCCAACTAAGATTAAGGCCATTAAGAATGGGCAGACTCTAACAACCCATCGAAATCCGGCAGTTTACGGGTTTAGCGAGGCTACTATAGGAGATTCATTGAGGATTTTCTAAGATAGCTAAGTCACGACCAAGCTAACACGTAAGGATGTTAAGTATGAATGGGGAGAAAAGGAAGAAGAAGCATTCCAACTTCCGCGGAGAAGTTGTGTAGCACCCATCCTAGCTTTTCTGAAGGCGATGACTTTGTCGTGTCTTCGCGACGCTCGCATAAAGGCTTAGGTCTTTGTTTGATGCAATGTGAGAAGGTGATTGCTTATGCATCCCGACAACTTAAGAAGCATGAGAAAAAACTACACCACCCATGACCTTGAGTTGGGTGTTGTAGTGTTTGCTCTTAGGATTTGGAGACATTACCTGTATGGAACCAAGTGTGTAGTATTTACCAATTACAAGAGTTTGAAGCATATCTTAGATAAGAAGGAACTGAACATGAGACAATGTCGTTGGTTGGAATTACTTAGTGATTACGACTGTGAGATTCGTTATCATCCTGGTAAGGCTAATGTTGTAGCTGATGCACTTAGTCGTAAAGAGGACATTCCACCCCTACTTGTTAGATCCTTAGGAATGACCATTGTTTTGCCACTACAGATCAAATTTTAGCCGCCCAAGGCAGGCATTGTGGAAGAAGCATCATATGAGAATCTTCATGGAATGGTAGAAAGTGAAAACGGCTTCTTGAAGCGTTCGATGGAACATTATGCTTCAAGACGAAGTGGATACCATTTCATGGTGGAATCCGTGAGTTGATTATGCACGAGTCGCATAAATCAAAATACTCTATTCATCCCGGAGCCGATAAGATGTATCGGGATCTTAAGAAACTTTATTGGTGGCCCAATATGAAAGCCGATATAGCTCGAGATGTTAGTAGATGCGACTTGTTCTAAAGTTAAGGCCGAACATCGAAAAACATCGGACTTTTAGTTCAACCCGAACTCCCGAATGGAAATGGGAGCGAATAACCATGGACTTTATCACTAAATTACCGAGAACAGGTTAAGCGGCAATGACGCTTATCGGGTAATAGTTGATCGTTTAACTAAGTCTCGCTCACTTCTTAGCTATTAGTGAAACCGATAGTCTTGATAAGCTTGCTCGATTGTATCTTAAGGAGATAGTATCGCGTCATGGAGTACCGATATCTATCATTTTTATAGGGATAGTCGTTTACATCCCACTTTTGGAAGTCGTTCTGAAAGATTAGGAACGAATTTGGATATGAGTCTCGCTTACCATCCACAGTGATGGTCAAAGCGAGAGAACCATTCGGACTTTAGAGGCATGCTTAGAGCATGTGTTATTGATTCGACGCGATCCGAGAGACACCTCCGCTTTGGCGAATTCTCTTACAATAATAGTTATCACTCTAGCATTAAGGCCGCCCCATTTGAGTATTTCAGTATGGCCGAAAATGTCGTTCTCTGTTTGTTGAATCAAGTTGGCGAGCCAACTTACAGGTCCCAAACTTGTCTTAGAAACCACTGAGAAGATAGTACAGATTCGTAATCGGTTGCAAACCGCTCGTGATAAACAAAAGAGTTATGCCGATAAGAGACGTAACCATTAGAATTTCAGGTTGGAGATCGTGTTATGTTGAAAGTTTCTCCTTGGAAAGGAGTGATTCGTTTTGGAAAGCGTGGAAAACTCAATCCACGATATATTGGTCCCTTTCCAATCCTGGAAAGAATCGGACCGGTAGCATACCGCTGGAGATACCATCGAACTGAGTAGTGTACACAATGTCTTTCATGTTAGTAATCTTAAAAAAAATTCTTTCGGAAGAAAACATAGTGGTGCCTTTAAGAGATATTCGTATTGATGAGAAATTGAATTTTGTTGAGGAACCGATTGAGATTATGGACCGTGAGATAAAAAGGCTAAAGAATAGCCGTATTCCGATTATTAAGGTTCGTTGGAACTCCCGGCATGGACCGGAGTTCACTTGGGAACGTGAGGACGTTTTCCGTAGGAAGTATCCTAAACTTTTCATGACATCAAGCAACTCAGAGTGAAACCCGGGACGGGTTTCTTCTGAGGCTGGGAGGCTGTGACAACTAGCAATTTAGGGAGTCTATTTTAGGTAACCGCATTGCGTTAAACTAAACCGAGTTTTGCCTTTATCACTATTTTTATTAACC
This sequence comes from Chrysanthemum lavandulifolium, assembly GCA_022545495.1. Classification (NCBI taxonomy): domain Eukaryota; kingdom Viridiplantae; phylum Streptophyta; class Magnoliopsida; order Asterales; family Asteraceae; genus Chrysanthemum; species Chrysanthemum lavandulifolium. The sequence continues at coordinate 74,659,574 of CM040244.1, read as the reverse complement.
ATGACTTGATTTATATCGACTATTGGTTTTTATGGTTTATTTCATTATTAAATGGTTATCGTATGAGTTTTAACTCTATTTGGTAGGCACTATTCGATTCGGCACTAGAAAAGCCTAAAACAAGAATTATTGTAACTTGTAGACCGTAACTCGAAAATTGACAAATAAATAGTCAAAACTCGTGGAAAAACGTAAATAACGATGTTCGAAAGTTGAATAAATGTTGTGAGACACTCGGGGGACAACATGTGAGCTCGGGAATAGGTAAACGGGATAGTTACGAAAAATTACAACTCCGACCCCCCTATTTCTTCCCTAGCCGGCGCCCCCCCCCCCTCATATTTATTTATTTTTGAGTCCCTAGTGTCCATGTATATAAGGGACCATCCACCCTTACTTCCACCTTTTATTTCTCTCTCTAAAACACACACACTAACCATTTCTCTCTCTAACCTCTCTCTAAAACAAACCCTAGCCGCCACCTTACAAGGTCCGGCCACCACGGCCGAATTCTGGCACGTCACCCCTCACCTCCACCACCATATTAAAGCTCTCTTTCTCCTCTTTCCATCCACATATTACACGCTTCATTTGGACTTCAATAACACCTTCAAATCTTCGAATCAAGATTCATACTTTTAGGGTTTCAAGTGGGTTTTGCAATTGGTGATTAGATAAGGTAAATGCAACAAGTTTTGAGCTTGTTAGGGCAATATAAAGCCATGAATTGACATCTAGGGTTTCGACCTAAGGATGAATTATGGGGCTTTTGGGTGGAACATGAAGTTAAAGCTAATTAGTGACTAAATAAACAAGTAATTAGTGTTTGGTAAATGTGTGGTGTATCAATTTGATGGGTTTGTGCATTTAGGGTTTAGTTGCATACTTTGGTTAAGATAGATGATGGGTTTTGTGTTTGGTTAGTGTTTGGAGCTTGAATGATTGGATTTAGATGTTGTGGAATTGATTTGGTTGTGTTTGGTGATGAGTTATGGGGCGTACGAACCAAGGAACCCACGTAGGGTCTTGGTTGGTGTTGTACGTGACCCACTTGGGCCATGGGTCCAGGTCGGGTCGAGTTGGTAGCTTATTGGTTGATGTAGTTGAGGTTTGGGTGAGACGCGTGGAGCCGAAAAGCTTATATAGCTTGTTTGGTTCACGTGGTCTTGACCGCGACCTTGTCATGACCATTAGGGTCATAACATTGGTTTCGAGTATATTTGGTTGATTGATTGGTTGGCGAGATTGTTTTGAGTTGGTTTGGGATTGAATTGCGATATTGTGACTTTTACATTGGACTTGATATATATATTGTTGACTTTGAGCTACGTCGGCGTTACTTTGACTTTTTAGTCAATAGTTGACTTCGACAAAGCCGTAACATGGACTTTAGTATAATTTGGACTATTGATTGATTAAAAGCCGAGAAGTTATGACTCGTGTTTGTGGACTCGAAACAAATAACGATATCAGATTAATAATGGAATTTGATGAAATATATATATATCTATACATTATATATAAGAGGAGGCATGCCACGTCATAATGCCACTTGGCATCCAATAATGCCATGTCATATTTCCATGTCATCATTGTATTTATGTGGCATTTTTTTTTAATTTTTTTAATGACATGTGGCATTTTAATTAATATATGTACAATTTTTTAATTTAATTTTAAATTTCGTTATTTTTTAATTTTAAAATTCGTTTATTAAAAAGAAGTCATTTGTTGGAGTTGAACTTGGGTCATTCATGGTTTTTGTTAACAAGTTACCACTAGAGTAAATTGTTTTTTGATTTTTATCTTTCAAATCAATACAAATAAGGAGATGATAAAAAAATTCTGCAATTTGTATTTTAGGAATGTATATTATGAAGATAACAACTAAAAAAATTATGATATATATTACTTAAAAGATAATTATACCATATATATATTTTTAACCTATTTTTTTTTATAAATACACCTTATTATATTATTCCTAAACATAAGAATCCCTAAAAATTATAATCGACTTCTTAGTTTTACAGGTGAATAAACTCTAATTTTTTTTTTTATCGTTTTTTCTGTTTAACAGGGTTTAAGTGTTTCAAGTTTTGTAGTTTTTTTAGTTTTATATTGTTATCAGATATCACATATTGGTTTTACAGTGTTAACAGATATCTGATACAAGGATGGAGTCCCAAAAAGATCAATCCAGGTTAAGACAAAGTGCAAGGATTTCTAAAGCAAACAAAGATAATAATCTTCAAGACAATGGTATGAATTTTGTTATGTCATCAACACGTGTTATTTTTTTTTTAAATTATTATGTTATCTGTTAGTTTTATGCATGTAACATTGATATTAATGTTAATGAGCTCACGATTCTTGCCGATGCCGAGTCGATCTTGAGCTCTTATCGATAAAAGTGGAAGATGCGGGTTTGAGTCTTGATCCACTCTTTAATGCAGCTAAAGAACACTGTGGAGGTAAATACATAAATGTTGATCCAAATAACACTTTGTGCTTAGACAGTCTTAAACCCATAACTGAGGCGAGTTATTGCGTTAACTCTACGTGTTTGGTTTATCTTTTGTTACTTATAGCATATTAAGCCCTCATATGCATACGTTCTAACATGCATTTTGATCTCGATCACTAAGTCGAGTTAATGTACCTCAAATATTAGAGCCAATTTGCAACGCACAAGATCCAAAAGCAATCATCGAGTAAGCCATAATTAAACCCCGATCATGCGTATTTTTTTTCTTTCTCTAAATGTTTTAGTTGAATTAAATTTCTAATGATAATACGTTCTGAGGAATCCATTTATGTATTTTCTAATATTTGGGCAAACACAAAATCTGTCCGACAAGCTCTTCACATACGCAAGGTATTTAAATCAAACTTAGCTGTTGAATGCTGTTATTAGTTTGTCCTTGGATTATTGATTATTTGACTTATAGTTCATCTCGAGTGGTGTCAATAATGCGCTTTTGATAGTGGTTTTAACAATGTTTGAATGATGTGTGACCGTGCGAGGAGCGGTGAAAACTTTCGACTCACCAACACCAAATCCGTGCCGTGTTTGGGGACTCACACTCCATATATTACACCCATGATATCTTGATGGTTTGGCATACCATAAGCACCTTCGACAAAAGAGTGTCGTGCTTTGATCATCAAGTAATATCTCTCAAACTCATTCCACAAGAACTTCTTTTTTTTTTTTTTTCTCTACACACAAACAATATTAGTTTTAGGTAAATCCCATAATCTTATTAAACATTAAGTGATACACACATGCATAGGCGGATGAATAATAACTATACTATGAATCAAACGTACTACGCCCAATGCTACGTCGATGAGACCAAACATGGGTAAGGTTAAGCTTAAATGTTTGGGGTGCGTGTTGCTTAGCTAATTTGTTAAGAATATGTTATATAATGATTATTGTTCTTACAAAAGAAAAAAAGGACCAATTCTACTTGCTTGCATCATCATACAAGAAGTTAAATGCATAACCAAAGAGTATGTTAGTTGCAGTAAAAAAAATGGTATTTGAAACCGGATGATTCAGATATCTTTTATGATCCCAAATGAGCTCCAGCTGCAGCGATATATCACTTCCTCACCGCTCTACTGTTGTATAGTTACTTAATCCAGATTTCACTATACGTGTCTATCGAAATTGTGAAAGTGTTACAAACACTTTCATTAACAACGATATTCATATGTACTATGAGGAAGTGACAAACCGACTCATGCGGGACCTCGAATTTGGTGAAGAACTTGGTCAAATCGACACTATTTTGTCGACAAGACCGGGACTTTAACTTGTAACTCAATGGAGTTCATCAAGTGCTCGATGGCGGGAAAGGCTTATGGGCGTGGTGTTACGGCTTATGGGCGTGGTGTTACGGAGTAGAAAGAGCCATGGCTAAGCGAATGGGATCTCCATTGATCGTAAATGGTAAAGATCAACTTAATGATGATGAGAACGACGATGATTCTACTTTAGCGATAAAGGCTATAACTTTGAAGATGAAAGAATCACAAATGGCTCTCGATTCATGAACCACATACTGACGTGATTCGGATGTTTTTTCGGTTGTTGGCAATCATCACACAGCTATACGATGTGGATGAAGAGAAGGGTAAGGTTACATACTAAGTGAATCTCTGATGAAATTGCTTTTGTTATAGCAAAGAAGAGAACTTGGTTTTGAGTTCTATAAATGGACACAAACAACGTATCTTTCATGGAGTTAGACCGCTTCGAAGAAAGTCGAAAGGTAACACTTTCTAGCCGTTTTCATGTTTTGAGTACATTTTAGTATCAAATCCAGATAGGTTTTTGTTAAAATAATCTTTTTCAAGGAATTAGATCCCATTTCCATAAATAAATAAATAAAGAGTCAAAATGTAACTATTTTTACCTTTTTGGTTTTGTTATCCTTTTGGTTTGGTCACTTTTAATATCAAATCTCAAATGGATTTTCATGAAAATTCATATTTTCTAATAGAGTGCAATCCCATTTCATAAATAAAATAAATAAACAAAAATAAAATTAAAGGTAACAACTTCTTCATGTTTTTCTTGTTTGAATAACTTTTAGTATCAAATTTCAAAATGAGTTATTATTCTTGATAAGCTTTTGTTGTCATTTTGCGGGACATACGAGCTTTGAATGTTCTAGACTTTAACGATTACGGAAGAGAATGTCCGTTATTGTTAGGGACGAAGATGGGAAGTTACTTTTACTCTGTAAAGGAGCCGACAGTTAGCAAAAACTCAAGAAACCGTCTTTGTTTTTATTAATAATCATAAGTTTTACATCTCTAACATTACGTATTAGGCGTGTTCATTATGTTCGATAGACTTGCTAAAATGGGAGACAATTCGAAGAGAAGACAAAAGAACATGTGAATGAGTGCGATCTTGGTTTAAGAACCTTAATTCTTGCTTATCGTGAACTCGGTGAGGAAGAATACAAGGATTTTAATGAAAATTCACTGAAGCCAAGAATTCATAAGTGCAGATCGAGATGAATTAATTGATGAAGCAACCAAGAGATTGAAAAGATTTGATACTTCTTGGTGCCACCGTGTTGAGGACAAACTCAAAAGGGGTAAGTGAATATTTAGTTTACCCATCTCAAAGTTCATTAAATTTGAATCATTTTGGATTTTGAGCGATATTTAATTCGGTTTTGTACCTTTCGTTTCCCATTTTTGCGGTGCCCGAGTGCATTGACAAACTTGCTCAAGCGGAATCAAAATATGGGTTCTCACCGGTGATAAAATGGAAACGCAATCAATATTGGGTAACTTATTATTTTCCTTTTCCGTTCTTGTTTGAATAATTACTACACTAAAATGTTTCATCTAACATGTATAAACCTGTACATTTTCGAGTTCGCATGCGGTTTGCTTAGACAAGGAATGGCCTGATTATAATAACTTTAGAGTCTCCGAGAAATAGTTGGGGACAAAATGTAATTGCCAAGGTGAGCTTCGTTCACTATTACTGTATTCTGATTAATACATGCACAAGTTCTTTTTAACCGTAAATGAAAATTATGCCCTTCGGATCTCGAAAGAAAATGTCAAGCGAGATATTAGCGGAAAGGCTCACCTTCGCTTCATCGTCGATCCATATGCACTCATCATTGATGGAAAATCACTTGCATACGCTTTAGATGACGACATTAAAAACACCTTTTGGATCTTTCTATTGCATGTCGTCCGTTATTTCTTTGTCGGTCTTCACCAAAACGAAAGCATTGGTTAGTTTAGTTTATATTCTACATAATTCATATCACCGTTCTAAAACATATTCAAAGAAGGGGCCTAAAATGTAAATGAAACTCGGGTTCTGAGACTTGTTAAAGAAGGCATTGGAAAAGCGATGTTAGCAATCGGACGGTGCCAATGATGTCGGTATGCTTCAAGAAGCTGACATTGGTATTGGTATTAGTGGTTTTGAGGGAATGCAGGTACTTATCATTTAGTTGGTTTTTATTACCTTTCAGAAAACACAAATGTTGTGTTCCCTTGTCTCATTTTAGTCATTGTATGGTAGTTTGTAGATCCGAGTCCTTGAAAAATCATCTTTTTTAAAAGTTGGGTTATAAAGGATTTTGCCTAAATGACTCAAACGGGCCAGAAAGCTATCTCAATAAATCACATGTACAAACAAGAGTACAATGACTAAAGCTTGACAAATGAAAAAGTATTTTGTTACTTAATACAAGAACCCAATTTCTATGTGGTTAACTTATTTTGATCAATGTGGTTAACTACAAGATAAGAAGTTTGCATATAAGCTCAACACCAGCTTAACACAATATCACCCTTTCTATATCCCATAAATGTAAAACGCAACTTTCATACTTTCATGGGTACAAACCCAACTCAAGAGATTTACACATACAAGAATAAGTACATTTGACCATCAAAATTAATAAATTAACTTGCACCCAGCGTACTTATAGGGCCCGTTTGGTTCGCAGAATGTTCAAACAGGGATAGACCAATTATAACTGTACCTAGAAAGTGCGTTCGTTGAAAGGGTCAAATAGGTTGAAAGTCGCCCGTAGTATATTCATGGGGCATGAAACGTCATACATTATATATGCTTAAGTAAAATTCTTTAAATCAGTTTCAGATTCTCGAAATATATTAACAGGTTAATGGAAATAAAATCAATGGATCTACCCATTATGATAAGTGCATTCAAAGAACCATATTAGTTATGTTGTAAAAAGAAAACAGACTGTTGATCAGTGTTCTCTACAAAGAGCCTAAGAATGTAAGAATAGCAGAAGTGGCAAAATGGTCATTTCAAACGGGTCAGGAATGGCCGTTTATGGGTCAAAATAAGGAACTTCCAAATATAAGCCGGGTTTGGCGTGTAAACAGCTCAGGTCAAATTTTGAATTTTTCAATAGTAAGAGTTTTATGCATCAAGAATACATGTCAGGAAACTTTCGCCATTTTGCTTTCTATCACTAGCTGATCACCCAAGCTTTTGTCATTAACGTTATTGTTCAGGTCATATATTGGCTGAAAGAGAATAGGAAGGAAAAAAACTTTCTGAAATTTCTGATTCTCATTCTTGAATGACTGAATAATGATATTGAAAATGTGTATGGATTTTGGCCTTTTTCACATTGCTTATGCTATTGATTTACTACGTATGATGCAGGCCAAGTTTTTACTGAAAATTTGAATGGGAAGATACGCATATTTTACAAGATTTGATGTAAGTTGCGAATAAAAAACACGCCACTTCTCCAGTTGTGGGTCAAACAAAGCAAATATAGAATAGATTAAAAATTTAAACACCATGTGGCTGAATGACACTTCTCTTCTACCGAATAAGATCTTGCAAAAAAATCACAAATAGTTTATAAGTAATTTAGGATCACTAATTACGATCCTAAGGTGATTATAAAGTTTTTGCGAAGTAAAAGTCTTTCTAGAGAAGTCATGTGTGCATTGAGGCACATTGTTGCGATCTATTCAATGTCTGCTTGGTTTTTGACCTATTGTTGGCAAGGTTGCCAAAACACCTGGCAACTTGTTATCATTTTTTTTTAATTTTTTATGGTTTTACAGGAGCTTATGATGAAGAAGATGATTTGCAGGGTATGTGAAGTTTATGCAACTTTTAGCATTTTATTTTACAGTAAATTTCAAATTTTAAGGCTTCCTCAAATTTAGGGTATGTGAGGTTATTCTTTCCTTTTTTCAAAAATATAAAAATTAAATTATCCCCTTTAGCGACATGTAAGAAAAGAGGTGAGGAAGTCCGCTGAGCCTACTTTCTATTAGTTGGCGTTACTTAAATTAGTGATATATTTGCTGCTTACAACAAGTGTTAGTTCCAGTATGCGGTCGTGTTACGAGTACTAGAGAGAGAAGGTAATCAATCATGCCGAGTACAAGACTAGATACGAAAGACTCAAAGGTTAGCGTAGCATAGATTTTCGATCTTCATGAACGATAACTATAAAAATTCAAACTTTCAACAATGCAAATGATTCTTTTATCAAGAACCCGATAGTCGATGGTCATGATGATGAGGTGATGTTGATGTTGAAAGCGAGTTTAGCTATCCTCGAAAATAGCAACATGGGACGAGAAATGGGCATGTAAGTCATAGAGTACTCTAAAAGCGTACGTGGCGCCTTAAAATTTTGAGCGATGGTTGTCTAAGCTAGAGGTGGTCAAATGGGCACTTTGTATAACATGTCAAAATAGCAACTTTCTGATATTGTGATTCCAAGCATATAAATATTTTTTGAATGAATTTCAACCCATGTGGATCGTTTTATGTGTAGTTGGAATTGACTTAATCCCATTTTGACCAGTTAGACATGATACATACAACATTACGCATTTGTAATTAAATAAATATGTTGAAACTGCCGCCTATACTCTATTATCTTAATCAAGCCTCCATCACTAACAAGCTCTGCTACGTAATAGCTTGACATTGTTTATATATCCATTTGGTGTTTGCGGCAGTGACCACATCAGAAAACGAGCAGAAGGCACTGGAGCTTTTAGGCCACGGGGAAGACAAACACACTATTAATACTTTTTAATACAGCTTTAAGTTAAGCTATAATTCCTAACTTGGATGATGTACTAACTACTTAAAACCAATATATAAGTTCAAGTCACAAACTTTAATTCATGGAGTTCAATAAACACAGTTGACTTCGTATGTTTTGACTTCGTATGTTTAAAAATAACAAAACAAATCTTCTCTTTTTAAAATAAAAAAATAATTAAAATGTATGTCAAGCTCACATTTTTAGTTTTTTTTTAAATGTAAACTAATACCATAACAAAATTAAATAAACTCGATGACCTTAAAAAATATTCTTAAGTTAACTGACATATATATACATATATATATAGATTTGTCGTCCCAAAGTGTTTGGCGGGATAAAAAAAAAGGGCGGGATGTATATTTACGTTACTGGTTTATTAAAAAGATTTTAAATTACAAAAAGGCACGACAATACTATGGAGAAATATTCAGCAATCAGATTATATGGGTTGTTGATGATACAAATGTGTACCGTGTGACCATTCACAAGACATTTGAAGGAAATCTTACAACAAAGCCGATCAATGGTGCTATATTCATTTGCAATCCCCGTACAGGGCATCTCTTTTTAAAAGCTTGTCTTTTTTGTAACATTCAGCAATGGGCATATATCTAAAATGTTATATTACACGTTATTCATAAAAGTGTGTGGGCAGGGCAAAAGCGTCTTGGTAAGCTTGCCGAGTGGAAGAGGGCACGGTCAACGGGTCAAACGGGCACGACCAAAATGGTGCGGGCTTAAGCGGTTAGTGGCTTAAATGGACACGGGCCAAACGACCACATGTTATACTGAATCGTTTTGGAAAACACATAAAGCGACAAAAAAAAAAAAAAAAAAAAAAAAACAACTTATTTATATTTAAACAATTAAATATATTTTATGTGTATGTTTTTCATTAAAACAAGTGTAATGTACTCAATTGTGAGAAAAACATGTGCCCATTATTGCCCTTTAACTTTTAAATGGGTTATACATGCCCATTTCAAATAAAAGTTGTAGCTTTTGTTATTGAGTTTTACTAAATATTCAATGTTAAATCATTAAACATCAATCTAATTTGTTTAAATATAAAGAGTTTATGAGGTTTATGAAAAATACACTTTGGGCGACTTAGACCCGTTTTCATCTAACATATGGTTTGGTTACTAAATATTCAATGTTAAATCATTGCAGTATCAATCTAATTTGTTTTAATATAAAGAGTTTATGAGGATTATGTAAAATACACTTTGGGTGACTTTTACCCGTTTTCATCTAACATATGGTTTGGTAAGGATTTTGCCAACCAAAAATGAGCTTTCTTCTGAGAAGAAAGCTGAAATAGCTTTTAATTAACATGATATATGTTCAAAGGAAATGGTATGCCATGATCTTGATTTTATATGTATTTGTGGTGTATGACGACTCTTTCAGATGATGTACCACGATCAACACAAATTTTGGCATGCAAGGGTGAGGTGAAGGAAGATAAGTGAGAAACAATGGGCTAAAGACCGTGTTACTTTGGGCTAAAGATTGTGGATCGTGGGTTGTCGAGTTTGAATGCAAAATCAAAGGATTATGATATTTGGACTCAAGGTGTGTGTAGGTTGCTTGCGGTTGTTACAGATAGAAACAATGTGATTTAAATCTTGGTTAGAAACTTGTAACAATAAGCAAAGTTGATGGAATAAGTTTGCAGGTCAGCAAGATCATTGGTTGGAAGTTCAACGCCGCTTATCTACGGACAACAAGTAGCGGTATAGCCTCGGCTATGCAGTCGAAGATGATGATTCTTAAGAAGACAAATCATCTGTTGAGATACCCAATTTAACTTGTAATTACTTTTTAGTATATATTTGTTCAACTAAATCCTAAAAATAAAAATAAAAATTCAAAATACTTACATGCTTTTAGCCGTTTTATGGATTATGGTAACATCAATTAAAGACTTAACCGTTTCATTTAACTTTTAATTACTTTTTAGTATATATTTATTCTACTAAATCCTAAAAATAAAAACCACAAGTCATACCGTCCATCGGACGGTTTTGCCACTAGTATATATATATATATATATATATATATATATATATATATATGAAAATGTTAATAAACTATGAAATAGAAATAATAAATGGGCTTTTGTACCAAAATTGTCGATAACAAGTCTTATCTTGTTATTTACTATTTTTAAACGGAAACTAACGACTAAATTGGAAATGTTTTGCATTAAATAAGTAATTGATGTTTCGAGTACACGTTTATCAATAAATGTCAATTGTGGACATTTAATATTGGTTTAAGTATTTAATTGCTTACGTTGTGTGCATGGGTTACGGATAACCTATCATTAATAGTGTTGATACACGTGGGTAGCGGACTTATTAGGTTGACGAATCTAATAAGAGCCCGTTAGGTACGTTGGGTAACCTTATTAATGGGTGACTTATCCTTATGACTCTTTAGGATATGATTGATTTATGGGATAATAAGCGACACGAATAAATAAATGAGTTTATCGAGTTGACGAATTCGATAAGGTCTACTATTTATTCCGAAACTTATTGAACTATGGAGCTTATCGTTTAGAGGTCTCATTGTGTCGCATTGAGTTATATATTGGTTGTTTGAGTGCATTCATGGCATCATATTGAGTCGATACACCCACACGAGGAATACCAAACACTATGATTAAATGGTGAAATGAGACGTTTTTGGAAATAAAGAAGTGGAACATATTGGGGTAGATAATGTTGATTTGAGGAATATATATATTAAAGTTGGTCTACATTAATAGGTTGTGCCGAGTCGATAGTTGTTGTGCTGTGATACCGTTATCTTCTGCTAGTGTTTAATTGTGCGTTGATTGCTTGAGGTAAGTTTCATAGCCCCACTTTTATATACGTTTTAACTACGTTTTGAACTATTTTAGGGTGAGAATCATGCTGCTGTTTTTGGACCGTTAAAAATATTTGGGTTTGCTTATATGCTTGACTGTTTAGATAGATGTGCGGTAGTCGTTGCCTTAGTCTAGGTTTAACAGTGCCTAACTAAGAATAGACTTCTACATCGACCTAGTCCGGGGTTGGAAATTGTTCTAGATTTTGCCACAACAAAGGTTGGACTAGAGTCATTGGGCGAGTAGTCCTGGATGAGGACATGTGTTATGATTGGTGATCCGGGTAGGATTGGTGTACAAACGGTATTTATCTATCTTAGGTCTTGCATAGCAAATCAACTCTTACAGTCCACTATAATTTTGTTGAACTTAAACCTATGAACTCACCAACGTGGTGACCTTTTAGCATGATTTCTCGTGTATTTGAGATGTTTGGATTACTTGATCGGTGGAAGCTTGGCAAGAAGGCGGGGTTCAAGGATCATTTCTGACTCTGATAAACTATGGGGACCTATTTTATTAAACTATGTTTTGGGCCTAACAATTACTCTTTTGGATTAAATGTTTGGATTAACTAAATTGGGATTGGTTTTGAATGTTAAATGACTATATTTTTGCTATACTTGTGTGCGATACCAATCCAAAAAGTAACGCCCCAAAAACTTGATTAAGTCTTCCGTTGTACCGAGATTTGGGGGTGTTACAGAAGGTAAGACTGTTACTTATCTTATCAGAGATGGTATTCAAGATCCAAGATATAACCATGTCATTTGTTCTCTCCCATAGAGCCCTTGTGTTTGAGTACAGAGATGGTTCTTCAAGTTCTCCTGTAACAATCTTGAGTTTGTTTCTTGCATTGAGAGCAATCATCATGGAACGTTTCCAGGTACTATAGTTGTCAGAACCAGTTAGCTTCTTGGAGATTAGGATCATACCAGGGTGATCATTGGGGTGAAGATATAGAGGATGATTAGGAGAGTTTGTATCATCAATTGGTGATGTTATTGTTTCAGCATTGGTTTGATTTGAACTTCCAGTAGCCATTGTTGGAGGTTGAATGTTAGGAATTGGAAATTCCATGTTAAAGTGTCGGTCACCCCAGTTATAGTCTAGCATATGTTAGCTCGTAGATTTGTAGTTATTTACGTTATGTAGTAGTTAATTAGTTAATTTGAAGCGTAGCTTAGTCTAGTGTAACACCGTGGAGGAAGGACGGGTCTTTACCCACTGTATGCCTGATCCACAGTCCGTTAGGAGGACGTTTTATGTAAAACTATAAATACCCTCTACCTCCCAAGGTAGAGGGTTGGACCTTTCATTCTAATCTAACCTTCCATTTTTTCTATCACTTTCTCTCTCTAGAAAGGCTTCCATCCTACTTTCTCTCTCTAAAACCTCTAAACTATACGCCCCATTTGATATGTTATGATGTGTTTATGAAATCCAATATGTTACAAATGGTATCAAGAGCCATGGTTTGATCATTCATCTTTCATGTTTTTGGATTTCTAGTGGTTTTATATGACTTTTGGGGTTGAAAAAGTTTAGTGGTATTTGCATCATTTGGACCATTTCTAGTGTTAAAGTTTGAATTTTGATTGTACTTTTGTGTTTAGAATCATTATAAGTGCTTAGGTTTTGATTTGGAAGGCTTGAATCAGTGTGGTTGGATTGTTTTTGGATTGGAAAGTGGTGCTTTTGAATATGTTCTTCGTAGAGACTTGTAGTTATATTTCTTCGTAGAGACTTGTGGTTATGTTCTTCGTAGAGACTTGCATGTTTTTCAGAGAGACTTGCGATTATGTTTTTAAGAGAGACTTGCGCTATGTTTTCGTAGAGACTTGACTTGTTTTCGGAGACTTGTGGTTATGTCCAGATTCAATGTATCTGTCTAGAGACTTGTAGCCTATTTTGGTAGAGACTTGACGCCTATTTTCAGTAGAGACTTGGTGCCTATTTTCGTAGAGACTTGGCTTAGAGACTTGGCGTAGAGACTTGGGTTAGAGACTTGGCGTAGAGACTTGTAGCCTATTTTCAGTAGAGACTTGGCGCCTATTTTCGTAGAGACTTGGCGTAGAGACTTGTCTTTACAATTTCTAGCAACTTGTCTCTGTTGTTACTAGCGAGTTGCTCTTTAGCGACTTGGCCACTTAGCGAGTTGCTCTTTAGCGACTTGGTTCATAGCGACTTGTGTTTAGCGACTTGGTTCATAGCGACTTGTGTAGCAACTTGCTTCATAGCGACTTGTGTAGCGACTTGGTTCATAGCGAGTTGTCTCTAGCGATTTGAGCATCTAGCGACTTGTAACTTGCGATTTGCCTTCATAGAGGATTGTTAGAAGCGGTTTGACCATTTCATCGGTCGTTTTGTTGACTTTTCCGACAAAACTTCAAACGGCTATAACTTTTGATCCAGAACTCCGTTTCAGTTCTACCCATCAAAGCGACCGTGAGAACGAGGAGAATGGCACCCGAATGAACTAAAGGCCTAAATCCGATCCGAACAGAAGTTATTGAGGTTTTAAAGTTTTAGACCTAAATTTCTCTCAGTAAATCGTGCATCAACCAACCCAAATCTCAACCAAACAACATCTCGCTAATCCTACAAATAATCATAAGTCCTAACACACAATTTTCTATCATTGTGACAATCCATCATCATCTTAACACGTTCCATTGGTCATTGCTTAACGGTTTGGTCTTGATTTTAGTAAAATCCGAAAGATTCTATTTCGGGTTTAAATCATAGACTTGTAAAATCCGTGGATTCATCAACATCATGTCTTACACTCGATTCGGTGATTTGAAGTACTCAAACCGTATCTTGTCAGACAACCATGAGAATATTTGCTATACTGAACGGTTACAGATGATGGAATCAATCAATGATGATTTGAGTTCTTCATGCTCCGAGTCCAACGAGAAAGATTTGCACCTTTTCAGGATACAGAATGCCATGCAAAAGGAAAGTAGCATTGAACCTTATCAACAACTTCACTCACACCTCATGTTACTCACATCTACAACAATGGAACGAACATGCAATGCCCTTTTCCGTCAAGATTTATCCACATTAACGGGGACATTACTATTGAACTTAGAACAATTGGAACAACAACTTGTCAATGAAAAGGTTCAAAAGGATGGTTCCAGGGCAGCTCTTCAAGTAATCTACAAATAATTTCTTCCATTCATCGATGAGGGAATATTCAATGATTCGATCAACACTTGACCGAATTTCCTTCAAAAACATATTGGAATGGAAATTCGAGAATTCATTGAGACATTTATCCAACTCATGGATAATGTGGAAAAGTACATTGAGGAAGCTGCACAAAAGGATGAAAACGTGAATGAGTGTCAGGTGCAATTGAGAGATTGTTGTGATGAGTCGGGTAATGTATCTGTTGAAAGGTCGGGTGTTGCTGAATGCAGAATGTCAGAGACAACAATTATAACACAAGAAGTAGATGCTAAAATCATAAATGGGAATGAATGTCAGGCACAATCAAAAGATTGTAGTGTTGAGTTGGGTAAAGCACCAGATGTTGGATCAATTGACACTGAATACAGAGGCTCAGAGGCAAATAGGCTTGAAACAACCAGTTGTTCAGTGACTATTGATATGGATGCAGATATCGGACAGATAAATGAACAGGTGTCATGTGATGAGGTACCCTTAACTGTTCAACATAGTGCATCTGCTAATTTACCTAAACATACTGATCTTAATGCTGAACATGATTCTGATAAATGTTCCTTGGTTGAGGTTGAGTCTAATAATTTCAAAACAAATGATATGGTTGATAAAAGGGCTTTTGATGAACTTTCAAACAAATTCTCAAATCTTGAAAAACATTGCATTTCACTTGATTGCGTCTACGAGTAAAGAAGAAAGTTTTCAAATTAACAAACCATGTAAAATCCGAACTTCCGAATTCCGTAAACTTTTGAAATTAACACCTTGAAAGCTCAACTTCAAGACAAAGACTCAACCATTTACAATCTGAAGAAACATATTTCTGTCTTGAATTTGAAAAGTAATTTAGTCATGAATACACAAGACATTGATGCTATTATAACAAAAATAATGAACTGTCAATTTATGTGGCTAAATTACTAAAGGAAAATGAGTCTTTGAGAAAGCATCACATAGAACTAAGTGACTCTGTCAAAGAAGCTAGAACTAAGTCAATGGAACAAACAAACTCTTTGATAGCAAAAATTGGTGAACTCAAAGCTCAACTTCAGGAAAAGAGTTTCGCCATTGTTGCCTTAAAGAATGAGCTTAGAAAAACCGTAGGGAAAAGTGTGAACACTAAGTTTACAAAACCAGCAACCTTAGGGAAGCCAGTTTCTCATCCCACTAGAGAACGGTCTGTTGTTAGGCAGCCTACTGCATTTAAATCTGAAAGAACAAAATTTTCAAAAACACGGTTTGCCTCCCAAGTTGATGTGAAACAAGTTTTGTCAAAACCAGTCACTTCACCTTATTTGCCTAAGAAATCACATGATTTGAATGACTTGTTCAAGAATTATGATCTAGAAGAAGCTAGGAAAAAGGCACAGATTCAAAAGGATGGAATTTTAGGTGCTAGACCTAGGGTGATGAATTCTACGAGATTTCAAGGCACTGCTAGTAGTTTTAAACCATTACCTAGGAACACTCAACTAAATACTAGGGACTGGCTTGTATCTAAGAGTAGTTGCGTTTCGAATAAAGCTATTCCCATAGCAGATCACTCTAAGAACTCTAGATCATTTTCTGAATCCAAACATGATGTTTGCTCAAATTGTCTGAAATGCATCTTTAAGGCAAATCATGATAAATTTTTTTCGAAATCTCTAAAGAAAGTAAATGCTCATACAAAGGTTCAACCTGTTAAGTCTAGGATTTTCACTAAGTCATCTAGTGTGCATATGAAGCAAAACAAACCAAAAACTTCGCCTAGATGGATACCAACTGCTAAATCTTTGGAAACTAGGAATAAGGTTAAGTCTTCCACTATGCATAAGAAGCCTAAAAATCCTAGACCTTGCCATAAGTGGATACCGTCTGGTAGAATGTTTAAGGATGCTGGACTTAGGTGGATACCTACCGGAAAGCTATTTACCGATGGCAAAATCAAGGTTGACCATGAAACCCCAAAGGGTTTGGATACTAATGTCACTAACCAAAATATATGCAATCAAGCTTGTAATGTTAGTGCGGTATTCCTTACTCGATTGCGAGATACTTGATCCTTCAATACATGGGTGGCTTAAAGTATGGATAACAAAGGATTGATATCTCATAACTCACGGGTTCAAGTTACTCAACATTGATATTCAATCGGCTATGACGTATGTTCACATCAGTTCAGGCCTCGTTCTTCAACACTATGGTGTCTGCAGATAACACTTCAAGCCCCTGTTCCTCATAGAAAAGAAAGGTGTAGGCTTCAGTGCGCTTTATCTTCAGAAGAAGAGAAATCTTCATGTTTATGTCCATTCTCATCGACATTCTTCATCAACAAGCTTCATATTTCTCCCATGCTCATTCAGTCATCAAGTGGATCTACGTTCATTGGTGTATATTCTTATTCACTTGGTTAAATCAAAAATGGCAACTTCGGATGCAATTTTTGAGGGGGAGAAGAGTGAATTTACTACATGTTGATGGATGTTGATGGCAACTTCATGTTTCTCTCCTCCAACGCCTAATGTTTCACTTACTAAGGATAAATGGGATTTATTGTTTGGGATTCATTGTTTCAAGATATGTTTGATGAGTATTTCCAACCGCTAACAAATGTTGATCATCAAAGAAGTACTTCTCAGACTACTCAAGAAGCCCAATCTCCAGTTATTCCACAAGGCATTGATAATGACTATCATAATATTGCAGTTGCACTCATGAATAATGATCCGCTCTTTGGTATTCCTTACCAAATCTTCACGGATTATTGTTCATGAATAATGATCCGCTATTTGGTATTCCTTTGCCAAATCCTTACGGATTATTGTTTCTCTCAATGTGCACGCTATAAATCAACCACATGAACTTAAAGGAAAATGACTACCTCATCCGCTCGAAGACATTATTGGTGAATCTTCCAGATCAGTCTCTACATGTATACTTTTAAGGAAGAATGCATTGATGTTGAGGAATCATTTGTTCCGGTTCATTCAGTGGGTCAATATACATCCGATTGTATGTTGTTTTCACGTGTTGGGCATTTGACACAAGTTGATGACTTCAGAGTTAATCATTTATCACTTATTTGAGATTGAAGTTGACTTTCACAAAGGCGTGTTCTTATTTGATAACTTGCTCGGGCTTAAGAATATGAGTTGAAGACTTGATTTATCTAGTTAGCAGCAGTCGGGGTGGTTGGTTGAAGACCTGGTTAACTATCACTATTAGGAGTTACACTGTTTTACTCAGTGTCACATGCTGATGACGATGTGGATAATCTCAAGAGGTGTTAGTGTCTCATACTTTGTTTGAGTAGTGAGTACTTAGAGATTTTCTTGAAGCATAGATTCTCGACACCGTTCTTCCATCATTAAGTGCAAGCTTAAGATACAAATGCGGGGAATTCGACTTCAGTTTCAAGTTTGGTATATCGGGTTTTCTTCAACAGTGGTCACTTCAAATTGTCTACATATGGGTTGATAAAGATAGTCAGAGAGAGTTTCTGTAGCAGTTGATTCTCACATGATTCAGTTGAGCTAATTGTTTGTTCTTCTCTACTTCAAGAGTATTTAGCATGAATAATGTGTTGCTGATTCTAAGGTATCAAAACCAGCAAGGGGGAAGGAGATAGACATCTAAACACACAACAAGTACACGTGATGAACTTAATACTTCTTCACTATTAAAGTAATCCCGGGAAAGACTAATGTCATAACCGTAGAGAAACTCGGTGTTTAACTCATAGCCTTTGGTGTGTTATTCCAACTATTTGGGGGAAGGATATATTATTCCAACTATTTGGGGGAAGGATGCATTATTCCAACCATTTGGGGGAAGTGGTCTCTGGATACTTTTGGTATGAGTTATCTTAGCTTTCAGCAGGAAGAAATATGAGAAGAATATTTGGAACGTGAGATGATATTGCTGATCGACATCGTCTATATGATTTTTCCGTCTAAAATTCTTCAGAAAAATATTTGGTGCTTTACAAAATGGTGGCAAAATGAGTTGCTTAAAATCAATCAGTTTCAGAGTTTTGAGTTTTAGTAAAAATTTGCAAACTCAATCAATGACTTCAGCGCGTTTAAATTTTTTAGAAAATGAGTCATTGATTGAGGGGGAGAATGTTTTCAAATTTATATCATCTAACGGACTTTCATAATTATCCTAATATGCTTAATTAAAAATGATGTTAACATATGTTGAAGGACTATGTGCCTAGGATATGATTGCTAGGATTAGATGATTAGAGTTTGATGAACACATTATTCCCATACCTTATATGATCTGATTGATATGTTGAATTGACTTTTATTAGTCGATTGATGTTTGGGTGATGTCGACCACCATATATTTGTATGTGTGTTCACTAACATATGCAGGTATATTGGTATATAAGAATATTCCCGATTTGGATCCCACAAATGAAGCCGATTGGATGCCGAAAGGAAAGGGTAACTATATCTTGGGTTGACAAATGAAGAAACTGAGCTTAATTGGACTTCTATGGAGAGTTGGCATAAATGCAACGCAAGAGGTCTCACTGCATCAGCAGATGGTTTTCTTCTAAGTGATTGAAGAAACGGAGCTTAATTTGACCTCAGTTGGCATTCAAAATGCAACGTAAGAAGAAGTCTCACTGCATCAGCAGATGGTTTTTCTTCCAAACCCTACAGCAACAACAACGGAAGCTTCTCAACCACTAACGTATCTTGTGCAGGAAAAAGTAGTGGATGATACCATTTTTCTTAAAACAAAATTGATAATATTGTTTTGAAAAATGGAAAAATATTGGTTTTGAAAATAAATTGGACTAAATTTTGAAAATCACCGGACTTCATTTTATCAAAACTTAAGTCACTCAATCAACGACTTCGGTCATCGATTGAGGGGGAGAGTGATTTAAAATAAATATTTTCAATCGATATTTCATCTATCAAGTCCGTTTGTACAAATTAAGTGGTGATCTAAAGATTTAATGTTATGTCATGGTATGATTTTTCTTTAGAATCAAGATCTTTCAAAATGAAATTTTTTCTGTTCTTGTTTGATTGTGAAATTGTTTTATTTTACTTAAAGGTCTCTTAAAACTATCATACCTGACACTAATAATCTTTAATGTCTTAAAATGGTCCTTATCCGTCATTTTTCAAAAATTAAATCTTGCCACGTCTTTCCCCTAAAATTTTCTAAATGATTTAAATCATTCGGGATCACAAATCTCAAATGGTTTGATATTTTTGATCGGGGGAGAGATCGTGATTTAAATCTCAAATTTGTTTTAATGGAATTGGTTTTAGTCCTTCAAAGGCACTCATGCCTCCATGTGCCAAACGATTTCATATATACAATGCACATGTTGAGGAGGAGCATTTATCCAAAAACAAGATGAGTATTTAAACCAGGCCACATATTCTCCCATGTTTTCTAAACCCTATTAAATCACTTGGGATCAAAAATCAGAGATCGTGATTTAAATCTCAAATATGTTTTAATGGAATTGGTTTTAGTCCTTCAAAGGCACTCCTGCCTCCATGTGCCAAACGATTTCATATATACAATGCACATGTTGAGGAGGAGCATTTATCCAAAAACAAGATGAGTATTTAAACCAGGCCACATATTCTCCCATATTTTCTAAACCCTATTAAATCACTTGGGATCCAAAATCTCAAAGGGTTTGATATTTTTGATCGGGGGAGAATTTGTGATTTAATAATGAGATTTGATAAATGATGATCGATTTGATGAAAATGTGCAGGCTGCTCTCTCATATGTGCTAAACGTTTTCGAATCTCGAAGCACATATTGAGGGGGAGCAAATGGTTTCTTAATGGCTTTTGTGATCGTGTAAAGTACTTTAAAAGAACTCTTTCTTCTATGTGATAAAATGTTTTCAAATATCCTACGCACATATTGAGGGGGAGAATTTACCAAAGAAAATCAAATGGCTTTTTCTAATGAAATTGTAATCAAGAAATTACTTCAAAGAACTCTTGCCTCGATGTGCCAAAAAAATTTCAAGATCTTATGCACATGTTGAGGGGGAGCATTTCTAAATTATCAAAACTATTAAGGTACTAAATGCTTTGATATTATATCACAAGTACCTTGATTGATTTTCCAAATGATTTTTCAATTGGTTTCAAGGAAGAATGAACTGTACCAAAAGACCGACCAATTTACTTTATGCATGATGTTATAAGGATGGTTAGGTTAGGTATTTGTTCCCACGATCCGCCAGAACCGGAGGGATCTACCCAGGGACAATCCACTAGATAGTGTAAAGTCCTTAGGTATATTGAAAAAAGGAGAAAAATGAGAAATGGGAAGAGTGCGGATCGAGATGTAGCTAGTAATCGAATAAACCCAACAAGGTTCTAGTAATGAAGTATCGGTAAGCACCGGGGTTGAAGAATGAAAATAATTGAATGTGAAAATGGTGAAAAGAAATAGCCCTCCAATAATTCAACCTTAGGGCGTAAACCGGTTCAATACATATGCTCTTGGTTGTTACCAAGGTAACACCGGGTATTGAAGACAAGACGTCATGGACCCAAAGGACGCATCCGCACTACAACTTCCCAAGCTACTCAAGTTCCTCTTAAAAGGGCTTGTTTCATTCTCACGGGAACCGACATAATCTATCGACTTTCTCTGAGATTGTTGATATTGAAGAAGGAGACCCTCTCCTAGTCTCCCAGATAGGAACCAAATGTGCACTATTGAGTCTAGAGCCAAGAGATCATCCACAATATCTCATTAGGACACAAAATTAATGAAGACTTGTTGTTTCACACAATGTGGAAAGTAAGTATATATATTGAGAGTCCCACGATTATCCTTGTGGTATTGCCGTAACATCCGAGTGATATGAAAATATTCACGATGAAGATGGAAATCCTTCAGAGCCAACATCAAACAAGCTCTTGGTGGGTGACATGTGAGATCTTTTCTAAAGATCAAGCTTGTGACAACTGGACAGAAACGATGGGGCGATTCACTCTTGAATCAACCTTGGTCCAGGAAATGGATTGACGGATGCTTTTGGAAAAACCATTCGATGTGCAAACCTTCTTTTCCCTAGCACGTCGAATGTGTACTTATGGTTTCAAACACAAAAAGTATCTCTGATTGAAAAAAATACTTTTGGAAAAAACCGTTCGATGTGCAAATCTTCTTTTCTCTAGCACGTCGAATGTGTACTCTTTTAAATACAAACAGTATTTTGACTGAAAATTGATCTTTCTCATAAAACCTTCGTCATATTGCAAAACTCTTTCTTCTAAGCAATACACGATTGTTTTCAAATCAATTTTCATCAATCGATGAATCTCAATTCACCGGGTTCACTCGCTCCGTGTTGTCTTCTTTGAGACGCTCCGGTTTGAGAACGGCTAGAACAGCTCTGAAACCACATCAAGGAGATTCTTCGAATTATACACGATCACAGGCAAGATTTGTATCGATCAACGGGGAACCGTGGGCGTGTACCTCAATTCAACGAAGTGGTCAAAGACACTTTCGTGTGTTTTATTGCTAATCGTTGTTTGCGGTACATTTGACTGTTGCAATGATCGAATTGAGAGTCAATCCAAAGCCGATGCTCACGGCATCCACACATAATTTGAAGAAATCATGGTGGTGCATATCTACATAACCCGGCTCGATATTTCATACTATGCTACGCTCACTGCGCAAATATCAAGAACCGAAGGCTTCCGCCACTCGATGGAAAGATGTCATGATCCTGATAGTGTGAGCATGTCGGTCCGAAAGTCACAACATCACATGATGGCAACACAACAAAGGGTGATCCAGAGATTTACTGTGGCTGATGATCTCAAAGAAAGCTCGAAGATCATCAGCGGACTTTGAAGAATCGCTACTAATGCACAAAGATTGCGAAAGTGAAGAATTCAAGTCTACGAGCTTAAGAATAATGTCAAAGAAAGAATGCTAGGATGCAAAATGTATTTCATGGGGTGACCTCCCTTAGGGGGAGATTGTTAGGAATTGGAAATTCCATGTTAAAGTGTCGGTCACCCCAATTATAGTCTAGCATATGTTAGCTCGTAGATTTGTAGTTATTTACGTTATGTAGTAGTTAATTAGTTAGTTTGTAGCGTAGCTTAGTCTAGTGTAACACCGTGGAGGAAGGACGGGTCTTTACCCACTGTATGCCTGATCCACAGTCCGTTAGGAGGACGTATTATGTAAAACTATAAATACCCTCTACCTCCCAAGGTAGAGGGTTGGACCTTTCATTCTAATCTAACCTTTCATGTTTTTTTTCACTTTCTCTCTCTAGAAAGGCTCCCATCCTACTTTCTCTCTCTAAAACCTCTAAACTATACGCCCCTTTTGATATGTTATGATGTGTTTATGAAATCCAATATGTTACATTGAAGATGATCGGAAAATTGTTGAAGGTGATCGGAAAAATGATATGTTGACTAAAGATTGGTGTTAATGATCAGAAAAATGTGAGATTGATGAAAGAAGAGGTTGTGAAGTGATTAAAGATTGAATTTGTGTTGTTAATGGTGGCGGAATGTAGTGGTCGGAAAAGTTTGTTACGGTGGTTGTATGGTGGCTGTAACAACTTTGGGAAGTTTGTTATGGCAGCTCTGATACCATAATAACAGTTGATTGAGAAAGAATTTATGAATGTGAATGTGAATTCATTCCATTAAAATGAAAGAGATATACATGAAATGTATTTATACAGATACACTAACTACTATGCTGCTTAGACTTTCTAACTAACATAACTACCAATTATATTACATTACAAGTCCTTAGACTTTAAAACTTGTTCATTTGTTGCTTGGAGTTTCTCTTAATGCTTTGTACAGTTGGTGCTGGTACTCCTTTATCAAGTGATGAATCCGAGTGGTTTATATTAAGTACCAAGTGGAACTTGAGCTTCCGACTGCTTACGCGGCCATATTATCTTTAGCCACCAACATCCATCAAGCCTCCATGATTACTTATTTAAAGTCTTAGATGTCGTTCAAGGTGAAGAAGAAGACGATACATTCATTATGGTGAAAATTGCAAATAAGATCACAAGGTTTAACATTTCTGACAAGATATTCAAGCAGATATACGGTACGGGTAAACTTTTCCTTGGAAGAATTGAATATTCGGAAGTTCATCGATACATAGAAACCTCAACTTCTTTCTAAACGACAATCTAATTCTTGTTTATTAATTGCAGTTCCGAGTTTAATGAAAGTTAATTATTATAATTTTTTATTGGTTATGTACAAGTTTTTGGTTCGATTTCAGTGAGAATCATACATTTAGGCCAGATATAGGATGGCTGAAAGTTTTCTTGCAGTCGGATATGCAAATGGTATGCACAAAAAGGAGTGTGTCGGTCCGGCTTGAAAACCATATCCAACATGATATACAAATTGGAACAAAGATAGAAATGAAGAGATGGAAACGTTGTCCTAAAGAAAATAGTCGCACCACCATTGAGCCGAATATTAGCTGAATAATGATTGAGGTATCTTTAAATTTGTTTATTCGAAAATTTTGAATAATATAAGTCAACTAGTACAGTAGTCTTAGGCCAAAGCTTCCATGGCAATCTTGTTTCCATAGGCTTGCATGACAATCTTTCAACATGAAAACCTACCTTAAATAGACCTTTTTTTTGTAGCAATCTCAACCCACTTCAATAAAAATGTTGAGCAGCAGAGCCAAAATTAAGAAAACCCAAAACACGCCAAGAAAGTGTCTCATAGAGGCATACTTGGTGGACTACGATCATCAATCGACTCGATGCTGGGGCTCGATAGGATCCAATGATGATCTTTTAACCGAAATCCTCCTCCGGCCCGGCTATCTCCATCCTTAGATTCAAATTTGTATCTAAACACTCAAGAGCTCTTTTGAGTCACCGCTGGTTTACTCTCCCGTGACAGAGTTTCAATATGTCGTGGTCTTTATGCTAGGTTTAGCCGTTTGTACATTCCATTTGATGTCGAAACAAAATCCTCCTCCTTTAAGTAAGCTAGATTTCTATCCGCATCCCAATGGTATCGAAATTATACAACAATGTAATGGATTATCGCTCTCTGTTGTAGCGATGAACGGATCCCACGTGGTTGTAGATACCATGTATTCAATCCCGTTACTAAGCGACATGTGGTCCTCCCAAAGGTCCGTGGTGGTTGGAAGGTTCGTAAATGTATTCATTTTATGGGTCTGGCATATCAATAAGATCTTGTTAGCTACAAAGTTGTCTGTATTTTTCATCCAAAACGACATGGGGAGGTCTTTTATATCCAAATCTACTCGTCTAAAACGAGGGAATGGAAGATTACAAATGAATCTTTCTCTGCGCCCTATTACAGACGCTTCGACGAAGGAGTTTATTGGAATGGAGCGATTCTTCCGCCTCCTCGTGTTTAGATCCATTGTACTTTGATCTCAACGAGAAAATTCAAAAGTCATTATTACCATAAGCTAGTGTGGCCTCTTTAGAATGGTTTGACCATGTAGATGTTCCATTCTACTTTGGGAGTCTCGAGGTCATCTTCATTTGGTGGAATTTGCACATCCCGAGAAGCATTTACACCTAAATGTGTATGAGATGTTGTGTGATCATTCGGGTGGTTTCCCAGTACCAAGTGGACCTTGATGAGCTTTCAACCACTTACCCGAGATGATTATAAGCTATGCACATCCCTCTTCAAGAAAATGAAGATCATTAGCAACCAAGACCCGCTAAGCCCTAAGTACTACTTCTATGAAGTCTTAGATGTCGTTAGAGGTGATAAAGAAGAAGATACATTCATGGTGGTGAGAATTTCAAGTAAAATCATAAGGTACAAACAAGAGTTTCAAGCTGAATTTAGATATCGACTTCAAGTTCCTTGGAAGGATTGGATACTATACACTGGCGTTCATCGATATATTGAAACCATAACCTCTTTTTAAACAACTATTCAACTTGTGTGTATTTGTCAATATGTTTTCTGGTGTCGACAGCATTTGACCTAGTGGAACCAAGGTACATACCTCACCTATAGGTTGTGGGTTCGAAATTGTGTGCAGTATTTTCCGCTTAAATAAAATGTAACGCCTTAATTCAAAAGAATGTTAAAACAATGTGAGCTACTATTCTTTACTGCTTGTTTGGTTGGTGATGCATGCACACCTTTCACGCGTAGTAGTGCATCTTGTTATATAAGACCGATTATTGCACACCAAGTACACAAATAATTTCACTAGCTTACTCATATAGTGATCAATTTAAGTTATATTTTGAAAGGTTCAAACAAGTTAAATAAAATTACAGTTATGTTAACAGAAAACGGGTCAAATTGGTCAAACGTCACCTGAAGTGTATTTTTAACTCACCAAACCTTCTAAACCATTTTTCTGAAAACAATACTTATTAAAATAATTAAAAAAAATAGCAGTAAAAAAAGATGAAATTTTATGATAAAAGTCTGCTAAGGGTAAAAAAAGTTCGACCCGGCCCATTTTATAAGTTGGTCAACAGGTATCGATTCTGCTTGATACATTGCATGCCAGTTTGACGGGAAACAAGCAAAAGATGAGTATTTGATGTATACCAAATTGTAAACAATCAGAAATCAGTTATGAAATGTAGTTGTTGATGAAAACAAACAGGGGATCACATAAGAAGAAATGAAACCGTATTTGTAATCAAATGATTCACTTAGTTTGTAATGGAATTAAGAGAGAAGAAGATTACAAGTCTTTTCAGTGAATGAATATACAAGTAAAATGGAAAAGAGTATTTATACAATTGGGAGGAAGGAGAAATAGGAGGAAGGAGCAAAACAGACTTTCCCGCCAAAAGTTATAACTAACTTTTGGCTTATCAGTACTTTCTAAATTGGCGCGTATCAAATCCCTTCTCCTTAACATTTGACTTTCCACAGTCAAACAACACCTTCGATTGCTTCCTCTTGATCAAACCTGTGGTACTTCTTGATGAATTCAAAGATATAGTTCCCAAGTTGCCTCCTCTTCACTACCATTTGACCATTGTACTAACACATAAACAATGACCCTATTGTTAACCTTTCCCAATCTTCCGTCAATGATTTTCACTGAAACACCGATAAGAGTCCTTCATTGTCACATAGGAAGAGTTCCGTGCTTATCAACCACTCCTTTGCAAAGCTTGAGTTGGGACACATGAAATCTTGGATGGATTTGACTACCATTCTAAGCGCAATTTATAAGCCACATTGCCAATCTTCTATGATCTTGAAGGGACCATAGTACTTAGTGAGATTTTGTTATAGGGACTTTGTCTAGTCATTACTTGCATGTATGGTTGCGCTTTCAAATAGACCCAAACACCTTCTTCAAAATTTCTATCGATTCGTGTTTATCTGCCAAACTTTTCATCCTATCTTGTGCTCTCTTTAGACGAAATTTAAGCATGTTAACCACCTGCTCTCTTACTTGCATTGTTCTATCCACAGTTTCAACTGTACTTTCCCCTGGAAAATAAGGCATGTGGATGGGTAGTGTTTGACCATATAACACTTCAAATGGGGTGGTCTGGATAGCAGTGTGGAAATTTGTGTTATACCAAAACTCTGCCATTGAAAGTCATTGTGTCCACTCTTTTGGCTTCTCACCGACATACATCTCGGTAGCACTCAGGACACCTATTCACCACTTCACATACATCCATCCGATTGTGGATGGTAGGTCGCTGACATTTGCGACTTAACTTTCAAAGCCTTGAACAATGATTGCCAAAAACACTTAGGAACACTTTGTCTCTCACACGACAATGGTATTTGGCAAACCATGTAACTTGTAGATGTTATCAAAGAACACTTGTGCCACTTGTGCATTGTGAAAGGATGTTGAAGGAAATAAAGTGAGCATACTTACTCACCGTCCACCACCACTAATATAGCGGTCTTCCCCGAGATTTTGGCGGTCCTTCCACAAAGTCCATGGATATATCACTCCATACTCTAACCGGTATAGGCAAAGGCCGCAAGAGTCCCGGATAGGCACTAAGATCGGGCTTTTGTCTCGACACGCATCGTATTCCACGATCCATTGTTTAACCAATTTTCTCATTCCTTCCAATAACAAATAGAACTCATCTTTTGCACAATCACTTGAACACCAGAATGCCCACCAACTGATTCATTGTGGATTTGTGAGAAGATTTTCTTTCTGAGTACCTCATTACCTCCCACCACCAACCTACCTTTCCTTCTTAATTGGCCATTAGACCAAGTGTACTTTGTTGATTGAAAATTAGGATCTTCAATCTGCTTTATTAATTTGGCCAACTTCTCATCTGTCACCCAACTTTCTTCAATTTCTTTGAGAAGTCCAGTGGTCACATTAGTAGCTATCATTGCCAATAATTGACCCTGCATTTCCTTCCTAGACAAAGCATCAGCTACCACATTTTCACTGCCCTTCTTATAGACAATTTCATAATCGTACCCAAGCAATTTAGGCAACCATTTAACTTGGAAAGGAGTAGTAAGCCTTTGATCCAACAAGTATTTGAGGCTGAAGTGGTCAGTCTTGATCTTAAAATGTCTACCCATTAAGTAACCCTTCCACTTCTCCAATGCCAAAATGACAGCTAAAAATTCTTTTTCATAAGTGGACAAAGCTTGATGTCTGAGAGATAAAGCCTTACTCAGGTATGCCAATGGATGACCATCTTGCAACAACACAAGACCAATACCGCCCACATGCATCGGTTTCCAAAGGAATTCTTTCTCAAAGTTTGGCAACCCCAACACCGGTGCTTGTATCATGGCTAACTTCAATTACTCAAAAGCTTCGAGCTATGTCGGACCACTCAAAGAGTTCTTCTTCATGTCTGCGCTTAATGGCTTCTTGATGATTCCATACCCCTAATGAACCTCCTATAATAGCCTCGTGAGTCCCGTAAATCCTCTCGGTTGCTTTACATTCTTGGGTGTAGACCAATCTTTCATAGCCTCAATCTTAGAAGGATCTGCTGCAACCCCTTTATCGGTGATGATATGACCCAAGTACTCAACCGAGACACCGCAAAGTGCATTTTCTCCTTTTGCAAACAAGGTGTGAGCCCGCATAGTCTGCAAAATCATTTTAAGGTGCATAATGTGTTCTTGATTGACTTGCTATAAACCGAATGTCATCAAAGAAAACCAATGTGAACTTCCTCAAATAGGGTTTAAAGATCTCATTCATTAGTGATTGAAATGTAGAAGGAGCGTTTGTGAGTCCAAATGGCATCACTAAAAACTCATAGTGACCATCATGAGTTCTGAATGCAGTCTTATGAATGTCTTCCTCCTTCATTCTGATTTGGTGATACCCCGACCTTAAATCAAGCTTTGAAAACACCACTGATCCATGTAATTCATCTATCAATTCCTCAATCATAGGTATGGGAAATTTGTCTTTGACAAGATTCTTATTCAATTGTCTATAGTCAACACACATTCTCCAACCGCCATCCTTCTTTTTAACAATGACTATAGGAGAGGAGAAGAACTTTGACTAGATCGATGACACCAACATCCAATAACTCTTGTACCATCTGTTCAATTGCATCCTTTTGGCTGGGAGGATGCCTATAGGGCTTGATGTTAGCTGGAGGAGTGTTTGGCATAAGAGGAATGTGATGATCATGTGATCTTTTGGTGGTAAACCTGGGAACTTCAAACACACCTTTAAAGTCATTCAAAATTTCATCAATCTTATGTGACTCAATCATACTGGTCTCTACCATACTATAGAATGACACAGGACAGACACACAATGCCATAGAATTCAACATATCACTATTCTGTTCTTTAGGTTGCATCCATTGAAGTGTAGCTTGTTGAGAACCTCTTAGCAACACCTTCTTATTGCCCACATAGAACCTCATAGTTAATTTCTCAAAATTGCACATAATTTCTCCCAAAGTAAACAACCACTGTATTCCCAACACCACTTCACAACCTCCTAAAGGTAGTACCATAGCATCAATCATATAAGTTTCTTCTCCCATGATCACAGATAAACCACAACACATCAAAGTACTAGTCATAGCTTGACCATTAGCCACAGATACTTGCAAAGGACACATAGTTTTAGTCTTTCAACCCAACTTTTTGACAGTCTGTAAATCAATGAAATTGTATGTACTTCCACAATCCACAAGCACATGCACCCCTTGTTTGCCTACCATACCCTTAACCCTCATTGTCGATAATCAGATACACCAAAGAGTGCATTCAATGAGATTTGAGCAACCATTTCATTATTATGATCAATTTCAATAGTCTGATCATAATTCCCCAAATGACCCATTTCATCATTAGTCAATTCTTCTTCCACAAACTCAATTTCGTCATCTAGCACCACTTCTAATGAATGCAATTGACCACTACATTTGTGTCCAGGCACATATTTTTGGTCACAAGAAAACAAAGATTCTTAGCCCTCTTATCCTCCAATTCTTTTGAGTCAATCTCTTAAAGGGTCTATTCTCACCATATGGTGTTCTTGTGGGTGCAGTAAAGCCATAGGTCTATTAACCGGTTTTGGTAAAATGCCTCCATCTTTACTAACATAACCATGATAACGATCTCACATTAGGTTGATAGGAATTATACCTTGGTTTTGTGGCAATGAGTGTAGCTTCTTGCATTTTGCCATTGAAAACACATCAACGGTGTATGAAGCTTAAACATTCTCACGTGCATGCTAATTTCATCCTTCACCCTCCAATGAACAAACTTATTGCAAGAGACTCGATTAATTCCAACCTATTCAACAACTCTTCAAACTTATCTTGATAGGCTTGAACTGCTAGTTTGTTTCAAATTCTTGAGTTCAACCATGACATCTTCAAACACATTTCCAAATCTTTTCAAAGCCTCTCCTTCATACAACTCCCATGGACATCCAACACCATACTTTTTGACAAATTGTTGATGCCAAACTAAAGCCTTGTCATACACATGCATGGCTGCCAATTCAACCTTCATCTCTTCTTCAATGTTATCAATCCTAAAGAATTGTCTACATCTGAACAGCCATCCCTTGACATCATCTCTAGTGAATCTTGGAAAATCAATCTTAGACATTCTTCCATACTGTGTTACCAGTTGACCACCATTTCTGCCATTATTACCAAGACCACCAAGATTTTCTCTCCTTTGGCTAGTACCTTCACCATGATCAACTTTGTTTTGCAAAGCAGTTACAGTATTCTGCAATGATGTTATTGGAGCCATCATATGATCCAATTTACTTTCTAAAGACTGATTCCCCACTGATTCTGTATGTGGGTTCTCACCATTACCATTTGATCTTGTTTGCACCATTCTTGAAATGATATTATCACAACTCATCAACTATGGGTGATAACTATCAATTAACCTGTTCTTGATTGCTAAAGATCAGCTTGTTCAAGATTAGAGAATTTAACCACTAATGGGCTAATCTTGTGACCGTACAATTGTCTGACACTAATCTGATTGTGAAAAGAACAGGTGAAGTTAGTGGTGCCTAACTTCGCCGGAAAAGTAACCGTTTCTTGCCGGAATTGAAACGGAGAAGATAACCGAAAAATCAAGAATGTCAGTGTAACACTCTTGAAAAGAATATGGTGCCAGAAAAGGGCTCTGAATACCACTTGATGTATACCAAATTGTAAACAACCATAAATCAGTTATGAAATGTAGTTGTTGATGAAAACAAACAGGGGATCACATAAGAAGAAATGAAACCGTATCTGTAATCAAATGATTCACTTAGTTTGTAATGGAATTAAGAGAGAAGAAGATTACAAGTCTTTTCAGTGAATGAATATACAAGTGAAATGGAAAAGAGTATTTATACAATTGGGAGGAAGGAGAAATAGGAGGAAGGAGCAAAACAGACTTTTCCGCTAAAAGTTATAACCAACTTTTAGCTTATCAGTACTTTCTAAGCTAGCAGTATTTTGCTAGCAGTACTTTCTAAATTGGCGCGTATCAGTATTAAAGGTGTTTCAAGTCATCAAGTGTACACCTTCATAATTTAATGATGCAACAGTGGAAACCGCTATGAATGTAAAGTATATTGTGAGTGTGATAGTGTACGCACTTTCACTTATAAATGATGTAACTGTGGAAACAACCTTAAATATGAAGTATATTATATATATATATATACTATTTGTGGTTGGAGGGAGTATAAAAATACATGGTAAAAATGATGTGGTGTCAAATTTTCATTGGTCCTAAAGATGGTATAATACACAAAAATTGATTGTGGCAGCACCTCATTGGCTGAGGTGTGTTTGCTTATTGACTATTCACGATACAATACATGAATGTACGAAACTACATATACCATGTTTGTGGCGACACCATCGGGTCATGGTGTCTTTGCTTCTTAAATGTTCACGAATCACAGTTTCATATACTATACTTTTGTTCCACGCCTCCATTTATCTCTACTATAATCTAGAGTCTAGACCTTTCTTTCAATCCTTTCACGCTCACCTCTCACTACCCAAATCAAACACAAATCAAACCTCTCAAAATCTTCCAATTATATTTCCAAATTATATGAAAAGATATCCACATCACCGTTGATTTCCATGATTTTTACATAAATTATTCTTATAAAATTAAATTGTTGAGTTCGATTTAATAAGTTGTTACTTATGTTGTCGTTACAAAAGATCAACGACAAGCTAACCAATTTCAAGAGAAAATCAACAACAATTATTCTGAAGAGTTTTTCTTATTATACAATTAGGTTTATTTTTATTTTTCAAATTAGGGTTTTAATTTTGGTGAGTTTGATTATTGTTTATTAACGATGTTCAATTTTGGTGTCAAAGGTTTGTTAATTTTTTTTTGAAAAGTGTTGTTGGAATAATTGGTTGTGGATATTTGGATTGGGTGTCCTTGGAATTGGGGATTAATCATGAAAATGTATGTTTTGCAAAGAACATGGGTTTCAACCGAGATGGATCGGAAGATCGGGACATACCCATATAAATGGAACCGAGTATCACCGAATCAAATTCATTGGCACACGGCTCTCAAGACACCATCAAAGGACACATGATAAAGCCAAGGTGAGTTAACAATTTTACACCTTCTCGAATGTTCAAAAGCTGTGATATCGGTGGATTGTTACACTTCATTAGTAGTAGAGTTGTCATATAAGAGATATGTGATTAGGGAGGTGGGTTTGTAAAAAATTTATGCGGTTTGGTGTTCTATGGGGTTTAATTGTAACCTTATTGCATCTAAAAATTGTTTTTCCGGGTTAATTAATTGCATAAGGGTTTCTGAGTTATCGCTAGTTGATCGATGGTGGTGCTTCCGCTGTCGCTTATCGGAAACAAGGTCGAACACAATAACTTTCGATGAGTTTTATCTTTTCTATAAAGTGTCACACTTAAAAAAAAAAAAAAAAAAAAAAAAAACATTTGGATTATCAAAAGTTATTCAACGAGAATGACTAATTTTTAATAGGGTTACCGAAATTAACTAATATTTGAATAGGGTTAATGTGGAATCATTCGACTCTTATATTTTAGGTCGGTTTAAGCTAAGATTTGAGTGAATGAGTAATTTTGGACAAGCAAGTTTTACTTTCACTTATTGATATAATTTGCAGAGAGAGTAGATGCATTATGCATGTTTCATGGTGAGATTGAGGCTGAATTGAGGGATGAAGCGAATGTTCTTGACACGTAGAGAGTTGATATTTCGGTCGACCTTGGAATGTTTGAAAGGGGTAGATCCAACTATGCACAAAGGTGTAAATCTGCACCAATAATATTCAAGATCAAGTAGCATAAACACATACTTCGGATGAAAAGTGTTGCTTGGAAATGTGCCACTTAGTCGGTATCTATTATTTCATCTTATTCTTTCTTTTGTCTCTTTTATACTTGAACAAAATATGGGGTGTTTGTTTAAGCTTATATGGTCGTTATTGTGCATAAGTTATTAGGGGACTCGTTGCATGTCGTCAATTAAATAATACGCGTGAAGTAACACACTATGAAGAAATGCTTGATAAAACATGGGATTCATTTATAGACTCACGCACTGTTATATGTGTGATTTGCAAATTGGTTAAGAGAAAAATGAATTTACTATAGAAGTTGTACATGACTTCAATGTTGTTGTTGCTTCAAGCTATTTGAACATGAATTCCAGTGAGCGGTGAACTAGATGGATACAACATCTTCGTGTTAAATTGAAACAAATTAATTGGTATTAGTTAAATTTTAGAATAGGTCAAGTTGTTTACACCAAGAAGTTGTTTAGGGTAAAATTCAAAAGAATTATTCACGCTCTTTTTACTAATTCTAATGATTCTATTAGGCTTCAATGTTAGGATAAAGGAGCAAACTCTTTGAAGGCCCTTTAATTGATTCCTATGTCATTTGCGAAAAATTATTACATGAAAATAGCGGGCTACCATGTTTATGACAACGAGGTTATTTCATTATCTATTTTCGATCACGCTTATTTAAATTTTTAATTCACATCGCTATTTTTAAGATTGTCATTATTATTACGACACTTCAATGGCCACAACAATGAATGACAATACTTTACGTTAAAATAATAGGCCACCCCTTTGCCGAGTCGAGGTAACTTAATTACTTATTTTCGGTGACATTAATTCCCGTTGTTTGTGCTATCCTTTGACAAAGGTCACATGATAATGTGTTTGGGATTAAAGAATAAGAGTCAAAAGAGGCTCGCTCATTTCATGGTTTCCCTGACTTACAATTAGTGAGTGTTTACCGTTGGTAAAGAAGGGTGTCAACGCGATTGCGGGTTAACAAAAAGAAATACTACTTTTTTTTTATAAAAATCTTGCGTTTTGTTTCGTTGCACACCAAAATGTTCGAAGAAACGTGTTAACTAAAATTTTAGTAGCAGTTATGGTTTGTTTCGTTTGTAGTTTCGATGGAAAATAAAGAGGCTCGGTAAAGAAGCACCGGTATTGAGGCACTGACCAAGGACATTAGTCGTAATGTAATATGTTTAGCCGGAGCTTTTAGCGTGTAACGGTATTTGTTTATGGTTGGTTCAAGTAGGAGGTAAAGATTTAATGTTTGATTTTATTTTTATTTTCTATTTTTATAAATAACCTTGAATATGGGTATTTTCGTTTCTCTATTTTGTTTTCCTTCTTTTGCGAAGATCGTAACATGATGTGGATTTCTGCTTTGTTGGATGAATTAGTCTGCAAACAACATTTGGCTTTGAATAGGTAATCAAAGTGTGCGGATTTTTTATATTTGTATGATCTTTTGTGTTTTTGATTATGGAGTTTGCTTGAAATTTGATATATTTTTATTTAGGTAGTGTAGTTTGCTCTAATCGAATTTTTTTATTCATTAGAAATAATGTGTTTTTTTCTTCTTTTTTTGTCGTCTTGAAAGTTAGCTCGAGATATGGCTTTCGTAATTTTGATGTGTTTTTTTGGGAAATGCTTGGTTCCCACTTTAGGATACTCCTTGGTGGATCGCCTAATTTTGGGTTTCTTGGTGTCATTGACTATTGCATTTACTGCTGGGATGCACGTGGTATACCTATTAAGTTTTCAGTCGATTATAGTTGTTGTGTCATTGTTGAATTTTGCCTCGGGTTGGTTTTGCGTTTTTAATAGTTGGGATTGTTGATTTTTTTATTATATAGAGGCCATGATGATCCGTTTAAACCTTGTATGCGTGAATCGATGAAAGTTGAGATTTTACGATATCTTGTGGGCACTAACCGAGTTTGCGCCACCATGGTTCGTCCTCTTTTTAGATTCTTTGCGGTTTGAGCCTCAAAGTGACACATCCTTAAGTGGAGGAAGTCATTGTTGGCGATTTCACAAGTCACATGATATGCGATTACTTGGAACAGATAAGCATTTATTTTTATGGCCTTTGGTTTCTTGCTACATTAAATTAACCATTTTCGTGTAATTGGTTTTGAGTTGTAGCACAAATACTATTTTATTGAGAATATGAAACATTTTTACGTTTTTTTTATGTCGACATGATTGAAGGCGAGTAATTTTGTAATGTTGTTAATCTATATGATGTTACAATAGTGGATATAAGTTCACCATTTAAGGTCACGAGTAAGGTAAGGATATAAGTTCAAAAATAAGATCCGGATGTAAGTTCAACAAGTAAGTTCAAAGCAAGTAAGGTCTCGATATAAGTTCACCAAGTAGGAATGTCTCATAAGAGGTTGTGGTTATTGATTTCACCGTTGTTAATCTTCATGCCACCGCCAATTAAGGTCTGTGATAGTGTTACAAGAGTGGATGTAAGTTCACCAAGTTTTTAATCATTTGGTCTAACACTAAGTCACTTATCGATTAATGTGTTTAGGAACCAAAAGAGTGTGTGTCTCGCTTGCACTTTTGTTTCTAATATTCTAACGCATTCATTTTATCTTTCAATACTTCAAACTTTGTTCACCAAAAGTCGTCCACGTGATTTGCGAATCCGAACCTCGTGTTTGTACTTAATGTGCCTTACAAATTATGATATTGTTATGGTTTTGCATAAAAAGCTCAATGCATTTATAAATTGGATTGAGAATCAATGAAGTGCACCACTGTTCCAGTTTAATATTTGCTCTATTAATGAGTTTAATACATGATTTATTAGCAAATAAGATATGTAGTGAATTGGTTATATCACGTTTCATACACACGACGGGGTTCACAGGATATCGTAATCATAGCGCCCCCGCAGCAACGCGCGGGCTACCCAGCTCGTTAATAGTATATGTACTTTCACTTAACGAAAGTATTTAAGTCTCATATTTAGTGTTCGCTGAAGATTGTTCAGTACCATATGATACCTTTTAGTTAAAGCTTCTTCCACGGATTAGGCTTGAGGGTCGAACCTTCAAATTTTCGTTTGTCGCCTTGATCCATTTGGCTACATATGCCCTCTACTATATATCTATCTAGCATTATCTATATTTTTACCTCAACATAAAAAGTCGTTTTGTTTTATATTTTACATTGTTGATTATTTTCGTTGTGTTGATCATTGTTAAGATGTCAGATCCCAACAACATAATCTATTTTGGTTTGCTTTTACAAAACTCGCAAAATTTGTCTCACAATTTAAGGTTAATAATTGTAAAAGCACTTAACATCCAGTAATTTGCCAGTTTAACCCTTAAAAACATTGTGTT
The DNA here is from genome assembly GCA_022545495.1 of Chrysanthemum lavandulifolium. Lineage (NCBI taxonomy): Eukaryota > Viridiplantae > Streptophyta > Magnoliopsida > Asterales > Asteraceae > Chrysanthemum > Chrysanthemum lavandulifolium. The sequence continues at coordinate 74,622,702 of CM040244.1, read as the reverse complement.
CACACTTCACATGCTTAACCTTAATTAATAGTAGGAAGCGAGATAGAAGCAAGTTTCCTAAAATCAAGTTATCGAAAGCAAGAAACCTTAGGAACCTTGCTTCTATCTCGCTTCCTACTATTAAGGTTAAGCATTTTCTCTAGTTCTCATACGGTTTCTTTCTTTAGTCTTCTTTGGATTTTGTTATTGATCCTTGTTAGGCGTGATTGATATACATTTATTATGATTGGCAAATCATTTATTATGATTGATATGTTGATTAAGTGGATGAGTTGGATTGCTTAATATAGCCCAACCATATCTCTTTATATATGTTCACAATTGTAGTCATATTGCATTAATAACAACAATATTCATATTCGTGTATATCTTACATGGTATCAACGAGCAAAAATAATGGCTTTATTCCATTGTTTATGTTAGATTCAACGAATCAACTTTCATAATTTAAGTGTGTTCACATAGGTTTGTTCTGTTATTCACTACATAAGCGTGTTTTTAATTGTAGAAATTGTGAAATTAGGTCCCATTGATCCATTCCTATAAATTGGTATAAAAGTTAAACTACTAAAATTGTGAAAGTTTATGAGGTTTTCGCGTTATTAACCACAAAATTATGATCAACGTTATCCTTTTATTATGGAGGTGAGTTATTTTGCAAATTCTTATTTTGGTATAAACTAAAGACAAATTTAGACCATCTATTTTATCTAATTTAAAAGACAAGATTTAAGATTAAAAAAATGTGGAGGACCAAAAGTGTAAATTCACTCAAAACTCACCCAACAACTCCCTCATTATCTGTAGAGGTGTCAAATCTTGTACAAATTACAATTAATGGGAATTTTTTTTGGCATTTTTGTACGTTTTCGTCCGCTTTCATATGTTTTCGTCTCTTTTCATACATTTCCGTCCGTTTCATATGTTTTCTCCGTTTTAACCGCTTTATACGTTTTCATCCATTTTCATACGTTTTTGTCCTTTTCTTACGTTTTGACCGTTTCAAACATTTTATATGTTTTCATCCATTTCATATGTTTCGTCCATTTTCATACGTTTTGTCCATTTCATGCATTTTCGTCCGTTTTATACGCTTTATACTTTTCATCCGCTTTCATCGTTCTATATGTTTCACCTGCTTTCATACATTTTTATCCATTTTCACACGTTTTCGTTCGTTTTTGTATGCTTTTTTCCGTTTTCATACGTTTTCGTATTAAAACGTAGAAAAACATATGAAAAACAACAAAAATGTACGAAAACATACAAAAAAAATATATAAAAAACAGATAAACATGTATAAAGCGTAAAAACCTTAGAAAAAAATAATAATAAAAAATCAAACTTTTGACCAACTAAACTCAAGTGTAGCCACCAGAATTTCCAAGTCACGATGATAAATGAATGGTGCAATTTAATTATTTCTTGACATTTCTTGATGATCAAAACACAAAAGAGGTTATCTCGATAAACGGTCGCACGCTGCATCGACATCACATCGGTTATGGCTTAAATATAAAAGTTAACTATCGGAATCAACGACACTATGTTTATATCAATATTACAAAACGTGTCTAGAAATATATTTCTTTTGTATTTTGACCAAACCGCTTGCCGTGTTTTTAGTTAATACAGCAAGACTCGGGGTACACAATACATTTAAAATATGATTAATACCTTTATCATAACCACTACTCTTAATATATAAAAATTTTATTTTTCTTTTTCTCTGCTCCCTCGTTTCCTTCCCACGACGACCCATCCCTATCTCCTTTCTCTTTTCTGATAAACCATGTCCTCCCAATCCTTGGTACCATCGCCTCATACATACGCTTCAATCTCAAAACTAAACACAGAAAATGTAATGTCCCTTTTTACCTTTCTCCTCTTCTAAGAATTGAATCACGAGGGCACCTAAAAATCTCCAAGGGATGGAGACCTTAGCCTAATCAAGTGCTTCACAAAGGCCCATGGGGGAAAGTTTGGTCAAGGGTATCTATTAGTTTCCTTTTTATTGATGCTCAACCTATAGCGAAAATCCCACACTCTCGACTCACCAACAAAGGAAGCTGTGATTCTTGCTTGGGTCTGATCGGGTCGCTTAGGATTTGAGTCATCACTTTCCCTTGGTCTTCTCCTCCAACCGGCAACACCACTCATTTGATTAAGGTCTCTTGATTTCCTCCTAATTTTTGTAATCATGATGAATCTGATATTGTGAATTATTGATGAACCGATCGGTTAATTAAGTAAATTATGAAATTATATTGTTGTTAGATCTTGTGTGGCCAAAGAATAATAAGAACTCAAATTATACATTTAGAATTGGCGTGTTCCTGTGACATTTTCTTGTTAGCACAGCCTATTTGATGGCTTATTATTTCGGCTAGGAATAAACCCACAGCAGGGACGTTTTGTTCCTTTCTGCCGCCACCGAATCTGTAAGGGCGTAACTGTGTCGAGCCACTCACTGAGTCGGGTCGCACCGGTAAGCACGACACTGCTCGGATTAAATCCTTAGGTTCTCTCAGTATGGGTATGTTGTGTTGCGCGTCACAGTTAGAATTTCGGTAATGGAACATGTTCGTTTAAGTTGGCTTTAAGCCTCGGTTGGCATGTAAATGTGCCCAGTAGGGGTGTGTCGAGTAGAGCCAGCCCGACCAAGCGCTCAGCTCGGCTTGAAAGATAAAGGTTGGCTCGATTTCGGCTCGATTCTCGTCGAGCTTTAACCATCCAAGTTTGAGCTCGGCTCAGTTATGATTCGAGCAAAGCTCGAGCTTAACGAAACACTCGAAATAATATATATGAAAATCTCGAATCTATGCCAACCGGTATTTGCAACTCACGAGATTGAACAAAATAGCAAATACACAATTATGTTACAAAATGAATTGCAAATTACAGTTGCACAAAAAATATACTCTTCACTTACGAACTCAGATACGTGATCTCGAATCACAAACCGAAGAGAAATACTTAACAGTTTGACAACCAAATTAGATATTTTTATGAGTAATAAAACCAACAATAAAATTGCCAAAACCAAGGCTAGAAAATATCTTATCCTTTATGGAGTTAGTATTTATAATTAGGTAAGTATTCAAATCAACCGTATTTACATATATAATAATAATATGAAAATATATCTATATTAAGGCTCGAAAAGCTCGATAACTTTGTCGAACCGTGAAAGCTATCAAAAGCTCGAGCTCGACTCGTTATATGTTTTGAGCTAGTTTCTTGGGTTTGAGCTCGATAAAAGCTCGGCTCGATCAAGTCGAGCTGAACCCAGAAACTGAGTTGCTTGATAAAGGTTTGCTCGTTTACACCCCAGTGCCTGGTATTGTTTAAACTTCTGATTCATATAGGGACGGAAGGAGTATTGTTGTTCAAAGCTTGGATCAACATACCCATATAGGGTGTCGAGGGGTTGTTTTGTTTGATTACTTTGTTTGCAATCTAGAGTTAATGATTGAAAGATTAAAACTAGTTGAATTGTTTGTTAAGGTCATTGTTGTCATATTTCGTATCCATATAGACTTTCCAAAGGTGTAGAAGTTTGGGTTGAATTCAGTCGTCAAGACACACCCAAAGGGTGTTGTTTGTGTTGCTTGAGTCACGAGAAAAACCACCCCGAAGGTAGTTTATCATCGCGGTTGCTCAAGACCCAGTGGGTGGTCGGCGAGGCACGAGTATCACTCGTTTGAACCGAAAGGGTCAAGCTCTTACGTTTATGGTTAATTCCTCGCGTCAAGAAGTACATCCCAAAAGCCAAACATTTTTCTAATCGTGAAATGGTGTTCAACTGGGCCTCAAGCCTACTTCCTTAAACAAGCGACGTTATGTCCACTCATTGTAAAGCTCACCCAAAGGCCTAAGGGTGCGTTAAGTTTGTCTATGCTAAACCAAAGCCCATTATCACAAATGGGTCATCTAATGTCTAAACAACTACTCGGGTATTAGTTACCGTGTTGTCTCCGGTGTAGCTCAAGAAAGCTCATTTAGTCTTCATGTCCTTCAACATATTTTAATCCACCGACTTGCCCCACGTCAATGTCCTCGACTCAAATACCGCCTCTTTCGATATTTCTCTCATCCCACCGACATATATTCCAATTGCAACGTGATGAGAATTGAACACGCCTCAACGAAACATGACATATAACGTTAATGTTAAGCGAGAAAAGAAATAGACTTCTGATATAAGCAAAGTTTAGGAACAAGAAAATTGAAATAAATTCATTATCACTACTTACAACGAAGGTTGCAAAAATTGCAAATCGGTAGTGAGGCGGTCGACCCTCGTGTAGCTTGTAATCAGTTTAGGCGGGATTAATCGGTGATTAATCGGATTGAAATTTTTGGTAAGTTTTGGGTATTCCCGAAAAGATTTTCTTTAAAATATCTTGTAATAGATATGTAGCACTATAAGTAATTACATTTGTTCGGGGTTGCAAAATAGCGAATCGGTGATAAATTGTATTGGCATTTTTGGCAAGTTTTAGGTATTTATGGCAAGTTTTGGTATTTTAGGCAATATTTGCCTTAAAAACATATCAGTAATAGATATAAACAGTATATAAGTGATTATAACTAATTTGCGTGAGTTTAGGGTATTTTCGGTAAGACTTCCATATTTTTGGCAAGTTTGACCATCGTAACCTCCTCATTGACCATGGTTGACCGATTTGTTGAACGATTTATACAAATCGGAAGGTCGATGCCTCAAAGAGACTGTAATCGGTGATTAATCGCCTTGTAGACCTTTTTTACAAAGACCGCTACAACTTAACTAAAAGAGTTATCACTCTTAACTATATGGAATATAAACTCGTAAACGATAATTTCTAATATTGAAAATTGAATTTTGACTTGATGAAACTTGTTATTAAATTATGACTTTTGTCAACACGGATAAATAGAACATACGCCGGCTTATGCCGGATCTTTCATAAACACATAGACTATTTCGCAATTACAAGCGAAATGTGGTTTTTCTTTTGAAAACAACCAATGCAATTTTTCTAGTAAGTTAGATTTAAAGTTTTCAAAACCTATTTATTTTCTATAAGTTACAACACCAATTTATTATAAAATTTAGTTGAGACTTAGTTTTTTATAAAATAATTACACTCATTTTAAACAATATCAATACACATGAAATCATATTTTGAAATGTACATCATTTTCCAATTGCAAGTAAATACAAGTTAGGTTACACCTAAACATTTTCTAAACACTTATTTTGACAACTAATTTCGACATGAGAATATAAAACACTATATATATATATATATATATATATATATATATATATATATATATATATATATATATATATATATATATATATATATATGATCAAATAAGAAGATTACTTAAAATAAGAAGGAATAAGAAAAACTATAACCGCAAATCCGAGATGCAATCGACCTAAATTAGATGCATCCAGTATAATCTTAGATGCATTATAACGCACTATAATGTGTTTTCTAACTTTGATTCAGATGCAGATATGTATATTAGATGCATTCATGATTTCTCTTGTTTTTATTCCTCTACACGTGCAAAATCATGAAAATCAATTTGCACCATCTATACATCAAATTAACTTCGAAACTCAAGATGTTGCATCAATATGAATATAAATGCATCTAATGCAAGTCGTTGCATCTCAAATGCGTGGTTTTGGTCACTTCTCACAACTTCTTATTTTAATTTACTTCACCGGATCCCTACTCTATATAGACACACACACACACACACACACACACACACACACATATATATATATATATATATATATATATATATATATATATATATATATATATATATATATATATATATATATATATATATATATATATATATATATATATATATATATATATATATATATATATATATATATATATATATATATATATATATATATATATATATATATATATAGAGATGAGATCATTTAAAAAGTTGATCTCAAGAGAAAAGTGAGAGAAGTGATCTCAACCGTTAGATCATCCCCCTTCCCCTCTTTTTTTTCACCAAACTACAGGGGCTTAAATGTAACTTTTTAATTTTTTGGAGGTAAATTCCGTAACTTTTTAATAAGATCATATATAATTTTAAATCAAATTCATTATTTGTGATTATCCTTTCCAAAATTCTCTCTTTTTCTCTCTATAAAATGAAAACGTGATTCACTTTATTTTTTCTGTCACAAATCAAAGAATTCATTGATGCACTGATTCAGTCAATCATAATGACACATTCCGATATCAACTGTATGTTAATCGTATCTATAATCGTTATTTTTTTTGCGTTAATTGTATGATTATGTGATGTAACACGTTTTCCCCTTTAGTTTCGATGTTAATCTTCATAACTGATTATGTTATATGTTGATTTTAGTGATATTGACCTAATGTGTGTTTTATTTGATGATTTGTGTATTTTTTTTATTCTATTTTTATTTAATTTTTTATTTTTTATCAGATATGTTAATGATTATCTTTTAGTAGCTGTGTTGTTAGCTTAATCCGATTATTATTATTTTTTATTTATTTTTATTTATTATGTACAGATGCACTAATTTTTATTAATTGCTGTTTGTTATGTACTATGCTGTTTGTTATGTATTATGCTGTTTGTTATATATTAATTAAATCGATTTGCTGTATAATACAGATGCACTAATTTATCAATCATGTTCATATTAATTGAGTTATATGATTAGTTATATGTATATGCTATTAATGTTGTTGTTGCTGCAATAGTTGATATAAGTGTTGTTGATGTTGTGATACAGATGCTTCAGATTTGTTTATTTTATTATACATAATTCATTATTTATTTTTGTATGTTTATATGCACTGAATGTATAACTTGAAGTGATACAGATTAGACAGCTGTATATGGATAAGTTGATTAAGTTTATATGCACTGAATGTATAACTTGAAGTGAAGTGATAAGTTGAGCGATGATATGAATTAGTGGATTAAGTTTGTTGATGCACCTTTATTTTTGTATTCAGATGCACTGTGTGTATAATATTAATTTACATGGAGTAGTTTTTTTGATGCACTTTTATTTTATTTTTTGTGTGTACAGATGCACTTTTTATATTTTAGTTATTAATATTGCATATTAGTTTGTTTGATAAGTTGATGCGATTGATATGAATTATTTGATTAAGTTTGTTAATGCACTTTTATTTTTGTATTCAGATGCGTTGTGTGTATAATAATAACTGACATGGAGTAATTTTTTTTTTGTTTTTTTTTTGTTTTTTTTTTGTTTTTGTTTTTGTTTTTGTTTTTTTTTATTCACTTTTATTTTTGGTATGTATGCAATCGAATGTATCTGATGCACTTTTTATATTTAGTTATAAGTATTAGTTACACAAACATGTTCTAATATTTGTGTTTCATATCTTCGAGTTTAGGTACGATTTCTTCTTCAAACAATGTTGGCGGCGTGATTGTAGTTATGTGTGTGGGAGTAGTTCTAGTTCGAGTTACGATGGTGTCACGTGTATCTAGTTACAGCTCGTTAGTGATGATTCTAGTTCGAGGCTTGTTAGTGTATCTAGTTCTTCATCGGTTGTTAATGTCTCAAATGTTGTTGCTCGATCTATTGGTGTTTCGTCGGTTATTGATGGGTCAAGGGTTTGGGTTCCTGATGTGGATATGTCTCTTAAACCGACAAAAGGAATTGTGTTTGTGTCATTGGTGCAAGTGTATAACTTTTACCGACATTATTCAAAAATGGGAGGGTTTGATATTAAGCTTGATACTGAGAGCAATCCTGATGGTAGCGATTGTCCTAGTATAAAGTACTTTAGCTGTAATAGAGGTGGGAAGAAAAGAGATTCAATGTATGATAGACATAGGTCGGATTCTGATGTTGATGTGCGTGGTAGGGTGAATGGTAAAGGTGTTGATGGGGCGATTGACAATAAGGGTAAGGGCATTGACTTGTCACTAGTTGGTGATTCTTTTGCTAAGAAAAAGTTCAGGAAGAATACTTCGTGTAAGACTGGTTGTTTGGCTCAGTTGAGGGTTAGGAAAGTCGATGGGGTTATGTCTGAGGTATATGTGTTTGTTGAAGAACACAACCATCCACTAGTTTCAAAAGAAGACATGCGCTTTTAATGAGTTCAAGGGACATGGGTTGTTCTAAACAACATTTTTATGCAAGTCGATTCCAATTCCAATGTTGGTCTTATGTTAATTTATGGGATGTGAGTAACTTTATTGGAAGAATTTTAAGCGTGACGCCTTTATTGGATATGGTGGTGGAGAAGTTAGAGAACCTTGAAAAGCATTGCGAGGGGTTTTTTGTCGATTACTATAAAGGTGAAGGAGATTCTTTGTCTGCTTTGTTTTGGGCTGATAGTTGTGCCAAGATGAATTACCGGCGTTTTGGAGACGTGATATCGTTCGATGCTACCTTTAGATCGAACAAGTATGTTTCATGCCTTACTTTTACTTTTTGTCCATTTATTTATTGTTTAACTTTTCATATATATTGGTGCACCTTTTTATAATAAACTGATGCACTAAAAATCAATTACAGGTACAGAATGGTGTTTGTGCCTTTTACTGGCATTGATAATCATAACCGATCTGTTACTTTTGGTGCTGGGTTGCTTGTTGATGAAACAATAGCTTCTTATAAGTGGCTTTTGCGGGCTTTTAAAAGGCATTTTAAGCGATCCATGAAGTTGTTGTGACCGACCAGACCCGTCTATGAAACAAGCCATTGCGGATGTTTTCCCTAACGCTACGCCATCGTCTTTGCATGTGGCACATCATGCGTAAATTGTCGATTAAGGTATATTCAATTTTAAGTTTTTAATAATGACACATTGAGTATTTGATGCATTGATTTTATCATTCGATGCATTTTTTACTGTGTTGGTTCTTGGTTTGCAATAACACCGACTTTAGGAAATGATTGTGTCTTTGTCGTTTGGAATGATCGATTTCGCCAAGTATTTTTGAGGAAGAATGGAAATCGATTATTGATGAGTTTGGCTGTCTCGAAAATAAGTGGCTTTCGATATTTACGATATGAGGTCTAGATGGATTCCTGCATTTTGCGTGATGAAGACTTATCGGTTTAATGCGTACAACCGAGGTGCGAATCCGAATCATTTTTTGGGAGATGGACTAATGCAAACTTAACCCTTGTTGAGTTTATTAGCCATTTTGATTACGCTATGGATTCTCGAGGTATTCTCGTGAAAAATGATCATGAATCTAGGTATAAAAACCGGATATGCGTCTTGGGTTGAAATTAGAAAAGGATCTTCTTGAGATTTATACTTTAAATGTGTTCTTTGATATACAAGAAGAAATTTACATACATTACACATTGTTTGTCCGTTAGTACTCAACAGATTGGGGTTTTTGAGAAATATTTCATTCGGGACACGGGTGTTAAAAAGTGGAATGACAAGACGTCGTTTGAAGTTTTTGAGGTATGTAAATACTTGTATATAGATTTTAATTTTCAGATGCCCTTTTTTGTTGTGTTTAGATGCACTAATTACTGTATTTAGATTCATTTTAACTGTTACATTCAGGTGCAATCAATTGATGATCATTGAATATTTCTGATTTGTTATATTTAGATGATTGTAGTATATATATTTAGATTCATTAATTAAGGCAATAATTTATTTATTTTGCTTTTTTTAAAAATTATACAGGTGTTGTTTTGTTCATCCGATATGTACATTACTGCTCATGCAAGAGGTTTGATTTGTTTGGGTTGCTTTGCCGCCATATCTTTTATGTTTGAGGTTAAATGGTATTGAAGATTTCCCGAGAGAGTATGTGCTTGATAGGTGGTGTAAGACTCCTGATGATGTTTGTTTGGATGCATTTGTGAATGCTGCTGATTCGAGCTCAGATGTTGTTATTCGCTCAATTCGTCGTATTGTTGAAGACACGGTTGATAGGTTGATGCCTTGTAGAGAAAAGCTTGATGTGTATCGTTTGGAGTTATCTGAACTTCTCTCTAGGGCCGAATCTGATGTTCCAGTTGGGTTAAAGAAGAGTAAATCCGATACATTTTGTTCAATGCTTGGTGTTAGGGAACCTGAAGGTGTTGTTATAAAGGTTCCGAAACAATCAAAGAACAAAGGGACTGGGATTCATACTCGATGGAAGAATATTGATGAGATAATTCACAAGGAATCTGAAGCAGGAAAGAAGAGACGAGTTTGTTTCACTTGTGGGAAGGCTGAAGGACATAATTCCAGAACATGCCCTTATAAAGACACGATCAGGGCTGGTAACAAAAGAGAATGTCGTTCTACTCGTGCCATGGATGTTAATTACCAGGAGTGATTAACCTTTGCTGATTATGATATGCACCTATATACACTTTCAATTGCAATTTGTCTTTTTTTTTTTTTTTTTTTTTTTTTTTTTAGGATTTTTCTAAATAAGCATAATATGCATAATAATGTCATGTTTGTCGATGCATGTATCTGGATTTTTATTTTTATAGAATTGTCATCTCAGATTGGATCCGTGTTTATTGGAATTTTATGGAATTGCATACGTATTGGATTCGTGTTTTATGATATTTGATTTTGTGTAATTGGCATAAATTTGATTATATAGTTGATGTTTTTTTTGTAAAATTTGTTGCTTGATGCAATATATTTAAAATATTGATGCACTGATTTTACTATATTGTATGGTTAGTTATTAACTTTTCATATATTAATTTTACACTATTTTAAAATATTGATGCCATAATTTTACAATATTAACTTTTCAGTTGATTTAGTTATTTTACATCATTTAATGTATTTTTTACATCATTCATATATGTATCAGTAATTATCATTTTGATTCACCTTTTATATCATATTGATGCACCATTCTAACCTATATATGTTTAAACACATTTCAACATATAAGGTAATGTAACATGTCATTCATAGAATCATATGTGAAAGTTCTGAAAAACATCATTTAATGTAAGTTTTACATCATTCACATATGTATCAGTAATTATCATTTTGATTCACCTTTTTATATCATATTGATGCACCATTATAACCCATATATGTTTAAACACATTTCAAGATCATTCACCATTATAACCCATATATGTAACATGCCATTCATAGAATCATATGTGAAAATTCTGAAAAAAAAAAAAACATACGATTTGACCTGCTACATAATACTGTTTTATGTCCTATATTAATACGAGACCATCATAATACGGTAAAGTACGTAGATCTAGTTCAGAATTCAAATTTATCACATCATATTGTTTGCTGGTGTAAATTTGTTCAGGAAGCTCCATTTTTTCTTGAGTTTCTCTTCGTGCTCATCATAATACCTTTTAACCCTTGGCTGAAGACGTTGGAATGCAGTCTTATGTAAATTTGACTTCTGAGCTTCGTTGAAATTGATGTACCTTTTCGACTCTTGCTCTAGCATCTGTCTTTTTTCGTTGATAATTGTCATCAACATCTTCACCACGTACTTCTTTCGAAGCCCGGTTATCTGGTTTTGTTGCTGAACACTCTCTTTTTTCAGACCTGAATTGAACTCCTTTTTCCTTCCAAAGAATGTCTCCATGTGTCTCATTAGAAAAATCCCAGAATCAACGCGGTTCAATCTTGTCTCCCACTCCAGCTTCATGATTTTATGTTTTGATGTTGTTATTTTAGCTGCAGCTGGGTGTTCCACTGAGTGCAGATATAACGCAAATGCCTTTGTCTGTAATTGAATGTATTAATCAGTATATGTTAAATACATTTAGATGCACCTTCTTTATAATCTTTGATGCACTAATTTTAAAGAAATATAATATTGACACCGTAAACTACATAAGAAACCTAAAATAGTTCATGCATTGCATCTAACAGTGCATATATATCATCCATACAACTAATAATAGTTTCATTTGCACCACCAACTCAAACCATACTACTACCTACTATAAAATCTAAACCCAGATGCACTATTAATACAAACATCCACACTAATAAACTTTTTATTGCACTAATTATAATCACTAACTTCATACTAACCTATAAATTTGTTATGTATGATACATCAATAAACAAACTAATTTTCTTATGATATTTAAAGACTGAATAACTAAGTTTATATATAAATTATGAATCACGTCATATTTACAACATATCTCGTATTCGCAGTCACTATGTCAAAATAGCATCATACATGTTATGGTATCATTTTCGCTTTAGGCAATTAAATCGGTAGTAGCTATATTCTCAATTAAATCATACCGCACAAACGAGATCGAAAAGATCAACACAATCAAGAATCAAACTATCCGCCACTATCTTAACATCATGGCACGCATCAACATTCAAACTATTTCCACAGACGCACTATAAGTTAACATCAAACAACGACAACATACATATTCATTTGCGTGCGAATTAAAGTTTCTTACCAGTGCCTTTGGAGTATCCCCGTATCTTTTATGTATGTCTTGACTGTCATCATGCATGTTATCGATAATATCTACTTCCATTGTCTTCAAATTGTATACAATAAGGTAGTATCGATTGATTTCGTCTGTTGGCATGGTTATTGGGAAAAATACCTGTTTTATATACATATTTACGTTAAACAACAGTTTGAATAAACAATGTATAGTGTTTTTGTTTTAAATCTTACCAGCTCAACTTTGTCAAGGTTCTTTTTTGTAGAATACTCGAGCACCTCATCCATTTTTCTTTTAAAGTCCTCAGGTTTGCGTGACAGCTGTAAAACAAAATGCATTATACAATATGTCATAAATTTGATTCAGAATTTTATCAATTATTTTTTGTATAACAAAATATGTATGAATATTATTGAATTCACTTACCATCATTCCTGTTTTGCAAAACAAAAAGCGTGAAGATACCCTGTTTTTCAGCTTCTCATCATTGTTTTGAATTATACTCCATACGTCTATAGCTGCACTTGTCACCGGTAAACTTTCACGCATACTCTCAAAGACCACCCTTGGGACCTCCATGTTCATTGTTTTGAAAACAATATCGCTGTTCATATGTAAACACGTCAATTTAATAAAAGGGATGCAATAATAATTCAACTGTGATGCACTAAAAATAAATAATACTCTATATATTTGTCAAATTTACATTTACTTACTTAGCCGGCAACGTTCCGCTGAATATGAACTCGACAACAGGTTTCTCATCAGCCTGCAAATTGTTTGTAATGCTGACCTTCCTCTTGACGTATGGAGAAAGCAATGCACCTGATAATACCCTCTCCCTTTTTTGTCTTACTTCCTTTTCCGATTCAACCTGATTATCATTTGTGTTTCCTGGTTTCATGTATCTTATCGGAACTGCACTAATTGCATCAGCTGGTGTAATACTTCCATCTTCAGGGGTTACCAACTGTTTCCCTTTATTCCCTGCGGTTGTTGAAGGTTGCACCTGAACTACTTTTATTGTAACCTTCGGCCTTTTGGTATTCACATTTTCAGTGCTAGGTTCTTCTGCATTCTTCTGAACTTTTTCCATGTCTTTTTGACCTTTTTCAAGATCATCATTTCTTGAATGGTTTCATCGACTTTCTCAAAGATCTGTTTGCTTGAGCAATTGGTAGCATCAAGACTTTGTCCAATCTAAACAAGTCGTCACTCTGTGAAAACAAATTGAAGCTTGGTGGTGTGAAATCCAAATTTTTCTTTGTTGCATCTTTACTAGTTTTCGAGATTTCCAACGTCTTTTCATTGCTGATCTGCTGTTCCATTGTGACTGTATCATTTGGGAAACGTTTTAATTGACCTTTGCTTCTTATGTTTCTCAAAATCTGTGAAACAGTCCTTGTAGGTTCACTGTTTTGTTTTTCTTGCAACCCTTCACCCAACGTTTTCTCTTTTTCTTTATTGACGTTTTCTTCCTCATTTATATTTACATCTCTCGTTGATACAACATTTTTATTTTTCTCTTTTACCAACCCTGTATTTTTCTCTTGAACCACAGCCTAATCATTATCTATTCTATCTAAGTCCCCATTCATACCATCATTTTCTTCAACTGCATTTCCAGCATTATTTACCTCATTTACAGCATCACTTACCGCATCTTTTCACGCATTTGCAGCATCATTTACCCCATCATTTCTAGCATCATTTACCCCATCATTTCCAGCAATATTTACTCCATCATTTAACACATTTGCAGCATCATTTACCCCAACATTTACTTGTGTTCCGTCGTTTGCCCCATCATTTACATCCATGCCTTCACTCGATTGTTTTTCATTTTCATCTTTATCTCCGTTTCCTCCTTCACGTACCCTATCAGTGTCCACTTGTACCCCATCATTTTCAGCCATAAGCGTGTCTTCTTGTACCACATCAGTGTCTACTTGTAGCACATCATTTTCATCGATACGCATGTCTATTTGTGGACCGTCTCCAAAAAAGTCATCTGTGCTTATGTTGTTGTCTTCTTGTGATATATGTGCGTTATTTACATCTTCATCCGATTCAACCACGGTTTTTTCGGATCCGCACACCGATGTGATCTTCCCTGGTTTGAACGCTCTCATGAGTTTCTCGATTCTGGTTTCAACAAGTGCTTTTAAATCCTCTTCCTCAGGGTAACAAATCGAAGCCAATTCAAGCAATTCATCTACCAGACCTTGTACACCTTCTGATATGGACAATGTCTTCATTATTTGCATTTTCATTTCCTGAATTATATAATTAATATGCGTTAAAAATAATAATAAAATAATATTAATAATAATAATAACAATTGATATGCTTTAACAGATTTTGTGCAATCCTGATGTTGTAAATATACAAATCAGATGCACTTAATTTTATTTATTTGATGCACCAATCATATAATTAAGATGCTTTAAATTGTCATACAGATGCTCTAAATGTAAACATAACTAATCAATATAGATTATTTACATATTTTTCACACATATTCCACATAATCTTTTTAAAAATACACATATATATGCTTTAAGAGATTTTGTGCAATCCTGATGTACTAAATATACATATCATACGCGTATAATTTTATTTATTTGTTGCATCAATCATATAATTTACATAGCAGATGTACTAAATATACATAGCAAATGCATATAAATATACATAGCAGATGCTTTAACAGATTTTGTGCAATCCTGATGTACTAAATATACATATGTATGCACATACTTACCTCTGATGTTTTACTTTTGAAGATTTTGAATGCTTCAGCCTTATTTGAAGGTTTACCTATCCCATATATTCCGTCCACAATATCAATTCTTGGTGTCTAGAAATGGTGTATGATTTCTTCTTGTGCATACTCAATTGTTTCATTTGCAAATTGATTTAGTGATTTGTATTAAATATCATGAAATTATTGTAATATATGACAATTTGTAATATATGCTAACTTGTACATATTACCTGGTGATTTTTTGGAATTCCTGATTGCCGACTTTGTAAGACCTCTCTTTCTTTTCGGTGCAATGTACTCGAGCCCTTCTTTAATTGGTAACTTTCCAAAACCTCCCATTTTCACTTCCTGTTTTTCTCTAATCTTCAGTTTTTGCGTGTCCCATGCTTTGATAGCTGGGTTTTCTTGAGCAACTTCAACTTCATCTGAGATGGTTGAGTTTAGATACAAAAGCTGCAAAGATAATAATACAAGGAAATTAGCATAAATATCCCATGCAGATGCATTATTTTGTTGGATTATGATGCACTTAAATGTTTGCACAACACTTACCACCATTAACAGAAGTGGACCCCCGAACCCTGATGAACTGTTGTACTCTCTTTTTGATTTCTTGATCGTTTGCAACAAGTACGTACACCAGTCCATATTGATATATTCATCCTTTTCGATACACTGCAAAAACTTCTGGTTTACTGTCCCATTTTTTGTGCATTCGCCGATAATCGAGATGAATGCAACAAGGAAATTTAGTTTGAACTCCCGTCCAGTGTGATGTACGACAATTAGTTTCTCAACCACATTTTTTTACGTAGAATATGTCATCTGGATAATCATGCGTGTGCCTCCATTCAACAATTAACGGGAACTCATTGTTGCGAAGACGCACTTCATCACGTGGTATCTCCCATCGATTCCAAGCGATTCTTGTATCATATTTGCAGTGATCAGGATTGATCTACCGTCACCCATCTTGATTGTTGATGTTTCAAGATCAAACCGATCTACCACCCACTTACCCAGTTTTGTTGGTGTTGTCTTTATATTGAAGTTCCCGTCCAACAACGATCCAAACCCCATGTCAACAATGTTCTCTTTCTGGATATCTGACAACCTTTTTAAAATTTCTAATAAATCTCTTGGTGACGACCTAGATTTAATAGTTGGGAATGTCTTTTTTGGTACAAGAACTGTATTTTCTTCAGCGACCTTCTTTTTCTTTTTGTCATTGCCACGTTTAATTTGTTTGACTTCACTTGATTTCCTTTTTTTGTAGTTATTTTCTTCTTCCTATTCTGGCTTTTATTTGTGTCGGTACTGAGATTGTCGTTGCCTACATAATGAAATTCATTTAGAGTTAGTGGATGCATTAAAAGTATGATGCAAATATAAATACTACATATACTGCAAATATAATCATATAGATGCACCTAAAATGTAACAAGTGATGCACCAAAAATTCAATATTACATACAGATGCACTTTGAGTATAACAACTGATGCATCAAAAATACTACATTGTATACAGATGCTGTAATATTAACCATTGATGCTCCTAAAATATACAAACTGATGCTCCAAAATTAAATTTGTTCTTAACATAAAATATATGATTCAATTAACAATGTATATATGTCGTAATGAACAATGTAATATATGTCGCAATGAAATATATGTATACTGAGCAATGTAAATATACATACAGTAAACATTCTTATATTTGATGCGTTAATCACATGAAACATATGCTGCAATGAATAATGTGTATTATGTAATAAATAAATAAATAAATAAATAAATATTTATACATGAAGTATTCAGTATACACATAAATATTATACATATACATATCAAATAAAAAACTGATATTGAAATAATATGATATTGTAAAATCACCATGAATTCTCGAATGTCTTCCTCTTACTATTTTGAGATTTATCTGTTTCGGTCCCAGAATTACGCCCCCCATTGCCTTCTTCTTCTTCTTCGATATTGTTGTCCGATTCGGTTGCTGAAATTTAAATGGAAAAATAGGTGTCATAATACTGATATTTATGTAGTGTTTAAATAAAGAAGTATATTCATATGCATTCAACTTTAAAATCATATTTAGATGCCTTAAACTTAAATTTAGATGCACTAATTATACATTTAGATGCTTCAATCATTTCAACTAACCATTTTTTTGATGCACTAATAATGCAAACATATTAGTCATAAACTTATTTTATACGCTTCAACCATCAGTTTGATGCACTAATCATACCATTTGATGCATTAATCATATAATTTTGCATTAAACTTAAATTTAGATGCCCTAAACTTAAATTTGGATGCCTTAAACTTAAATTTAGATTGACTTAAGTTTAGATGCCATAAATTTAAATTTGGATTGATTAAACATTTAGATGCTACAAACATTCCAACTAACCATTTTTTGATGCACTAATAATGCTAATTTATTTTTGAACGCTTTAACCATCAATTTGATGCCCTAATAATACCATTTTGACGCATTAATCATATATTTAGATGCTTTAACTATCAATTTGATGCCCTAATTTTGCATGTAGAAGATTCGACAATTTATATACATTGTTAACCATCATATTGATGCACTAATCATACATTATGATGCTGTGATCAACTAGTTTGATGTACTACTCACATATTCAGGTGCACTAGGTATAATAAGCAATAATTATTAACAAAGATGCACTAAAATTATACCTTACTCATATCTATAATTATTGTTACATATTACTAACTAAAATTAATATCACAGATGCACTGAAACTATACCTTAATCATATCAAAAATTACTACCACTGTAACATATTGGATTTCACAAACACACTAAACCATAAGATCAAATAGGCGTATTATGATTTCTAGAGAGAGAAAGTTAGAGGTTTAGGGAACTTTAGTGAGAGAAAGAAAAGTCTTATTATGAGCTCCAACTCCTACCTTGGGAGGTAGAGAGTATTTATAGTCATTACATAAATCGCCACCTATCGGGTGTGGATCGGGCATACGGTGGGTAAAGACCGTCCATCCTCCACGGTGTTACTTAAACTAAATACTACTTAACTTATAATAATCTCGACTCGAGCTTTAACGATTACAAATACTTGAGGTGATGACTCTTTATATTTTGGATTTACTAAATCCTAACAATCTCCCCAAGGAGGTCACCTCAAACACACATTAAACATATATTGAATACAAACAGATATTACATTAAAATTGTTCTTGCATTCTTGATGTTGTACTTTGCTCTGGCTCGTAGTCATTAATTCTTCACATTGCATGTTAGGTTAATCCAGTGGAGGTCTTTTATTGATCCATGTGATAATGAGTTTTGAGCCGTTTGAGATCATCGGTGACAAGAAATCTACGAGATATCCATTGTGGTGTTGGCATTATGTGATGTTGTGACTTTCGGACCGACATGCTCACATTCTCGATCATGAAATATTCTCATCGAGTAGCGGAAGCTTTCGTTGATTCATGATATTGGCGTGCGTGGCGAAGCATGGAGTGAAAATATCGAGTCATTGATGCACTAATCATGATTTCTTTTGAGATGAATGTGTTGAGTGAGCATACGGCTATGGATTGACCGCTTCATTCGATTAGGCGCAAAGCGTGGGGCGTACACGCATACAACAGTTAGCAATAAATCGCACGAAAGTGTCTTTGATCACTTCGTTGAATTGAGTACACGCCCGCGGTTCCCGTTGATCGATGAAATCTTGCTGTGATCGGTATAATTCGAAGAATTTCCTTGATAGGGTTTCGCGGTGCTTCTAGTTGTTCTCAAACCGAACGTCTCAAAGAAGACAACACGAGTGAGTGAACCAACGAATAGAGATTCAGCGATTGATGAAAAGAGATTTGAAAAACAATCATGTATTGCTCAATAGAAATTGTTTTTGCAATACAACGAAGGTTTTAATGAAAATCAATTATCAATCATAAAACACCTTTTGATTTGAAATATTCGAACATGGTCAAGTGCTAAAGAAATGTGTTTTAAGCACAACGACCGGTTTTTCAAAGGTATCCGTCAATCCATAACTCGAACCGGGATTGATTCAAAAGATTGAATCGCCCATTGTTTACATTCGGTTGTCACATGGTTGATCTATAGAATAGATCTCACATGCCACCTACCGAGAGCTTGTTTGATGTTGGCTCGAGGCTTTCCATCTTCATTGTGAATATGTTTGCATATCACTCGGATGTTACGGCAATACCACAAGGATAATCGTGGGACTCAAGATATAATCTCTCTTCCACATTGTGTGAAGCAGAGAGTCTTCATTGAAAGTGTCCTAATGAGATTTATTGATGATCTCGTGGCTCTAGACTCAATTTGTGCATATTTGGATCTTATATCGGAGACTAGGAGAGGGTTTCCTTCTTGAATATCAACAATCTCTAAGAAGGTCGATAGATAATGTCGGTTCCCGTGAGAATGAAACAAGTCCTTTTAAGAGGAACTTGAGTGGTTTGGGAAGTTGAAGTGCGATGCGTCCTTTGGGTCCATGACGTCTTGTCTTCAATACCGATGTTACCTTGGTAACCACCAAGAGTAAATGAATTCAACCGGTTTACGCCTAAGGTTGAATAATTGGAGGGCTATTTGTTTTCACCCTTTCTCATTCAATTCTTTTCATTCTTCACCCCTTGGTGCTTACGAGACTTCATAACTAGAACCTTGTTGGGTTTATTCGAGACTAGCTCGGTCTCGATCCGCACACTTCCCATATCTCATTTTCTCCTTTTCCAATATACCTAAGGACTCTACACTATCTAGTGGATTGTCCTGGGTAGATCCCTCCGATTCAGGCGGATCATGGGAACAAATACCTAACCTTATCATCCTTATATCACCGTACATAAAGTAAATTTGGTCGGTCTATTTGGTATTGTTCATCGCCATTGGAACCAATTGAAAACCATTTGAAAATCAATCCGGATACTTGTGATATATTATCAAAGCATTTTGTACCGAATTGTTTTGATATTTTTAGAAGAAGAGCTCCCTCAACATGTGCATCAAGTATTTGAAATCGTTTTGCACACGGAGGCAAGAGAAAGAATTAACTTCTTTAATTACCATTTTCTAAAGATATCAACATCACTTCACGATCAAAACAAGTAGATAAAGCATATAAGGGAAGGATGAGGTTTTCATAAACTTGCTCCCCTCAATATGTGCCTTGAGGTTTGAAAGAGTTTTGCACATACAAGAGGGAACCTGCACATTGATATAAATTGATCACATTTCAAATCTTTGTGGTTTAAGATAGATGTTCCCCTCAACATGTGCATGGAAAATTTGAAATCGTTTGGCACATGTGGGAAGGAGAGCTTGTACATCCTTATAAAACCATTTACCGAATTATCGGTTTAAATCAATTTAAATCACAAATTCTCCCCGATCACAATTATCAAATCATTTGAGATTTGTGATCTCTGTAGATTTAAATTGATTTTGAAAGCTTTAAGGAGAATTGTGACTTGATTATGAAAGCGTTTTATCGATAAGGATCGGATTTTGAGACTTTAAACTCCATTGAATAAACATGCATGATTATCTTTTGAAAATAATTGTATGACAAATAACTTTTTGATTTAATTGAAATCATTCTCCCCTCAATCAATGACATAAGTTGTTGATTGAGATAGATATTTTGACAAAGTTTTAAGTCCGGATGATTATCAAAAATAGAGTCCGAGTTATTTTTCAAAACAACTAGTTTTCATTAGATAGTAAGGATTAGTTTAAAGAATCGAGCAAGAAATTTGAAAACCAAGATAAAGTATGGCTCATTCTATCTTTGAAAAGCGGTTCTTGCTGAAATGACAATAAACCATTTTTCTCTTTCTCCCAAAATTATTATTATTATTATTATTATTTTTTAAATTCGAACAACATCTAAAGTCCCGTGTCATTCTTTGAATGACAACATTAAGACCGTAGATATTATCGAATCGAGAGAAACATGATAAAATAACAATATTTTTTGAAGATTTTTCGAATTTTTATGGATTTTAAAAGTTTTATATTTTTCTATTTGATTTTTAAGGTTTTATAATTTTGTATTTTGTTTTTCGAAAAAAATATTTACAGGAGAAGATAATTTAGCTTAAGAGAATGATGATTGAGTACCGAGATACGGATGTCGTTCAGCACGTTGTAGAAGAAAGTAATCAACATCTCCTAAACTTTCACCACCAAAGCATTCGAGGCTTTTCAAGAAAATCGTCGAACATGAGCCTTCTAGATGTGAATATTTGGTAGCTTCCCCAACGACAATCTTGATGAGACCACTTTCCCAAGTAATAGAAGTGAAGCAAAAGGTCTCATTGAATGAAGCTCAACAACCCAAAGAAACATGAAAACACCGGTAACAAGTTGAACCATGATCCTTTCTGCGGTTATCAAACTCGGGATACATAATTAAGCCCGATGTAAACATCATTACCGATGCGGATTTGTGCGATCGTGCATGCGGAGAACAATATATCAACATCTTCAATTCACCAAATGCATACTAGTTATCTTACATATAACCAATCGACCCATAATGTACACATGTACCCAACAGTGGAGACTATGACATCCAAGTAACATGTTGAATCACCGATTATCTCTACGGATATCAACTCAAAATAATCGAATAAGCTCGATCAAGTGATCATGTTGTGAGTCCCTCGATGTACACAAATCTCTCCCGATGGTTGCGATCTCATCGAAATCATCATTACATAGTGTGCATGAAGCAATAACGAAAGCACTTTATCATAACCATATCGAAGATGTTGATAAGCAATATCATCTTACGCTCCAAATATTCTTCTCATATTTCTTCCAATCGAACAACGTAACACATACCAAAGTCTCGAGACCACTTCCCCAAATAGTTGGAATAATACATCCTTCCCCAAATAGTTGGAATAATATATCCTTCCCCAAATAGTTGGAATATTACACGAAGCCACGAGTTAAACACCGAGTTTCTCTACGGTTATGACCTTTGTCTTCTGGGATAACTTCAATCGGTAGAAGTGTTAAGTTCATCATGTGTACTCGTTGTGCTTTTAGATGTATGTCTCCTTCCCCTTGCGGTTTTGATACCTCGAAAGCAAGACAAAGATAATACACTCATATACTTGAAATAGAGAAGAACACAATTAGCTCAAATAAATCTTGTAAGAATCAACTGCTCTGAAACTCTCGACTATCCTTATCAACCCATATGAAGACAATTTGAAGTGACCATTGAAGAAGAAAACCCGATATACCAAACTTGAAATCTGAAGTCGAATTCCCGCATTTGTATCTTAAGCTTGCACTTAATGATGGAAGAGCGATGTCGAGAATCTATGCTTCAAGCAAATCTCTAAGTACTCACTACTCAAACAAAGTATGAGACATTAACACCTCTTGAGATTATCCACATCGTCATCTGCATGTGACCTTTGAGTAAAACAACGTAACTCCTAATAGTGATAGTTAACCGGTCTTCAACCAACCACCCGATTGCTGGTAACTAGATAACCCAAGTCTTGACTCAAATTCTTAAGCCGAGCAAGTTATCAAATAAGAACACGCCTTTGTGAGCGTCAACTTCAACCTCAAATAAGTGATAAATGAGTAACTTGAGTAATCAACTCATGTCAAATGTCAAACATGTGAATAAACATATAATCAGATGTACATTGACCCACTGAATGAATCGGAACAAATGATTCCTCAACATTAATGCATTCTTCCTTAAGGTATACATGTAGAAACTGATCTGGAAGATTCACCAATAATGTCTTCGAGCGGATGAGGTAGTCATTTTCTTTAATGTTCATGTGGTTGATTTATAGCGTGCACATTGTGAGGACCAATAATCCGTGAAGATTTGGCAAAGGAATACCAAAGAGCGGATCATTATTCATGAACAATAATCCGTGAAGATTTGGCAAAGGAATACCAAAGAGCGGATCATTATTCATAAGTGCAACAAATATTATGATAGCCATTATCGACGCCTTGTGTAATAGCGGAGATAAGGTTTCTTGAGAATTAGAAGTACTTCTTAGATGGTGAACCGGTTGAGTCAATAGGAACCGGAGCATGAGCTTGAAACTAGATGATCAACATTCGTTGGAGGTTGGAAGTACTCATCAAACATATCTTGAACCAATGAATCCCAAGCAATGAATCCCGATTATCCTTAGTAAGTGAAGCATTAGGCGTTGAGAGTCGTATGACCATAACTCAAGCATCCATCAACATGTAGTATATTCCTCTTTCCCCTCAAAATTGCAAATGAAGTTTGCCATTTTGATTGATCAAGTGAATAAGAATGTATACCAATGAGCGGAGATCCACGAGGATGGAATGGGCATGGAAAAACATGAAGCTTGTCGATGAAGAATGTCGATGAGAATGGTCATAAAATGAAGATTTCTCTTCTTACGAAGATAAAGCGCCTGAAGCGTACACTTTTCTTTTCTTTGAGGAGCGGGCACGAAGTGTTATCTGCAGACGCCATAGTGTTGAAGAACGAGGCTGAATCGATGTGAATAGGCGTCATAGTTTAGAGCCCGGTCCTATGTTTAGAGCACCGAATCCAAATACCAAGGGACGATTTATACGACTGCATTGGACAATAGACGAAGACATAGAATTGGAAACATTGGATCCCACGTGCAAATGGGGTCCTTTTGGTTAACACAAACAATCTTTGAATCGGCGAAACCCTAGGTGCAATGCCATTGTCACTAGGAGTGAACTAGTAGAAGCATCGAGACTTAGTCGAGGACATTTGTGCTTAATGGGATTATTCTACCAATTGGCTTCCAAACCTTAACAAGCACTACTCTAGGCATAGTTAATCTAGTTAAGGGCAAGGTTTGCCATTCGTGAATATTCTACTGTTGGCTTCCATTGAAGTCCTACATTGGTAAAACCTTCCTGTAGGTTTCGAGATTGCTGTCTGTTTCGCTTTCCAAACTTTCTTAAGCGGGGTATGATTCTTAGATCTCAAAATAACACAACACATTTATCATGATTACGGAAGATAGACATTCTTTACAGGTTTTGCGAGACTGACATAAGACTTGAATTAATTTCGATAAGCTTAGAGCTAATACTAGAACCAACACGCTTCTTTTGTTCAAGTCAAACTTATTTTACCTATGGTGTTCTTTCACTTTCTTCTCATGATCACTTTTAGTCGTGAAATTATGTCCTTCTTTGTATTGCTACAAGGTTTTGACCGCTAACTTTAGTGTCAATATTAACATCAATAGAAGTGATGGCGGGAGCCTTAGTTTGTTTCTTGCCATTTGATTTTCTGGTCTAGAAGTGTTGGGTTCGAGGCTTTCGAGGCACATTAAGAGTCACATTCTTATCCTTAGGCATAGAACGGGTGCAACTATTCTATCTCGCCTATTACTTGCTTTCGGACTTGTGACAATTACATACTCTAAGAGTTCACGAGATCGTTTGACATCCATGCGAGCATAAGTGATTGCACTATCAAAAGGCTTATCTAATCTATCATCTTATACTATCTCACGGAGGCCCTTTAAACTATCCTTAAGTTGTGTTAGATATGTTTTGTGTGCGGTTCATTATTCCTAAGAGGGGAGGAATATATAACATATCAATAGGATACTTATCACAAGGCGAGGAACCTTTGGAGCAGAATATTTGCAATTAGGGATTGGCCATTTTCCTTTCACCTCACGCTTGATTCTCAATATCGTTAAGCAAAGAAGTTACCTTTTCAATGTGTTTATCATGATTAACTTTGAATGAATCACATAACTCTTTGTTTTGATCATTAACTTTTGAAATTTCATCTTTAAAACATTCATTTTCCTTTGCAATTTATCAATAATGTTTTGAAGTTGGAAATTCGAGAATCTAAAGGTGGAGGTATTCGGGAGCCGATCACTTCATTCCTTTCATCTTTCAATTGTGAAATCTGGAATTTCAATCTTTTGATCGTGTGGCAATGAGCTCGAATCATTCATCACGTTTGTTGATTTCAAAAGCGCATCAAACTCGGGAGCATTCGAAGATGTCTTGATATTTGAAGTTTAACATTTTCTTTCGGATGTTGATATTTTAATTGTAAACCAAGATATTCAACTTCTAATTTAGAATAATGTTTGACCAAGTTATCATGATCGTCATTTTCGATTTTATCATTCAATTTTGAATTTTTTGTCTTAAGCTCAATGACACGATCTGGGATACTTTCAATGCAATGACATTTCATGAAATTGAGAAGCGATAATAAGCTTAGTAACGATTATAAAACACATCTTGAGCCACACAACTCAATACTAAGTTCTCATTTAAGATATGCGATTCTTCCTTTCAATTTCATTATATTTGAGTTCCGTTCATAATCATTGACTTCAATAATCATTGCATCAAATTCCTTTTCCATTTCTTTAATGTCTAAATTCATTCCCTTTTAAGACTTTCAAAATGATATTTTAGTTGTTTAAAGAAAGGCATGACTTCAGTTAAATAACATTCTTTCGTTTGCTCAAAACCCTTTCCCTTGATTATACCGATGGGTGTGATCCTTTTCTTACAAGTTTTCTCAAAATCAACAAATAGTTGAAAAATAACATATTGATGATTAAGGTCTTGCTTTTAGTGGCAATAGTCCTAGGAACTAAATGCATTGGTGTATTGGGAGGATATCACGATTCTTTGAAGGCATTTTCCTAAAGGGGGTTTGTTACAACAAGATTCTATGCTTTTTGCTTATCTAAATCCTTTTCGAACACTTGTTGGTGTTAACAACGTCTGAGGCTTAAACATGTTCAAGGAAATCCAATTCTCCTTCTTGTAATCATGGGGTGTAATATTTATTTTCTTCTCTTTACATTTATGATCATCTAGTTTCTTGTTCATCTTTTCCTAGTGACTTCATCGATTTTTATCTTCCTCGGTGCACTCAACGCAACTAGGTTTCTGTCTAGGCTTAAGGATTTCATTGCCATCATAAAGAACCTTATGAGCATTTCTAGCCTTTTTAATGACCTCTGGTTTGGTTCCTCAACAAGGGGAATGCTATGCTTATCGCTTAAGACTCTATGCTTAGTGATTAAGTGAGCGATCTGAATGGTATTTCCTTGTACATACAACTTATTTTCAAGCTTGTTTTTCAAGGTTTTTAGATTAGAAAAATCATTCAAAGTTTTGATTCCTTAATCTTGAATTCTTGCTTAAGCATTTTAACATTTTCTTGAAGTTCTTGTTTTGCTTAGCAGTTTTAGAAAGCTTTTCTTGTAAGGAGTTTAACTCTTGTTTTAATACTTCTTCTCTAAACCTACTTTTTCTAATAGTTATGCGCATTTGGTCATCCATTTCACCTTTCACGGGTGGTCAACTTAAATTTTGCATGTTGTTCATAAATAGCAACACGTTCTTTATAGGCATTCGATTCGGAGATGACGAGAATCATCGAGGGCATCGGTGAATTCATCAAAACATAATCATTGTTGATTGCGAAGATGCATCACTTGGTACAATCTCACTTTCACTTTGTTTCTCATATTGATCATATGGGACAACATTGATATTACCCATATTTTCAATATCGACTCAATAATTACAGTTGATTGTGCCGTTATGTATCTTTTGCTCATCAACTTCATCGTATAAATTTAATACCTCGAAATGATTTTGTATTTGGATGGACCACTTCTTGATGATGAAGAGACTTTAGGAGAGACCATTGGAGAAATGCTAGCCATGAAAATGGTTTGTGCGATGGGTTCTTCATCAACATCAGTCGTATGCATCACAATCGACTACTTGAAAAGCATTCGATGATTATGGCCTATCTCTGAATTGGTTGCTCATCCACATCACGCATCATATGTCTTAGCATTTCCTCACCAAGAACAACAACTCCTCTTCATCCAAAGTGCACCATTATCCCGAGCTTGCACAAGCAACATCTTATCCACAAGTACTCGCATTACGAGGCGTTTTCCGATGTCGGTTCCTTGCAATGTGTCCCTCACCTCCACAGTTGTAACATTTGATTGGCTTTGCTTGACCCTTGTTTCCATTCCTTCCCCATATTCGATTTTCCACATACCCTCCACCGGCTCCACCTCTTCTTTGTTCATATTGTCTTCCTTAAATTGGTTGTCTTGTAACCTTTCCATCTCGACCAAAGCATGGTTGTGTAGATTGGATGCGATCATGATTTCATTGTTAGTGTGAAGTTTGTTGGTATGTGGAGAGAAGGTTAAGTTTTGTTTAACCATATGAGCCGGTTTATTGATAAAGTGTTCCATGTTGCATTGGCATCAGTTGTTTGAAATATGGATCTTGAATGACTTGAGATGCTTTGGTAGTGGTTCCATCATTGGTGTAAAATGCGGTTGAATCATTTGATGAACTTGTTTCTCCCCGATTGGTTTTGAGCTGCTCGAATCCTTTTTCAAACATAGCATGTCTCCGTTACGGAGAAGGAAGGCATCTGATTGCTCATAGTTTGTATTCTTCAATCCTTTAGTGAGCTTCACGTAGTGACAAACTTGTGCCATTACGGATTCATGTTGTTTACAAACTTTGAGTTTAGTGAATGTTAGGCATGGTCATTCGATGTTCCTCATGTCATTCACAAGCTTATGGAATCTCGCGTAGTACTCATAGACACTCTAATCTGGTTTCATCTTGAAATGCTCAAATTCATCATATAATTGTGATTCTCTCTTCAATGGTTAATTGAACTGAAAGAAGCATCTTGACATTATCCCATCTGACCTTTGTTACGTGTTGTGATTGATGAGCTTGTAGATGTCTTTTGGAAGACCTTGCGATTATAATGTTAGAAGCCACGATATCTGCATCGAATCTCTTCTTCTCCTTATCATCGAGCTCATCATACATCTTTGGTACATCCATTCCGTAAATCAATGTTCCATCTTCAACTCTATCAATTATGTCTCTAGTAGTCTCGACCCGATAAGGTCCTTCATCAATGGATTTGAGAATGTTAACCCATTTTCCTTTTCAAGGCAATACAATCGATTCGTTGAGCCCAATAGTCGTAGTCGATTCTGTCAAGCATGGGTGGGCGAGTATCCGAACCATTGCTTGAACATCCTCGGAAGCAGTGGAGATGATTGTAGGAGCGTTGGTAGACATGTTGACAGTTAAGCGGGTTTTATAACTCTATGATTAAACGGAAATAGATTCTTTCACGGTTTTACTAAATCAAGAGAAAACGTGTATACAAGCGTAATCAACCAAGTCGCTAAGAAAACTGAACCAAGTCGCTAACCACCAAGTCGCTATAATACCAAGTTGCTAAGACACACTCAAGTCGCTAAATAACAACTCGCTAAGCACCAAGTCGCTAGCAAAATTTTGACGACAAGTCGCTAAGTTGTCAAGTCGCTAAAGAGCAACTCGCTAAGCACCAAATCGCTAACACCAAGTCGCTAACAAACTTAAGTACAAGTCGCTAACTTTCGATACGCTTACGCGGCGTTCGGGGTCAAAGGAACTTCCTTTTCGTCGAGCAAGTTTTCAACACCCTAGGCGGTGAACCTAATCGTTGTAGTGTAGTATTAGGGTAAGCCACGGGTATTGATATCGTTCTCTAGGGAATAGGAATGCTAGTGAGAAGTTACTACGCTAAGGTTAAGGTTGAGGAAGATTATTTTTATCTTTTTATGTTTTTAGGAAATTGAAAAGTCTGAATCTCGGGTATTGGATTTGGGGGTTGGTATTTCTACCGATTACTCTACTATTATCTAATTATCTAAACTAAGGTGGTGGTAGTCTATGTCTAATTAATGTGTGCTCGTATGATAGTTTAAAGATGTGTTTACTTAGGTTTTACTACTCCTTAATTATCTCCTATTGATGGTTGAGTTGTCACGTCCTTATTCTTAGTTGCGTTGTGTGTCTAAAGTTGTAGGGTATCGTTTCTCCCAACTCTTTGAACTTACCAAAGGGTCTCGTCTACAAAACCCACTAGGGATAATAAACTCTTACTCTAAGGCACTCTTTGGATGGTTTAGCTTACAACTACTCGGTAATTATATTCTAAGGTTCACAAAGATGAATCAAGCATTAAGTACACAACGAATGACCTATCGCATTACTAGATCATTAATCAACTAAGATAAGAAACAACCAATCAATATTCAATAATTAAGTTTCATATTCCTAAGCAAACACACAAATAAATTAGCGGGACATGGAGAACATGCAAGCATACACACAAATAATCAAAGACATAATTGAATTGATGAAGTAAATACTTATCTTGATGTAAGATAGGGTTTGGAACCCTAAAATCTTGTACAAGACACCCTTGGTTCGGTTTTAGGTTTTACTCCAAAAGACTCTCCTAAAAGCGAAAAATTCGGATTCTATATATAATATTACATATGCGACGGCGTCACCTTATGTTTTGTGGCGCCGTCGTGTCGCCGTCATTAGGGTTTCGTCTTGGCCACGTTAACCTTGCGGCGGCGTCACCTTATGTCTGTGGCCGTCCTCTTGACTTTCGGCGTCGTGCGGGTTGCATCTAGGCCGTCCGAGTAGCGACGGCCTACTCTTTTAAAGCCCGGCGTCGTCACTTGAAAATAGGGTTTTGGCTTCAGTATCGTCACAAAAATCCTCCGACGGCGTCGCAATTAACACTGACGCCGTCGCCTACATTTCGTGACTTTGAGTGTCTCGATTCGACTTTGGCCATTTTCTTCGTATATTCGCCTTTTCGTCCAAATAAGTGCCATTCCATTTTGCCTTCAAGAGACCTAAAAAGTGAAAAGGAGCGATATTAAGCAATAACGGATACAAAGTGATCAAATAAGGGTTAAACGACCCTCAAATGGTACCTTTTAAAACCTTATCAAATATCCCTACACTTGTTATTTGCTTGTCCTCAAGCAAATGTGCTTTAACCAATTAATTTATAAGTTAGGGGTCATGAAGCATTGATTTAAAATGGTCCACAACACATATAAGCCCATAAAAGTCATAACAAGCACGAAAATTACATACTAGCACCTCACATGGGGTGTTTGGATACTCGCATCTCTCGGTGTATATATGAAATATAACAAATAGGAAATGGAAGATAAACACTCATTAACCGGTCCTAGTACATAGATTACCATAGGCTTGAGAATAGATCAAACCTCCATCGCTTTGGCGTAAGCACCTAGGAAAGACTATCAAAGAGGTCTTTTAAAGGGTTGTAATGTTAGGCTTACGGTAGAGAAACAAGGGTTTGGTGGGATAGGCTATTTAGTGGTGGCAAGTCAAAAATCTCTATGTTAAATGCATACGAAGAATGGCGTTGCTAAGCCAAGACTCGACACTCTAAAACTCTAGGTAACGGAAATAAACAAACATAAATTTAAAGGATAGATGTAGGATGGTAGCCGTATGTTTTTTTTTTTTTTTTTTTTTTCTTTTCTTTTTTTTTTCTATTTTTTTTTTTTTTTTTTTTTACACTTTTACTCTACCATCCTCTACGGTAACATCAAAATGATAGGGATTTATAGGCACATCCCTACACTTGAGTTTTATTACTCTAACACTAATTTGACCCGAATTGAAAAGATCAAAACACTTGGGGTACATTATTACGCAAACAAAGGGAATTTGAATTTAACGTTCCTTCCGTCATTTCATAAACTTTAACTTTTCCATGAATCCCAATCGTCCCAAAGCGTATACAAAGGATATGACTCGACTTAGCAACTCATGCAAGCAACGGATAATTGAACTAAGGGTTTAGGGTGATAACAAACATTTGCACTAAAAGTGAGTGCATAAGGGGTAGGCTAAGGCGATTTGGGTGTATATTTGGGGTGGGGTGTAAACAATGCTCTTCATTGATATTCGGAAAAACGAAACATCACGAGAACCGCGAAAAGGATAGGCTCTGAGGGGTTAACTAGGGGTATCGTGTACTAAAGATGAGTACAACGCAAAGGGTGTGGGGAATTACTCAACCGATGTGGAAGAAGTAATTATATTACGGGTATCAAACAAGGGTTATCCTAATGCCTCTTATCATTTAGTTATTCCTAACTACACAAGTGTAGTCTCACTTGCGATCTCGGAATGCATCACAAAACAAGTTCTAGAATCTAATATACTACCGGTTCACACTCTAAGCATTGAAGATGAATGCTTTTAATTCCTACTAATCTAAGGCGATCCTCGCATTTTGGGTGGAATTTGGGTGGTAAAGGGTTTTGTGCTAGTCATGCAACTTCCTATCCGTGAGGCGCTTTTGTTAAGACTAATGGCCCACTCCTATATGTCATGAAAAATTTTAAATTTGGTGCCAAAATTACCCTAACCGACATTTTCTCATGGTTTATTACACAATCACAATTGGACAAAGCAAATAATCAAGGATAAGCATAGTTTCAAAGTTCCGTTTATTTTCCTCCTACACTTAAAGCGAACATTGTCCCCAATGTTCCCGAAATATCAAAGTTATGATAAAGAAGGTAATCAAAAGCGAAAAAACTAATACTCCCTTATTAGCTCGGTAGGATCCGTGTAAAGTGGTGGTTAAATCCTTTCCAAGAAGAATTATTGCGTGAAAAGCTCCTTCCAATCTTGTGTAACTTCTTCTTGACAAACTAAACACGCACACTTGAACAAAACAAACGAAACCTTCGCGTAAAATCGGTGGTAATAATATATATAAGACTCGATTTAAACTAGGATATAATGCTTGTGGAATGGATGTTTACAAATTTCTAAGAAAATTAAGACACGGAAAATTCCAAAATTTATAAGTAGCTCGAAAAGCGAGAAAAAGTGATCGATGTTTTACTCCTTCACGGCGCGTCGGTTGCAATCTGACGCCGTCGGTTATCTGACAAAAAGCGTTACGCGATTTTACGAAAAAATTCGGAAAATTTACATCTTTAGAATCTGGAAAAATTTACGCAAAAACATCCATTATGACTCGATACAAGCATTTGACTCGAACAAACAAACATATATATCTTTTGGTTAATTGTTATTCTCATGTTTACGTTTCTTTTGAAAGCGTGTGTAATCCTCCTACACTTATCCCTTATGTAAAATACCTTTATATGCAATTAAGGCGAGGTTAAAAACAAAATAAAGCATTTTACAAATTTAAACATGAGGATAAACAATTAATAAAAGATATATGACACTAACAAGCAAACAATTAAGCATGGGTTGCCTCCCGAAGCGCTTTTCTTTATTTAAGAGTCTTGTAGCTAGACTCGTAGTCGTACTCTCGTTGCCCTAATCTTAGAGGCCCATTCGATCTCCTTAACTCTTCTCTCATCACGAATATATTCGGGCCCTAGTTCAAGACAAGCGATGTAGTAAACTTTGTTCTTCCAGTCTACTTGAATGCTTGGAATGTTATCTACATCTAAATTATCCATGCCCTCAAAATTCTTATTTTGTGGGGCATTATATATTAACATTCTCGGCTTCATTTGAGAACTCGATTATCCCTTTCTCTTTATCATAAACCATCTTAGACTCCTCTATAAATGGTTTCCCAAGTATCACGTCTCCTAAAACCCATCAATGATGCCCTTAACATTTTCCAAAATCATGAAATCACACCTATATGTGAAGTTACCTATGAACACATGCGGTCCTTAACCCTCCCCACATAGTTACTTGCTTTCCTAGGGGCGAAAGGGGTCCTCATAGGCTCTAGCTTTTGCTCATGATCCAATTGTAATAGAGCCTAGACATTATATTCATGGGTGCCTTACGGTCAATGTAGGTGTGATCCTATATAAGTATCCAATCATACACGGTATTTTGATGTTTTAGGGTTTCCCTTCTTATGCGAGGCTCGAAGGTGGTCTTGGAAAATTAACCACGTTATGGTGATAAGCGGTTTCCTTCCCTTTAGGGTATGAATCAAAGTACTCCTAAGTTCTTCCTCCTCCTTACTACCCTCCATAATTTCTAACACCTTATAATCTCCTTCCTCTAGATCATCATCCGAATCACTTGTGGTGAATCATTATCTAAAGGGTGATCAGTTCATAAGGGCTTCCTCGAGTGTATTCTCAATTATCATATTTAATTTCCTAAGCTCTCCAATTTCACTCATGATACGGGCTCGAAGTTGGTTAGCGGTGGGTCAGCGGTGGGTATTTGTTTGGTGGTGGAGCGTTGTTTGGTGGTTGGTTATCACCTTCCATGATGAAAAGTGATGGGTGTTACGAACAAAGGTCACGAAGAAGGGGATAGACTAAGAGGAAGCTAAAATGAGAAAAATTTACTTGATAGGAATCAAGCAAAGAACCTAAGCGAGGTGGACTAC
The DNA here is from genome assembly GCA_022545495.1 of Chrysanthemum lavandulifolium. Lineage (NCBI taxonomy): Eukaryota > Viridiplantae > Streptophyta > Magnoliopsida > Asterales > Asteraceae > Chrysanthemum > Chrysanthemum lavandulifolium. The sequence continues at coordinate 74,589,113 of CM040244.1, read as the reverse complement.
TAACTAGCTATTCTATTCCCGGCGTGGCGCCAAAAACTTGATACGCTTACGCGGCGCGTTCGGGGTCAAAGGAACTTCCTTTTCGTCGAGCAAGTTTTCAACACCTAGGCGATGAACCTAATCGTTGTAGTGTAGTATTAGGGTAAGCCACGGGTATTGATATCGTTCTCTAGGGAATAGGAATGCTAGTGAGAAGTTACTACGCTAAGGTTAAGGTTGAGGAAGATTATTTTTATCTTTTTATGTTTTTTAGGAAATTGAAAAGTCTGAATCTCGGGTATTGGATTTGGGGGTTGGTATTTCTACCGATTACTCTACTATTATCTAATTATCTAAACTAAGGTGGTGGTAGTCTATGTCTAATTAATGTGTGCTCGTATGATAGTTTAAAGATGTGTTTACTTAGGTTTTACTACTCCTTAATTATCTCCTATTGATGGTTGAGTTGTCACGTCCTTATTCTTAGTTGCGTTGTGTGTCTAAAGTTGTAGGGTATCGTTTCTCCCAACTCTTTGAACTTACCAAAGGGTCTCGTCTACAAAACCCACTAGGGATAATAAACTCTTACTCTAAGGCACTCTTTGGATGGTTTAGCTTACAACTACTCGGTAATTATATTCTAAGGTTCACAAAGATGAATCAAGCATTAAGTACACAACGAATGACCTATCGCATTACTAGATCATTAATCAACTAAGATAAGAAACAACCAATCAATATTCAATAATTAAGTTTCATATTCCTAAGCAAACACACAAATAAATTAGCGGGACATGGAGAACATGCAAGCATACACACAAATAATCAAAGACATAATTGAATTGATGAAGTAAATACTTATCTTGATGTAAGATAGGGTTTGAAACCCTAAAATCTTGTACAAGACACCCTTGGTTCGGTTTTAGGTTTTACTCCAAAAGACTCTCCTAAAGCGAAAAATTCGGATTCTATATATAATATTACATATGCGACGGCGTCACCTTATGTTTTGTGGCGCGTCGTGTCGCCGTCATTAGGGTTTCGTCTTGGCCACGTTAACCTTGCGGCGGCGTCACCTTATGTGCGTGAGTCCTCTTCGACTTCGGCGTCGTGCGGGTTGCATCTAGGCCGTGCGAGTAGCGACGGCCTACTCTTTTAAAGCCCGGCGTCGTCACTTGAAAATAGGGTTTTGGCTTGTATCGTCACAAAAATCCTCCGACGGCGTCGCAATTAACACTGACGCCGTCGCGCCTACATTTCGGCGACTTTGAGTGTCTCGATTCGACTTTGGCCATTTTCTTCGTATATTCGCGCCTTTTCGTCCAAATAAGTGCCATTCCAGCATTTTGCCTTCAAGAGACCTAAAAGTGAAAAGGAGCGATATTAAGCAATAACGGATACAAAGTGATCAAATAAGGGCTTAAACGACCCTCAAAATGGTACCTTTTAAAACCTTATCTCGAGCACATACAATGATTCTAAACACAAAACTACACCCAAGATTCAAACTTTAACACTAGAAATGATCGAATGATGCAAAAACCGCTAAACTTTTTCAAACTCTAAAACCACCTAAAGTCACTAGAAATCCAAAGATATGTAAGAGATGATCAAACCATGGCTCTTGATACCATTTGTAACATATTGGTTTCACAAACACACTAAACCATAAGATCAAATAGGCGTATCATGATTTCTAGAGAGAAAGTTAGAGGTTTAGGGAACTTTAGTGAGAGAAAGAAAAGTCTTATTATGAGCTCGACTCCTACCTTGGGAGGTAGAGTATTATGGTCATTACATAAATCGCCACCTATCGGGTATGGATCGGGCATACGGTGGGTAAAGACCGTCCAGTCCTCCACGGTGTTACTTAAACTAAATACTACTTAACTTATAATAATCTCGACTACGAGCTTTCTAACGATTACAAATACTTGAGGTGATCGACTCTTTATATTTTGGATTTACTAAATCCTAACAACCATGAGATGCAACAATTATACAATAAAAATATAACTACCAAAAATTAGGGCACTTACATTACGATTGATGTTGTTAAACTTATTATTCCTTCTCGATTGTTCGTGGACTCACACAGTAGTGAAATTGAAAAAATCAAACAAAATTGTAATCTTGATTTTGATCGGAATAAACACGGAAAATTAGGGCACTTACGATTCCTAAATGTTTTTCTTCATTTTGATATTGATCGGAGTTATTTTTGATCGGAAGTGATGCGACGGTGGGTAGTGGTGATGTTGACGGATTTTGATCGCGGAGGGAGGCGGTGTGAGGGAGATGGTGTGAGTGTGTGTGTGTGTGTTTATGTGTGTTTTTGTGGTAAAATAGTGCAAAGACACGCATAAGGCGTGTTTGTATCAAATTGTATATTTGACCCTCAACTTTCCTTGTTTTCAAAATCTACCACGAAACTTTTTTTCTCGCTTTTCTCTAATTACACTTTTCTAGAACCGAACTCTCTCTCATATATATATAGAATCTGGATAAAATAAGATCAAACTTAAAGTTGTTAAATAAGATCCAACTAAAATTTGACAAGTACCACTCTCCTTACAACAAAATAATTTTTTATTAGCTACTACTAAAATTGTTAAAGTTTCGATAGATTTGGTTAAAATTCTGAAACACAGTGATACACTTTGATTAGAGGTGTAATGTGTATCGGGTTTTATATGTGTGTCGGGTTTTGAAATATTTATTAGTGTAATGTGTATCGGTGTATCAATAATCCAAAATCATGTATCATTTAGTTATTAGTTGCTAAAATGTTAATTTGTATTTAAATGTTAATTTTTGTATTATTACTAAAATTGTTATTTATAAATGTTTTAGTGTTTTTTAAACTTGATCTTATTTTAACAACTTTAAGCATGATCTCACATTAACTCTCCCTATATATATATATATATATATATATATATATATATATATATATATATATATATATATATATATATATATATATATATATATATATATATATATATATATATATATATTATATAACAGGAGGCATGACACGTGGATTATTCCACAATTGTCCACCCGGTGCCATGTAATTTATTTTAATGCCATGTAATCATTAGTTGTCCACCTAAGCAATAACATGCCACCTAACCAATATTTTTTTATTTATTAGAATTTTCGGATTTTTTCATTTATTTAAATTTCGTTTTTATTCTTCAAAAAAATCATGCATGCTTTGGATTCAAACACAGGTGCATTGGTCTACAAACAAACATGATTACCACTAGACCAACACATTTTTGATTATAACTTAGAAAACCAAATTTATTAATCTCTACAACCAATCATTGACCATTTTGATTAGTTTGAAAAGGAATGTATTTATCTACAAAAATTATATTAAATAATTATCTTTTTTAAAACTTATTATACATATCTTTTTCTTAAATATAGATCCACAATACAGGAAAAAAAGATACGCCTCTTTTCCTCAAAACCCTAATGGGACGTTTTATATGATTTTTTGTTAGCCATATAAGCAATAACTAGCGATCATAACAGCATGTCTCCCATGCATCACTTTTGGACAGATTGTAGAGATTGCCGACAACGGCCAAACTTGTAAGTTAGTTTAGAAGTTAATGTTTAGTTTGTATCATAGATAACGTTTTATGTTGCTAATGAAATTATGCTTATGTAGCGTGTTAACAGGTGGACTTCTACGGGGCATTGCATTTATTTTCATGTGATGCTCATATCGTACTAAGATCGGGAGCCACTACGGTTTAATGGAGAGTCGGGACCGGGATGGGTGACACGCCTATTTTGCAGTGTTGTGCACTTTGCCAGAATCTGAGAACTTAAAGCCCAAGGCTTGGACCACTGAATTAGGTACGTTACTTGAAGCACTTTAATGTGTTTTGGAAATGGCTCTTCTTTCTTGCAATCGGGTTTGGGCTCGGGCTTAGACTTGGGTTTTGTGCAGGGAACCACTTTGGAGGTGGGCATGGCTTTTGAGCGAAGGTTTGGGTGTGATGGATAATGAGGAAGGCGTGGCCAAATGGCTTTTTGAGCGAAGGTTGGTAAAGGCGTAGCTTAGGTATGCTCAGGAGTCACCCCTCATTTAGCCTGCTTGACCTGCAATCAATAAGTGTAGCTATGTTGGATGGAAAGATGAACAGAATCATAGTGATAGTAGAGTTCTTCGGAATTACCTTCGCCCAGCCATGAGTGACAACCTTCTTTCTACTATTTGTAGTACCAACAAAAACACTGGAGCATTCATGAGAGATATTGGATTGGTATATTCCGTTCTAAAAACGACATCCTAGCAAACAAATAGATTATTTGAGATGAAATATTTACATTGGCAAGAGTTACTGAAACTCAGGGGTAAGAACACAACCTTTCCTATACATAACTTTCGTAGATATTCTCTGTTGTCCCATGCAAATGGGTCATCTTAGCCACCTCTAGGAGCCTACATATAATAAGATTATATATTAAATCATTACTAAGAAATTTACATCAATAGTCATCAAAATTCGGCATTTGAAATCAAAGTGATTCCAAATATAATTCAATTTATAGTACAAGTTCGGTGAAAAACTACATAAATTAGAATGATTTTGTATATAGTTATACACATACTAAGAAATTGTGTGTTGAAGTAGGCATACTAATGTTAGAGCCAAAAGATGAGCCAACATGATATTCTTACTGTCTGTGCAGACAACCAGAACTCAACTGTTAGATCAGTAGCTTTAATTGTTTTGTCTTCACACTTGCAGTTATAAAGATTAACGTTGTTCAAAATTCATTTTCATAATTAAGTGTATTCTTAATATTAGGCCTTTATGCAGGCTTTCACGGGAAGTAGGCCAGCAACGGCGTCACCAAAGGATAGTATGGAAATGAAGAGCTAAGTAATTTGTCTAGTAAGCTTGAAACTTTTACAAAATGGTCAATTCGGTTAGTACGAGCGGGAAGAAGTATACTAAAGTGTGTAATTATCGACATGGTAGGGTATGTTATTGGTCATTTAATTTCGATTTGTAAAGGACAACTTCAAATCATGTACATAAAATGAGCATCAATTTAAGTTTTTGTAGCATCAATTTAAGTTTTGTAATCATAAAGATTTTAGCTAAGAACAGAAGTACTTAAAACCTATATGTTTCTTACTTAACTTATACATTACGAGTCAATTTGGATTGGGTCTATTGTAGTCAGTTTCCAAACGCAACACCAAACGGCTCTAAAATGTAGGGTGGTGGATTCAGAACTGAGGATGTTGGGAGTTGGTTCTCTTCAAATCAGATGATTCTGTGTTTCTATTACTGAAAGCAGGCTATCGATATGCTTCAAATATCAAGTAGTTGAGGTCAAAGTTCAACGTCACGGAGCTCAGTGATATACTTCAAATATCAAGTATCATGCTCAATAGAATCTACATTTTTCGCCTATCGAGTTCAGCCCGAAACAACCATACTGCGATGGCGAGAATGTTTGTGACTAGCTAATGCAAGTAAAATCTTAACCTTAACTTTCTCCATTCGATTGTAAGCATCCATATAACATATGTCGACCGTTTTTAGTTTTATCAAGCCTATATGTGCTTGATTTCGTTGATCTTACTTAGAAACCAAATGACTTTTCGAACCCAAAAGAGTGCTACGTCGGGAAGTTGTTATTGGTTTATACAGTGATGAGGGGAATTGACAAGAAAATTAAGGCCATATGCAAACTATAAATTCTTCTTTAGGCCATATACATATCACATGTTGTTGGTTTTATCCTAATGTCATGTTTGTAACATGTTATGTAGCTACCACGATGGGATGGTCAAGTAAGTTATGTTTTTAGGGTTTCGATAAGATGGTATGGTTTTAGCTCAAAGAAAATATATACTATTTTGTGATTTGAATTTTAAGCGATGGGATAGATGTTCATTGTTTGGTGGCTTGATCGAAACCTTTATTAACTAAATTAATTTATTCGACATATACAATTTAATCATTTTTTTATTAATGAGTTAAAAATGTTTGGAATCTTAGGCATGGTTTAGAGAACTTCCTAGGGCATACTTGATTCTTTGACCACCGAACAAGTATTGCATTGCAACCTGACAAGGCATTGTATTGGTTAGTTAAGTCCCTTCCTCAAGCGGTGCACTTCTTGATTGGGCCATAAATTTAATGGCGGATGTCGTCAAATATGAACCACAAAACAAGATGAGCAGCAGCTTAACATTGCTATCGTCTTTGCTCCCAATATGACTCGGGTCCGTTCTTTACCATACCTTTTTTCTTTTCTTTAAGGAGTACACAATCCTCTTATCCATCCACCACTAAAACAATTAAGTCTCTGTTGAAACATGTATATTGATGGTATATTATGATTCACTTTGTAGAAATGGTCGAAAGTATGAAGAACGTTGCGTTTGATGTTGAACTTACCAAATTCCTTGCACTAGAAGGCCTAGACGACAAAGAACCACCATAAGTAAACATATCTGGATCAAGGAAGGTACTATTTGACTTTTAAGGCCAAAGTAACTTTTTTTAACAAGATAATTATTATATGTGAATTTTTTTAACTAATGCCAAGTCGAGAATTTTCACTTATTGTTATTAGTTTTAACAAATTGCTTATGTTTTAATGTATATTTTAAAAATTCATGTCAATTTTGAGTTGAACTTATGTCATACCCTTAAAAGTCAACATGTAAATCCTAATTGCATAGCTAAAGTTTGAGTTTTGAGGTCAGACCAATCATATTTTTAACAAGGGTTTAGGCCGTACAATACACGCGTACTTTTTCAAATATACCGTTTTGGTACGTGTACTAAAATCTGTCTCACTTTTAGATGCGTACTTTCATGTTTTGTACCATTTTGCACGGTTAAACTTGTTTTACCGAAACCATAAGGCATTTCGTGTTTACACACCATCAAATTGGTATACTGCACCGTTTCACACATCACGTTCTTGTCTGATGAGTGTCTAAATACTCATCATTTTGTATAATCTAAACGCAAAATCATCGAAAACACTCGAAACACATCAAAATGATCAAAATATCACAAATCGTGTTTTATGTGTTTTAAATGCAAAAATATCAAAATCGGATGAAAAATGTATCAAGTTTGCAAAATTGGCGGTTTAGTCCCCAAGTTTTAAAAGTTGTCAAATCTAGTCCACGGAATTCAAAATGTGGAATTTTATCATTCAAGGTCCTGAAGTATTCTAAGTTGTTTAAAATGATCCTTGAATGATTCTTTGGTCAATTGGCAAGAAAGGTCCTAAACTTTGGAAAATTGCAAAATTAGTCCTTGGACCTTTAAAAATGGATTTTATGCAAAAGGGTCCTTGTTCTATCAATGTTTGTCAAGTTTGGTCCTTGTGAGAAGTTTGGAAAAAGTTCACTTTCAGTCCTTGAAGTTTGGATAAATTACATTTTGGTCCTTGTTATTATAGCTAAACCAAACGGACACCTTATTTATATCAAAGCCCAAATCCAAATCCAAAACCCTGGGCCCAATCCAACCCGGCCTTTGATATTAACCACCTCGGTCAAAGAAAGTCAAACCTCAACCAGTCGCCAAAAAACCAAAATACTCACTGTAGCATCTCCTCTCCCAAGCGGATATTCAAAACCGGTCATGGTTTTCCACATTTTCAACACCCTCCCTTACTATGTCCCTCCACCTCCTCTAAACAACAAATATCTTTAATTGATTGAACCAAACCCAATTAATGTCTAAACACCTTTGAAGAAAATTTGGCGCCAAAATCACAAGTGGATGGTTATGATGAGTTTGAGTGATCCAATGGCTCGAGATTTGGTGGGAAAGATTCGAGAGGACATCAAGGATTCACAAAAGTCTATAAAGGAAGGATGGAGATGCAATGTATCTATGTATCTAGTGTAATTTTAATTTCTTAATGTCGTTTTAAGTTAAGTTTCAAGTTTCTAGTGTAATTTAAAGCTTTCAAGTCTTTTGTTTAAGTATTTTAGTGTATTTGAAAGCCTTTTCAATTAGCAATTTCAAGTTTAACCATTTCTCAAGTTTATGCAAAATTTCATGTTTAAAAATCTCATGTTGGTTCAAATGTTGTTGTTAGTTGTTTGTATGGACTAGAATAGATCACTTAAGCTCCTAGAAAGCTTAATCAAGCTTTTAGATACATTTAAAATCGGTTTAGAATCAAAATCAAAAATCACCAAAAATACAAATTAAATAGTTGAAAATCAAAATCACATGGAGATGGTGTACACAATGGGCGGGGTGAATCATGGATGGCCTTGGGTTAGTAGCTTAGTGGTAAGCTATTAGGGTTGTTCATTGGTCATTGGTTCTCGGTTTTGAGCTTGGAAGCTTTTGTAAGCACTTTTGACCAATTTGGCATTTCAACATTATAGTTGTTAATTAGCTTAAATTTACATTTCTTTGTGTTCACTAGTCATAATTAAGTGTATCTAAGCTTTAAAATCGGTAGGTTGTTCTTTTAAATTTGTAGTTTGCAAAAATCTCATTTTAACGATTAAAATAGCATAAGTCTCATTTCTTGAGTTTTATGTTGTTATTCTTGTTGTTTAATGCTTATTTAGTCTTAATTAATGATAATATAAGGTCTAATCAAGTTCATGGTTAAATTTGTGGTTTGCTTTGAAAAAGTTCAAATCAGTCCAATAAAGGGTGTTTGGTTTTAACTTGTTTAAGCTGTGATCAAGAGTTGTTTAAGTTTGTTGCTTTCTTTGTTTTGTGTCACTTTAGTACCTATTAACTCAAACAAGTCAAGAAAACAAGTTCTCTTTTGGTTAAAGTCAAAATCTCATTTGATTCCATCTTGTGAGTTCCTTTGTTGGATTTCATGATCCATGATCATGATTTTGTGTTTATAAGTTGTTAATCTTGCTCAAGTTAGTCTTATTACACCTTAATATAACATATTCGATGCTTAAGATCAATTCAAAGTTCATCTTGGTCAACTTTTGGTTTTCTTAAAAAGTCAAAATTTCATTTGGGTCGTTTTGATTAAAACAAATAATTTCATTGTGGGTTTATTAATAAGATTTAGCTTATAAGCTCTTAGGGTATTAAAGTTTGGTTGCTAAACAAAAATACAAAATGCTAGTTCTCTGTTTCTCGACTTTTTAAGTGCTTATTTCTTAGCTTATTTTGGGTACTGTTTCGAAAAAAGTGCCACATGCACGTTGATAGGTCCATATTGATAAGCTCACATAGAGCTTATTAGTTGCTCAAATCTTGTGTTCTTTGGTTCTTTGGAAAGCCAACCTGGTCATCTTGAAGTATCAAGCTTAAGTTTTCACTTTTGAGCTTGTTAGCTAGAAATGCAAGTAGCTCAAAGCTTGTCCCATTTACGTGTTTAGCCAAGTGCTTATTGTCTTTGTTCTAGCTTTTCGGTGTGCTTCTTTGTATATTTTAGCTTCATTTCAGTTCATCTAGCTTGTTTGCATCTTATTTGAGCTTTTGTTTCAATTTGTGAGCTTGTTTGAGCTTATTTCACCAAATAAGCTCATTTAAGCCATTTGGGATTTAAGCTTGTCAAAACAACTTATTTGTGTTTTGTAAAATTTTGTCTTTGTTAAAGTTTCATAATATCAGTATTAAAGTAGTTTTCAAAAGAAAATCGAGAAAAGATCCAATTAAAAATCGGTGATAGTGTTTATTTAATATTTTTTAGCTTTTTGATTTTTCTTTTCATCTTATTAATAAGCAAATCTTGTTTTTCTATTTTTCTTAGTTTTCTGTCATCATATAGTATTTTTAGAAAAAGTTTCATATTTTTCTCTATCTTTTTAGTATTTATTATAATTTTAAATAGTTAAAAATAGTAATTAATTAGTAATAAATAATTAAAAAGCATAAAAAATATCTTTTCTGTTTTAAAATTAGTTTTATCATATTTTAGATTTTTCAAAGTTAAAATTTTATTTTTCCAAGTTTATTTTATATTTTCTAGTAATTAAGTGTATTTTAAATAGTTATTAATTAGTAATAATTAGATAAAAGTGTGAAAAATATATTTTAATTTTAAAATTAGTTTTATAGTATTTTAGATTTTTCTGAATCATAAGTTTATTTTTCTAGCCTTATTTTGTATTTTCTTCTATTTTAGAGTATTTATTAAATAGTTAAAATAGTTTTAATTAATAATAATTAATTAAATAGTGTTAAAAATAATTTTCTTTTTCTAATAATTTTCTTTTATTTTTAGGATTCCAAAATGTTATTTTCATATTTTTAGGTCTTTTATTTCTTAGTTTTCACTTTTTATTTTGTGCGTATCGTAGTTTTAAAACTTACGTTTACGTTTCTTTCATCGATTGTTGTGCTTTCGATTCGTATCCTATTCCTTTCCAATCAATCGGTAGTGTAATATTTCTAATCAAAACCTTTACGGATCACTATCCTTAGTGATCACTCCATCATCTGAATTTGTTTTGACACACCATTGAGTCTCCGTGGGACTAAACGACCCGAAATTCATTATATTCTCCGACTTCATTGTATTTGTGTTTAAGCGGTTTAAAGTCTTCTTACGGTTAGCCATTCACAAGTGGCTAGCTTGTGTGATTAGACTTGACGGTTCAGCCTGGATCAAATTTTAGCGCCCATTGCGGGAGAGCTTTAGCGTGTGTTTAGCCATTTTCGGACCCATTCTTGCACATACCCATCATTTGTAAAAGTTTTTGTAAAGTTATAAGAAAATCAAAAGTTCATTAGCACTTTTCCTAAAGTGTTAAAACACCAAAAAATATAAAACAACAAAACAATCGTAGCGTTTTCTATTTTGTATTCTCTTTAAGGTGATTCTTGAAGAGATACGATTTGGTTAAGCAGGACGATAACAAAAATATTGTCCAAAAGTTTTGAACCCATCTGCACAAATCTTACCTCGTCTTTTCGGTGGTACTTAATATATACATAAAATCAACCACCGCAAATCAAGGCGATGCACTACCTAGCGGGGTGCGACCATTAATAAGTTCCCGAACATCGATTTAAAACTTGCCTTTGTGTCACTTGTGATTTGGTGTACCTTTTTCAAAGCCATTTCATTTGTGATTATTGGTTAAGTTCACTTGTGTTTTGCCTCATTTGTTTTGAAAATTGATTTTTATACATAGTGCATCTTTTCGTTCTTCGATTCTACAAGTCCACTTTCGAACTTGGAAACATTCCTCGTGAGCGTGAGGGCGTTCGGCTCCTTCACCGTGGTGAGGCGTCTACCACCACCACCTCCGTCGAAATGGCGGAAGACAAACCCATGAATGAGCTTCTCCAAGCACCCATCGAGGGTTACGGAGATGCCATTGTTGTTCCGACCATCGTGGGCGACACTTTCGAGCTCAAAACCGGGTTGCTTAATCTAGTAACCCAAAGCCAATTCTATGGTTTTGGCGGGATGATCCTCATGCACACATTCGATGGTTTAACAAGATTGCATCTACCATCAAGTACAAGAATGTCCCATGAAGCTATCAAGCTTCTTACATTCCCATTTTCTCTAGAGGACAAGCCGGAATTGGCTTGAGAAACAACCCCTCGTTCTATAGAGACATGGGAAGATCTTGTCACCAAGTTAGTTAACGAGTTCTATCCTCCATCCCGAACCACAAGTCTTAAGAATGAGATAATGAAATTTTCTCGAGATTTGATGAATCATTCGGGAGGCATGGGATCGTTACAAAGAGTTGCCATGAGTGTCCGCATCACGGTTTTACCGAGTTAATGCAAATGGATACTTTCTACAATGGTCTCAATCGGACCAATCAAGACTCTTTGAATGCCTCATGGAGGTAATTTCTGAGCAAGACCACCAAAGAGGCCTTGCGGATCATTGAGAACAAATCTCGGTCCGTCCTTTCGAGCAAAGACATATCGGTCTCATCTTGGACCTTCTTCTTCTTCATCCCGTGAGTACATCTAGCACCGATGCTAAGATTGATAAACTCACGAGACATTGTTCGAGCTTTGGTTCTTGCTAACGGAAGAAAGTCTCCTTCACTCGAGACACCAACACATCTTTGAAGTGAAGAAAGTTGAGAGTTGTGTCACTTGTGGTGGTCCTCATGCTTACTACAATTGTCTTGCCACCGATGGTAGTCCTTTTGAAGCCAATGCTCTAGCCGGTAGTTCACGACAAGGAGGTAATCAATACCGTCCTCAAAATGAACCACACTACCGTGCTAACACTAATCGAGCACCACCGGTTTTAACGAAATCATAACATGCAAAACCGAATCAAAACCAACCAAGAATGAACCAAGGTTATCAAAACCAAGGTAATTTCTATCCTGGACCCAATCAAGGTTTCCAACATCGGGGAACCTTCATCAAAACAATTTCAATCGGGGAATCAATTTCATGGGAATATGAATCCTAATCAAGGAATTTTGGTCATAATCAAAACATACGACCTCAAATTATCCTCCAGCTCCTCCGTCATTACTCCTCCGGTACCATCATCGATGAGTTCTTGAAGCGATTCATGAAATCCCAAGATGAAATGAGCAGGTTGTTGGTCGGTCAGTTAGCGATCTTAAGAAGTCTTTAAATGATCGACCCTCGGGCTCGGTACTTTACCGAGCAACACGATCGCTAACCCGAGGCGATGCCAAAGCGATCACAACCAGTGGTGTTTCATACTGATGGACTGCTTGTTCCTACTACCTCTTCTTCTTCTTCTCTCCCTAAGGTAGTGGAAAGTGAACCTCCACACACAATGGACCTCGACTCCAATGCCTCCTCCACCGGTGCCAATGAGTCAAGTTACCAAGGATACTACGGACAAAGTGCATAATTCAAGCCCACGAGTACAACACGTCCTACCTTGGTAGTCCAACCTCAGTTGTCCGAAACCCAAGTCTAATCAAGGAGTTGTTTTGAACCTCCTATAGCTCTGTTGAGAATCAATCCAAATCTTCTATTCCTTACCCATCACGTTTGAATGAGCAAAAGCTCATGAAAAAGCTAGTCATCAAATGGATAAATTTTCCAAATTTTCCAAGAGTTACATTTTGACATAAGCTTTGCGGATGCTATCATCTTGATGCCCAAGTTTGCATCGACTCTCAAACACATGTTAAGCAATAAGGAAAAATTGTTTGAAATGGCTAAGACTCCTCTTAACGAGCGCTTTCTGCGATTATCTGAAGAAGCTTCGAAAAACTTGGAGATCTGGGAAATTTCTCTTACCTTGTGTATTCCGGGAATGGTTGAATGCTTTGCCCTAGCGGATCTTGGTGCAAGCATAAACCTTATGCCATATTCGATGTGGAAGAAACTTTCTCTTAGGAACTTACTCCTACATGCATGACTCTCGAGCTTGCGATCGTTCCATATCCGTCCTCTTGGCATTCTTGAGGGCGTATTTGTAAAGTAGGAAAGTTCCATTTTCGGTGACTTCGTGGTTGTTGATTTTGATGCCGATCATCGGGTTCCTCTCATTGTTGGTCGAGGATTCACGAGCGGGCGTGCTCTCATAGATGTATTTGAGCAAGAAATCACATTGCGTGTTGGTAATGAAGTCACACCTTCAACCTTGACCAAACTTGAGGTACTCCGCAAATTATGATTACGAATCGGTTAACGAATAGATATCATTGATGTTGCTTCGAAGAGTACTCTCGAAGTTCTTGGTTATTCTCATAATTACGTGGTGGGGATTCCACCACATCTTCTCAACCTATCATAGCCAATTCTACTCCTTCTCTCACTCCGTTTGAGGCGACTTCATCTTAGATGAGATTGAAGCATACTTGGCTAGTGATTCTGTTCCTTGGGAAATTGATCACGCTCCAATTGATATTGAGGGGGACATACTTCTTATTGAGAAGTTGCTCAATGATGATCCATCATCAACCCCTCACCCTAGTGATTCAATCCCAGTTGAGATTAATCAAAATGAGATTAATCTGGAGGGAGATATTCTTCTAAAGAAAGTGTCAAATCTGGATACTTCTCCTCCTCTCCCTCCCATCAAACTTCATAACAAGGAAGTCAAGTCAGTTGAGAAAACTGAAGAATTTCCTGAGGTTGAGCTTAAGGACTTACCTCCTCATCTCGAGTATGCATTCCTTGAGGGTGATGATAAATTACCCGTCATTATTGCTCGAGATTTGAGTAAAGATGAAAAAGCTGCTCTCATAAAAATCTTGAAGTCACACAAGCAAGCAATTGCTTGGAAACTCTCCGACATCAAAGGTATAAACCCTGAGTTTTGTACTCATAAAATCTTGATGGAGGATGACTTTAAACCAGCGATTCAACATCGAGACAGTGAATCCAAAATCCATGATGTTATCAAACAAGAGGTTATCAAACTTCTTGATGCGGGATTGATTTACCCGATCTCGAGATAGTCCTTGGGTCAGCCCAATTCATTGTGTTCGAAAAAGGGTGGCATTCTTGTTATCACAAATGAAGATAACGAGTTAATTCCAACTCGATTGGTTACGGGATGGCGTGTTTGCATTGACTATCGTAAGTTGAATGGCGCCACCGTAAAGACCATTTTCTCTACCCTTCATGGACGGATGCTTGAGAGATTAGCGAGGAATGAATACTATTGTTTCCTTGATGGTTTCTCGGGTTACTTCAGATCCCTATTGATCCACGGGATCAAGAAGACCACATTCACTTGCCCATACGGAACTTTTGCCTACAAGCGTATGCCTTTTGGCTTATGTAATGCTCTGGCGCGTTCCAACGATGTATGATGGCCATTTTCCACGACATGATCGGAAACGATGGAGGTGTTTATGGATGACTTCTCGGTCATTGGGGATTCTTTTCAATCATGTCTCTCCCATTTAGATAAAATGCTTCAAAGGTGTGAAGACACCAATCTTTGTCTAAAGCGGGAGAAAAGCCACTTTATGGTCAAAGAAGGCATAGTCCTTGGCCATAAGATTTCAAAGAACGGGATTGAGGTAGATAGAGCAAAAGTTGATGTTATTGCTAAATTACCTCATCCTACTACCGTCAAAGGTATTAGGAGTTTTTAGGTCATGCGGTTTCTATCGTAGATTCATACAAGATTTTTCCAAAATCGCCCGACCTATGACCCATCTTCTTGAAAAGGATGCTCCTTTTATCTTCTCACCCGAGTGCATCATAGCTTTTGAAACATTGAAGAAAAAGCTTCTGAAGCACCATTCTCGTTGCTCCCGGTGGGACTTGCCTTTTGAGCTCATGTGCGATGCAAGTGATTTTGCTATCGGTGCGGTCCTAGGGCAACGAAGAAACAAGCATTTTCGACCTATTCACTACATAAGTAAGACTATGGTGAAGCTCAAACTCATTACACCACCACGGAAAAGAGCTATTAGCCGTGGTGTATGCATTTGAGAAGTTTCGGCCGTACTTAATCTTGACCAAATCGTGGTGTATCACGGATCACTCGGCTCTTAAATATCTCTTTGCAAAACAAGATGCAAAGCCGAGATTGCTTCGTTGGATTCTCCTCCTCCAAGAATTTGATATCATTATACGTGATAAAAAGGAGTGAGAATCTAGTGCGATCATCTGTCGATTAGAAAACCCTCACCAAGATGTTTTCGAGAAAAAGAAATAAATGAAACATTTCCTCTCGAGACACTCAATGCGGTTTCTTTTCGTGGAAATTCTACCACCCATGGTTTCTTGACTTTGCAAATTACCATGCGGGTAACTTCATTAATGAAAGGGATGTCGACCCAGCGAAGAACAAATTCTTCAAAGATGTTAAACATTATTTACGGGACGACCCTTTCTTGTTCAAAATCTGTGCGGATCAAGTCATCCGACGGTGTGTTTATGGACGAGGAAGCTATTGACATTCTCACGACTTGCCATCTTTGGACCCACGGGGCCATCATAGTCAAACTACACCGCCAAAAGGTGTTTGATTCCGGGTTCTATTGGCCCACAATCTATAAGGATGCCCACGAATTTGTCAAAGCACAGGCGCTTGTCAACGTCATGGTAATATCTCTCAAAGGAATGAAATGCCACAAAATGCCATTCAAGTTTGTGAGATATTTGACATCTGGGGCATTGACTTTATGGGGCCATTTCCATCTTCTCGTGGTAACAAGTACATACTCGTGGCTGTTGACTATCTGTCAAAATGGGTTGAAGCAAAAGCTTTACCCACCAATGATGCCCGAGTTGTTGTGAAATTTTGAAATCTCTGTTTGCGGGTTTGGAACTCAGAGGCGATAATCGGTGATCGTGGTACACATTTTGTAATGACCAATTTGAAAGAGTCATGCAAAAGTATGGTGTTACCATCGTCTCTCTCGCATACCACCCCAAACAAGTGGGCGGTGGAAGTTTCAAACCGTGGTATTAAAAGGATTCTTGAAAGGACGATGGCGAAAATCGTGCATCACGGTCGGATAAGCTTGATGGCGCTCTGGGCCTTCCGTCTGACTTACAAAACACCCATCGGGTGTACTCCATACAAGCTAGTGTGCGGAAGGCATGTCATCTTCCGATTGAGTTAGAGCACAAGGCATCTTGGGCCTTAAAGCATGCAAACTTCGATATCTGAGACGGTGGTGATCATAGAAAAGTTCAAATGAATGAATTAAATGAACTTCGTGATCAAGCTTACGAGAACTCTTTGATCTACAAGCAAAAGACAAAGAAGATTCATGACTCCAAGATCAAGAACCGCGTTTTCAACGTTGGTGATCGAGTCCTTCTTTTCAATTCAAGATTGAAGATTTTCTCGGGAAAGCTCAAGTCCGTTGGTGCGGTCCATTCACTATTGCTAAGGTTTATCCTTATGGTACCGTTGAGTTATCTCAACCCGATGGTCCTAATTTTAAAGTGAATGGTCATCGAGTGAAGCATTACTTTGGAGGGACATTCCCCACATGGTTGTCCGGATCTACAAACATTCCCCATGAACCAATGAATGCGGGGATCGAGTCAAGCTAGTGACTCGGTAATCAAAAACATTAGCACGCACCATATGGGTTTTCACCCATATTTCATCTTCTTACCCCTTTCTACCACCCTAGTGTGGGGAGTTTCCCATTGTTGTATATAAATCATGTTCTTAAAAAAAAAAAAAAAAAAAAAAAAAAAAAAAAAAAAAAATCTAAATAATGGCGTAATATTTCCCTTTTCGTTCTTTGTTTCGGCATAACCGCGGTACTTTGAATATTGAGGGCAATATTCATTTCTAAGTGTGGGGGAATTCTCACGAATTTCATATATTATCTACCCAATTCCCGTTTTGGCCAAAATTTTTTTTTGGAGTAAGTGTTCTACACTTACTCATCTTGATTATCGATCCGCCATGTACGTAAGACAAAAGGATTAGCTAATCCGAGAGCAAGCGGCTCTTGGTAAAGATTTCTCAAATCCGTTTATATGGCTTGCAATTTGCCCAAAATTGTATGGTTCTCAACTCACCATATCCTAAAAAGTGAAGAGTTGGCTAGCCCGCAAGGTTATGGCTTGTGGTAAAGGCGATGGAAAATCCATAATTGGTATTCACTCACCAAAGATAATTCGATAATTTATCTAAGAGTTGGCTAGTCCGAAAAGTGCGGCTTACGGTAAAGACACATCAAATCCGTTATATGGTTTATGATTTGCCAATAAATCATTTGGTTATCGTTGTACCAAGGTTCTTACTTGAATCAAAACAATTGGCTACTCGAGTGATGGCTTTTGGTAAAGAGTTTTCAAATCCATCAAGTTTTCTCAAATCATTGCTAGGGACTAGCAATATCTCGATGTGGGGATTGATGAGTGTCTAAATACTCATCATTTTGTATAATCTAAACGCAAAATCATCGAAAACACTCGAAACACATCAAAATGATCAAAATATCACAAATCGGTGTTTTATGTGTTTTAAATGCAAAAATATCAAAATCGGATGAAAAATGTATCAAGTTTGCAAAATTGGCGGTTTAGTCCCCAAGTTTTAAAAGTTGTCAAATCTAGTCCACGAATTCAAAATGTGGAATTTTATCATTCAAGGTCCTTAAAGTATTCTAAGTTGTTAAAAATGATCCTTGAATGATTCTTTGGTCAATTGGCAAAAAGGTCCTAAACTTTGGAAAATTGCAAAATTAGTCCTTGGACCTTTAAAAATGGATTTTATGCAAAAGGGTCCTTGTTCTATCAATGTTTGTCATGTTTGGTCCTTGTGAGAAGTTTGGAAAAAGTTCATTTTCAGTCCTTGAAGTTTGGATGAAATTACATTTTGGTCCTTGTTGTTATAACTAAACCAAGCGGACACCTTTTAAATATCAATCCCAAATCCAATCCAAAACCCAACCCTTGACCCTTGGCCCAATCCACTTGACCCGCCCTTTGATATTAACCCCCCGGTCAAATTAAAGTCAAACCCAAGTCAAACCAAGAAAAGCGCGAAAAACCACTACTGTAGTAGCATCTCTCTCCCAGCGGATATTCAAAACCGGTCATGGTTTTCCACCATTTTCAACACCCTCCCATACTATGTCCCTCCACCTCCTCTAAACAACAAAACCTTTAATTGATTGAACCAAACCCATTAATGTCTAAACACCTTTGAAGAAATTTGGCGCCAAAATCACAAGTGGATGGTTATGATGAGTTTGAGTGATCCAATGGCTCGAATTTGGTGGGAAACATTCGAGAGGACATCAAGGATGCAAAAAGTCTATAAAGGAAGATAGAGATGCAATGTATCTAAGTATCTAGTGTAATTTTAATTTCTTAATGTTTTTTTAAGTAAGTTTTCAAGTTATGTGTAATTTAAAGCTTCCAAGTACTTTGTTTAAGTATTTTAAGTGTATTGTAAAGCTTTTCAATTAGCAATTTCAAGTTTAACCATTTCTCAAGTTTATGCAAAATTTCATGTTTATCAAAATCTCATGTTGGTTCAAATGTTGTTGTTAGTTGTTTGTATGGACTGAATAGATCACTTAAGCTCCTAGAAAGCTTAATCAAGCTTTTAGATACATTAAAATTCGGTTTAGAATCAAAATCAAAATTCACCAAAATACAAATTAAATAGTTGAAAAATCAAAAATCACATTGAAAATGGTGTACACAATTTGGGCGGGGTGAATCATGGATGGCCTTGGGTTAGTAGCTTAGTGGTAAGCTATTAGGGGTGTTCATTGGTCATTGGTTCTCGGTTTTGAGCTTGGAAGCTTTTGTAAGCACTTTTGATCAATTTTGCATTTCACTGTTATAGTTGTTAATTAGCTTAAATTTCTGTTTCTTTGTGTTCATTAGTCATAATTAAGTGTATCTAAGCTTTAAAATCGGTTAGGTTGTTCTTTTAAATTTGTAGTTTATGAAAATCTCATTTTAACGATTAAAATAGCATAATCATCATTCTTGAGTTTATGTTGTTGTAATGGTGTTGTTTAATGCTTATTTAGTCTTAATAATGATAATATAAGGTCTGAAATCAAGTTTCATGGTTTAAATTGTGATTTGCTTTGAAAAACATCAAAACAGTCAATATAAAGGGTGTTTGGTTTTGCTTGTTTAAAGCTGTGATCAAGGGTTGTTTAGTTGTTATTGTTTGGTTGTTTTGTGTCACATTTAGTCCTATTAACTCAAACAAGTCAAGAAAACAAGTTCTCATTTGCAAAAGTCAAAATCTCATTTGATTCATTCTTTGTGAGTCCTTGTTGGATTTTACAAAGATCCATGATCATGATTTTGTGTTTATAAGTTGTTAATCTTGCTCAAGTTAGTCTTATTACACCTTAATATAACATATTCGATGCTTAAAATCGAATCAAAGTTCATCTTGGTCAACTTTTGGTTTTTTCAAAAGTCAAAATTTCATTGGGTCGTTTTGATTAAAACAAATATTTTCATTGTGGGTTTATTAATAAGATTTAGCTTATAAGCTCTTAGGGTATTAAAGTTTGGTTGCTAAACAAAATACAAAATGCTAGTTCTCTGTTTCTCGACTTTTTAAGTGCTTATTTCTTAGCTTATTTTGGGTACACATGCTCAAAAGTGCCACACATGCACATTTGATAGGTCCAACTTGATAAGCTCACATAGAGCTTATTAGTTGCTCAAATCTTGTGTTCTTTGGTTCTTTGGAAAGCCAACTGGGTCATCTTGAAGTATCAAGCTTGTTTTCACTTTTGAGCTTGTTAGCTAGAAATTGCAAGTAGCTCAAAGCTTGTCCCATTTCGTGTTATAGCCAAGTGCTTATTGCTTATTCATAGCTTTTCGGTGTGCTTCTTTGTTCTTTTAGCTTCATTTCAGTTCATCTAGCTTGTTTGCATCTTATTTGAGCTTTTGTTTCAATTTTGTGAGCTTGTTTGAGCTTATTTCACCAAATAAGCTCATTAAGCCATCTGTTGGGCTTTTAAGCTTGTCAAAACAGACTTATTTGTGTTTTGTAAAATTTTTGTCTTTGTTAAAGTTTCATAATATCAGTATTAAAGTAGTTTTCAAAAGAAAATCGAGAAAAGTCCAATTAAAAATCGGTGATAGTGTTTATTTAATATTTTCTAGCTTTTTGATTTTTCTTTTCATCTTATTAATAAGCAAATCTTGTTTTCTATTTTTCTTAGTTTTCTGTCATCATATAGTATTTTTAGAAAAGTTTCATATTTTTCTCTATCTTTTAGTATTTATTATAATTTTAAATAGTTAAAAATAGTAATTAATTAGTAATAAATAATTAAAAGCATAAAAATATCTTTTCTGTTTTAAAATTAGTTTTATCATATTTTAGATTTTCAAAGTTAAAATTTTATTTTTCCAAGTTTATTTTATATTTTCTAGTAATTAAGTGTATTTTAAATAGTTATTAATTAGTAATAATTAGATAAAAGTGTGAAAAATATATTTTAATTTTAAAATTAGTTTTATAGTATTTTAGATTTTTCTGAATCATAAGTTTATTTTTCTAGCCTTATTTTGTATTTTCTTCTATTTTAGAGTATTTATTAAATAGTTAAAATAGTTTTTAATTAATAATAATTAATTAAATAGTGTTAAAAATAATTTTCTTTTCTAATAATTTTCTTTTATTTTAGGATTCCAAAATGTTATTTTCATATTTTTAGGTCTTTTATTTCTTAGTTTTCACTTTTTATTTTGTGCGTATCGTAGTTTTAAAACTTACGTTTACGTTTCTTTCATCGATTGTTGTGCTTTCCAAATCATATCCTATTCCATTCCAATCAATCGGTAGTGTAATATTTCTAATCAAAACCTTTACGGATCACTATCCTTAGTGATCACTCCATCATCTGAATTTGTTTTGACACACCATTGAGTCTCAGTGGGACTAAACGACCCGGAATTCATTATATTCTCGATCTTCATTGTATTTGTGTTTAAAGCGGTTTTAAGCTTCTTACGGTTAGCCATTCACAAGTGGCTAGCTTGTGTGTTCCTTGAGGTTAAATGGTGTACAAAGCATACCTCCCAACCATAATCACTATTGCCACGCATGCAAGCCACGTCGATTTTCACTAACAAAAATAAGTTAAATAATATGGTTTTGGCGCTAAATAGCTACGTGCTTTTTCAAATGTACGTTTTGGTACATGTATAAGTTTTGTCCGTTTTATACGTTTTGTCCGTTTTCTTAGTTTTCTTAGTTTTTCTTCGTTTTACCCGTTTTATCGTTTTGTTCGTTTTCGTCCCTTTCTATTCAATTTTCTTACGATTATAAACGTTTTACCCCCATTTTATACGTATTCTTATGTTATTACCCGTTTTTATACGTTTTCGTCTGTTTCTTTACGTTTTTTATGTTTTCGTCCATTTTTGACGCATTGGTCCATTTTTTACGTATTCGTGTGTTTTTTTTTGTTCTTGTGTCTTTACGTTTTTATGTTTTCGTTCATTTTTTATGTTTTTACGTGTTCGTGCAGCAAAAAGCAGACGGCCGAACAAAAGGAAAACGTAAAGATACGGACGAAAACCTAAAATAACGACGAAAACATAAAAACGAAAAGCCGATAAAACTTAAAAACAAGTGAAAACAAAAAGCGGGATGGCGTAAAAACATATGAAAATGAAAAAAGCGGATGAAATTGTAAAAAGCGTAAAGGAAAAAAATGATGAAAACGTGAAGCGGACAAAAAGCGTAAAAAACGGCGAAAACCAAAAACGGACATATCACGTAAAGCGAATGACGTAAAAATGACAAAATTTTTATAAAAATGGATGAAAGCGTAAAAAGCGGTAAACGTAAAAGCGAGATCAAAGCGTAAAAAATGGACTAGCGTAAAAAAGCAGACCCAACGACCGAGGACGGTAGATGCAATTTGGGACAAACAAGAAGGACTATCTATGTAATTTACTCAAAAATATGCCACATAGGCATTTTTGCTTGGTTTATACATTCCCAACCGGTTGTAGGTAAACATGCGTGCAAAATGGTACAAAACATGAAAGTACGCATCTAAAAGTGGGACAGATTTTAGTACACGTACCAAAACGGTATATTTGAAAAAGTACGCGTGTATTGTACGGCCTAAACCCTTTTAACAAATATATATATAAATAGGAATCTTGCCATGAACTTAGCATCCAACATTACATGTTATTATTTTAATAGATATTTTTATGTATGATAAGTTTCCTTGGAATTTAAGAGAATCAGAATCTATCTTCAAGTTGAAATTAAGTCCCATTGACTATTAAAAGTCAAACAGTAGGGAGCATTTTATATGGGATGATGAACAACCTGGCACTACTCTTTCTGGCATTGTTCAACGCAGCTTCATGGGGTACTTCTTGCATCTTTATGAGCTTAGCATAAGTACCATTTTCGCCCTTTGCAAAAAGCTCATCATGAGTTCCCATTTCCAAAACACTAACCTGCTGCAAAACCACCACGAGATCTGCCTTCCGTATGGTGGAGAGACGATGAGAAATCACAAGAGTTGTCCTCCCAATCACAAGCAATAACAAAATTGCATAACTGATTATTTAAAACCTATTAATTGCTACCATAGGCTAACTGTATTTGTAAACATGTGCGAAAGGAGATGCTGTTGGACCCTTCAGAGATCGGGTTCTTTCAGAACCATTCATCACAAATGGCTGCACTTGATTACTACGTTTCTTTAGAAAGTGATATATTTGTTCCAACATATGACGGAAACATGGCTAGAGTCTTTGAGGGTCATCGAAGGTAAATATTCCACTAGCATGTTCTTCACTAGCTACCATATAATGTAATCAACATGTACCAGGTACTTAGGATTCAAGAAAACTATTCGATTTGACAGAAAGATATTAGTTGACTTAATAGATCGATACAATGAAGGGTTATTAAACTGGGATGAGTTTTCAAACACGGTCAAGAAGTCCACAGATAGAATAGGACGTCCAATGAGACAGTGATGATTTACGATCGACCAAAGGAAGAAGAATATTTCTATGCCAACCCATATGAGTGTTTGGATTCATAAAGAGATTAACATGATCTACCACCGATTCTTTACTTTGTTAGTTGACGATTATGTTTGATTGTATACTTACTACAGATATATACATTTCTTCTGAAGCGCATCATGTCCAATTGTCCATGTGTTTAAATGGATAAATGAGGACTTGGGCATGTAACATCCATTTATTGAGAACATTTGAAATATATAGTATGCATAAAGTTTCTAGCTTTATCGATGTCGTGTTGTCCTGAGTTTATATTAAAGATCTACTTAGCCTCATTATTAGCTCATTGACTTATTGGTTTCGCTTTCATCAAATAATACTTGTCTATCCATCAAAATATTGAGTGTTTTCATCTACATGGAAACTTCGTTTTGTGAATATGAAGTCTCTGTTGAAACATGTATACTGATGGTATATTATGATTCACTTTGTAGAAATGGTCAAAAGTATGAAGAACGTTGCGTTTGATGTTGAACTTAAGGACGAAGAGCGAAACCTACTTTCAATAGGGCACAAGAATGTCATTGGGGCAAGGAGGGCCTCTTGGCGTATCATGTCATCCATTAAACAAAAAGAGGGACCAAAAGGAAATGAGAGCTATGCCAAAACACGCTTGGAAGAATCTCAGTACCTTTAAGTCTAGGAATTTACCTCCTAGTTAGAATCCGCAACTAAAGGTTTAGAAGAAATAAAAATAACTTTCAGCATAAACAGATTGTCACAAAGACACTACAAAAAGTATTGGTCACTTGGTAAGTAATTAAAATTTCAGTTAAAGTAAAAGTGTTGACAAGACTAACGATTGCACAAAAGCGGATAATGGTGAAACTATCAAACAAGGTAAAACTATTGAGAAGACGGTGAACTACACAAATTGTGAGCAATGCGAGAATTTGCAGTCGTCATTTCCCGGGAGTGGGCTCTCAATGTTGGTACACTAGGAAGGTCATACAAAGGTAAACTTTATGACAACTTTTGTGGCTTTCCATTTTTACATGTTGAATAGACATCGAATTACATGATCTTTGTGCAGTACTTGGGATTGATTTCTATAATACAATCACTTACTTTGAATAATCTGAGTTGAAGAACAATATTTTCTTATTAATTTAGGTGTGCAAAACTATGAATCTTCGTGTATGTATACCAAATGGGTAATGATTTCTCAGATACGTTCAGTGTACATCTTCTGTGATCCAAGCTCTTGTGGCGTTTAAGAGATTGTACCCTGAGCATAGGAGAGAAGAAGTAAAACATTGCATTGATAAAGCTGTTGTATTTATAAAAAAAATCCAAAAATTAGATGGTTCATGGTATGTTTTGAACCTATATGGACTCTATGCCAAATTAATGCACATGGATGTGTTTTGGTGCTGCTTGCTTTTTCAAGATTGTGTGTCTTAGCTCAAAATGTTATGTTTTTGAAAACAAATGAAACACGATAATGATAACCACCGTCTATAATTTCTCTTGAGACCGTTGCTTGGATCGGTCTCTATGTATGTTGGAATTTTATACTCATAACAATTATATATAAAACAAATAACATCATCAAAGCATGCGTGAAGACAATAGGAATAATATATGTAAATAATTAACCAAACAAGAAAGTGCGTACCTTTTAGCAATTCAAGAATCAAGCGTTGATTAAACAAGAACAAAACCCAAAACCCTAATAATTAGGGTTTATATAATTCGACCCAACACAAAATCGACCACCAAGATTCACAAGCTCAAGCGTGCTTGTCCTTCGTTCTTGTACACACGTACTAATAGCGATTTGATGTGGAAAAGCTAGTTCCTTGAATCACAAATAAACCAAACACTTGTATCTTTGAGTTAAGCAAAATCGAAAACCCTTGGGGTTTGGGTGTTTCGACCGGCCACACAAAGAGGAGAGAGAGAGAGAAAATTAGGTTATTGGTGATCCAAGATTAAGTTATGAATGAATACAAGGGTTTGTATTTATAGGTAACTTAACTTGGTGACCAAGTTTGTGTGGGATTGGGTTTGGAAACCCAACCGATCGGCCAAAGCTCCCAAAGGGATTCTAGAACTTTCCGACTTCTAATTTCATTCTTAGTCCTTCTAGTTAATATTTAACGACCGTTAACCAAACCTCGTTAATTATTTAACTATCGTTATGTTTTATTTAGTGACTAATAATTAATAATAATAACGTTTTATTTATATTAATTATGTACATCAATTCTCATACGTAATGTGTGCAATCCGAAGTCTCGAGTTCGAATCCGGACATACTATTATTTAAATATCCATAAAACCTTTCGGCTCCACTTGGATATTACTAAATATAGTAATGACATTGGTTAGTCTAGCTTTCACATACGCCCCCCGGATCGAATCGAGCATGGTCTCTGGAAAAACCATTTAATGATTCATCATTTTACTTATCCTTTTGTTACTAATACTACATTAACTATGAATATGGATCAAGTCATTTCATAAGTTAACATTACATTTCTCGTTGTATATGATTGAACAAGATTACCAAATCATCGAGCGTATTCGGATAGATCTTGGGTATGGCCATACAAACATCTTGTCAACCCTACGAGGGCCCAAATATAGTATTATGCTTTGAAACAAATTCAAAGGAACAAATTCTCTTGACTACAAACATAACTCATGAATTTTGCAACACTTAGAAAATAGCCCTTATAACTACCGATTCACGGATAGCGTTAGACTATCTTACACAAATGCACTACATTCATATCGGTTATCCGGTATCTCAAGTCGAGGATAAACACTTCATGATATACTTAATGACAAAGATCCAAAAGTATCATCATGTAAAGTTGGGATGAGTCCTATATTCAATTCATTGAATATCATGTGAATCTGGTATGTCCCACGCATCAATATACTTTAAAAGTATATTCTACCAAAACTCAGTTGTCTTAATTCAATGACATTCCCACATCATTGATTGACAACGGACTATTTAGAATAACATAAGTTATTCACGGATTAAACATGCAAATATAGGATATAATATTAAGAAAATGAAAAATAAACATAAACAACTATTTTATTTCATTAAAGTAATATTTGTTCATAACATCCTTTATCCAAATACTAATCACGGATCGCATGAAACTACTAGCTAAGCGAAGTCCTATCCCATCGGCATGGTCGATAAGTTTTCTTTTGGCAAAGGCTTCGTAAAGGGATCGACTAGATTATCATCTGTATGAACTTTGAGTAGATTGATTTCACCTATGTCGACTTGTTCTCGAACATAGTGATATCGACGAGGAAAATGTCTGGCGCCTTCATGACTCGGGCTCATTGGCAAATGTTATTGCAGCGAGTTGTCACAATACACATTTAAAGGTAATTCGATTGAGGGCATTACTCCGAGTCCGAAATGAATTTCCTAATCAACGACTTCCATCGCGACACGAGCGACTATGTACTCGACTTACGTAATAGACATCATAACCGTTGTTTGCTTCTTGCTCTTCGATCAATTGCTCCTCCATTAATGACAAAGACATAACCCGTCGAGACTTCGTATCATCTTTATCGGTTTGGAATGACGCATCGCAAAAACACAGTAACATCAAGTTACGCATCTGGATTTCCTCCATACACTAGAAACATTTCTTTAGTAGCCCTTAGATACTTAAGAATGTTCTTAACGACTGCCGATGTTTCACACAGGTTACATTGATACCGATTGGTAATGTTACGTGCAAGCGCCACATCGGGCCTTGTACATCTCACGGCATACATGATAGATCCTACGGTAGAAGCATAAGGAACTTTCTTCATGTATTCCACCTCGGCGGTGTTGGCGCATAGTTTATTACTTAAGCCATGTTCAACTTGCATCGGCAAATATCCCTTCTTGGAATTTTGCATACTAAATCTCTTGATATTTTATCAATGTAAGCACTTTGGCTTAGTCCAATTAACCGCCTTGATCTATCTCGGTAGATCTTGATTCCCAGAATAAATCTTGCTTCCCTAAGTCCTTCATAGAAAAGCACTCTCCAAGATAAGACTTTACATCTTGCATACTTGGAATGTCTTTTCCCATGATCAATATGTCATCGACATATAAGACAAGGAAAATAACATTACTCCCACTAGCTTTGTGATACACATGGCTCATCAAGATTTTGAGTGAAACCAAATTTCTTGATTTCTTCATCAAACTTCTTGTTCCATTGCCTTGATGCTTGCTTCAATCCATAAATGGATCTTTGAAGTTTGCATACACGCTTTCGAAACTTTGGATTCACAAACCCTTGAGTGCGCCATATAGATGTCCTCATCTGGCGACCGTTTAAGAAGCGGTTTGACATCCATTTGCCATATCTCATAGTCATAGTGCGCGACTATGGCTATAAGAATCTAATAGCTCTAATGTGCGCTACGGAGAAAATGTCTCCTCGTAGTCTACCCCATAGGTTTGAGTATAACCTTGAGCTACAAGGCGAGCTTTATAGGTGTGTGCATTGCCATCCATGTCGGTCTTTATCTTAAAGAGCCACTTACTTCCAACTACCTTAGCATTTGGAGGTAAGTCAACCTCTATCCGAACTTCGTTATCTTTCATGGATTGCATTTCCCATTCATTGCAACTCGCCATTTTCCTTTTCGGGACTCATCATGGCGACTTTATAGTTAGCGAGTTCACCAAGATCCCTAACATATTTTCCTCGGCTTCTACGTTGAGACATAGGCGCTCAGTGCAGCGTAGCCCTTGCGGATCTCGAATGGGAACCACTTCAATCTCGGTGGAGCGCCCGGACTTTCGGGTTCTACTTGAGGTTGGCTAGTGTTCTCGAGAAGGTGTTGTATCTTCTTGATCATCTTCGGATCATAAACTCTCCCATGAATTCATGAGATATGAGATCCTTTTCAAGAAAGTCTCCATACCTAGCAACAATTACTTTGTTTCGGTGGAAAGTAGAAGTAGTAACCCATAGTTTCCTTTGGGTATCCTCGAAGACACATATGAGATCTTTGTTGCGACTTATCGGTGAGTCACGTTTAACAAACGCCTCACAACCCCGGACCTTTAAGTAAGACAAGTTGGGAGGTTTCCCATACCACACTTCATAAGGAGTCTTATCAACCTTCTTAGTTGGAACCATATTCAATATCGACGAGCAGTTTTCAAAGCATAATCCCAAAAGGATAAGGGAAGAGTTGTAAGATTAAACATCGATCGCACCATGTCTAGCAATGTACGATTCCTTCTCTCGGATACACCATTTTGTTGTGGAGTATATGGAGATGTGAGTTCTTGGACAATACCACACTCGACTAGATAATCTTTAAACTCTTGGCTTAAATATTCACCACCTCTATCGGATCGAAGAGCTTTAATCTTCTTTCCTAGTTGCGGTTCTACTTCACTCTTAAAACCTTAAATGTTTCAAAGACTTCATGTTTATGTTTAAGTAAATAAACATAACCATAACGATGAAATCATCGATAAAGGTTAAGTAGCTAGCACCCTTTCTTGACACATGTCTTAGTGGTCCACATCGTCGGTATGTATCACACCAAGAAGATCGAAGCCCTTTCTAAACTATTTGTAAAGGTTTCTTGGTCATCTTCCCGGATATGCAAGATTCGCATTTATCAAATGATTCATCATTGATGTCTTGCAAAAGCCCATCGTGTTGCAATTTGTTGCATGCGTTTCTTGCCTATATGAGCAAGTCTACAATGCCAAAGAAATGAAGAATCCAAATCACCTTTGATTCTTTTATTATTGATGCTAAAGGCAAATTATTTTTATCAATCACATTATCATGCAAATCAATTTCAAACACACCATTCTTTGGAATAACATTAAAGTAAAAACATCATTTAAAGAAATCGAAATTCCATAATCGGTAAATGTATGAGCGAAACCAATATCTTTTAACAAGGAAGCGAAGCGACACCCCAACAATGGAAGGTGCGTAATGACAATCGTTTAATGACGATACTAAACCCGAAGGTAAAACTAAATCAAACGTGCCTATAGCTTCAACGATTGCATGTGCTCCATTACCCACGTGCATTACCCCACATCGTGCGGTATTGTCGTCCATAGGCAAGCTTCCTTGCTCCTCTAAGTCCTGCGATGTATTACATATGTGAATACCACATCCGATATCATATACCGAAATTTATTTTATGAGGAAAAGCAAATAATTCTATCATCAAAAGAGTACACAATCGGCCACGGTGCGATATTTTATACCTCTTATTGCGCAACTCATCAAGGTACAATGGACAATTCCTCTTCCGGTGTCCAACCTCGGTGCGATGATGACAAGCTGATCCTCTTGGATTCTCACGCTTTTGGGAGGGTACTTCTTGGGTTCTTGTTGATAAGTCATAACTTGTTTTCCTTATCGACTTTACCCTTACCTTTCCCTTTCTTGTTCGCTAGCGGCTTATTAGGCTTAGAAATTCTACCCTTACGGATGGTCAAAACCGCGGTGTAGAGGCCTTCTTGGGCAAACCTTTTCGTAATCAATGAGCATTGCATGTACCTCATTGTTGTCTTCCCGTGCAATGCATATTATAATTGCATGAAAACCATCAAATTCCTTGTTAAGGGATCATTGATCGAGCCAATTTGTATGTCATTAGGGTAGACATAGTTCAAACGCCCCACCGGTCCATGTAACTCATCATTTCGAGCGTTGGGCGCTACGGTTTCCTTCTCCTTGCTTGCAACTATGAAGAGCATCAATCAAGTCATACTGACTCTGATCACGGGCTTTTCAAACAACCTTTGCAATTCTTCCGGCATGAGATTAGGAAGTAATTCTCAAATTGCTTTTGCAAGCTTGAGTTCATACTCCGAGCATAATGCGAGCGACCTCATTATACTTGTCATACTCAGTTGCCATGCGGCTCGTGCTTGATGATAGCATCATTGCGAGTTCGGGAGGACAAGGCGTAGTCAAATAATTGAGTCTTTTGGCAACCCTCAAGACAATTACGAGTTGCCGATACCAATCATTGAAATTCGCGCTACGGTCAATTTCTCTCGATCAAACATAGATTTGAGCAGCGAGGCTAGTCACGATGAGATTCGACTTGAGCCATTTCTCGAAATAAAAGTTCAAAAGTTAGTACTTTCGATAAGTAAACATTCAAGAAAATAAAATACCCTTTGGTCAATATTCATATTAACCATAGTATTTTCCTTGAATATTGGATCCTCATTATCATAGTTCCACCACATCGGTTGATGCGCTAGTGGTGAAAGTATAGAATAGTGTCGTTGAAAAGCGATAATTGACAAACAAGTTTTCAATTCCAAAATTATGGGATTTACAATTTTGCCAAAACAATTAATGCAAAACGTAAGCATGTTTTATCCCATCTTATGCCTTAAGTTATAGGTCTCACTAACTAACTTAATTAAGTTGTCTAATTTAGAAGCGCAAATCATAAAGGCGAGGTCTCACACAACAAAATAATTCACCTCGTTATTGTAATCTAGATCAAGGTCTCACATAACTAAATTACAACTTCAAGTGTTTCATATCATTAGATGGCATAAACTTAAATTTAAAGGGTACAATTTTGATGTGTAATCAAAACTTATGTATAAAGAAGCATGCATACAACTTTATAACATAAAATTTTGAAAAAACTTACAATAGATTTTAATTGCTAAGATTGAATTCTACAAAGTTTTAATCGATCGTTGAGAAACTTACAACTTTGCACTAAGATGCTTCGTACATAGAATGGTTATACTAGGTAGCTCAATCGAACTCACGAGGCGAGAGGACCGGTAAGCGCAAAGCATAACCTTAGACATCCATTCGGTGAGGCTGTGCTCACTTCTTAAATACCCTTTATAGTTTGTTCTAGTGGGTGAGCCGTTCTAACCATTTAGTACAATCGCATCAATCGATTAAAAGTTCAAGAATAATTCTTAGATAACAAATCAATTTCGCCATTATTTAGTCCATTTAATTTTCTATTCATAAAAACCCTTTTGCTTACTAACATGTCAAACAATATATAAACAAAAAGCATTTTAATAAAAATTAAACACACTCAAATAATATAAACATATAACTAAACAATTTAACATATGTAAAACAATTAGCCACATGCATAATTATTTCAATAAACTCTAATAACAATTCTAGGCGTAAATAAATGCATACATTAACTAGGACTTTCATCTCGCGAGAAGATGAGCCACATACATCGACAAGTCGATTGCGTAAGCCAAGTTAATAGTATACCAATTAGCACATAACGAATTTTATTAGTTATAATTGAGGTCTTCCCAATTCAATAATTATTAAATAAATAAAACATGTGTGTATCACTTAACAATTAATCAATAAACAATAAACAATACTCCATGGCAAAACATGCATGTTCCACCATGGATTCCGCATAACAATTATCACCCAAGATCGCATATTACATGGCACATAACAATTATTCATTAATTAACCACATAAAATAAGCATGCAATCCTAGGGTTTCTACAAGTTTTACAAAATTAAAACCTAATTAAATAAATAAAGGGTAATCGACCCATAATATATAAAATTAGGGTTTGAATTCAAAACCCTAGAAACCATAAAAAGCATGCATATAATCATAAAGATTCAATTTTATGTGTTTGATAATTAATTACATCATATTAACGGCTCGTGATGCCCTTTGTTGGAATTTAATACTCATAACAATTATATATAAAACAAATAACATCATCAAAGCATGCGTGAAGACAATAGGAATAATATATGTAAATAATTAACCAAACAAGAAAGTGCGTACCTTTTAGCAATTCAAGAATCAAGCGTTGATTAAACAAGAACAAAACCCAAAACCCTAATAATTAGGGTTTATATAATTCGACCCAACACAAGAAATCGACCACCAAGATTAACAAGCTCAAGCGTGCTTGTCCTTCGTTCTTGTACACACGTACTAATAGCGATTTGATGTGGAAAAGCTAGTTCCTTGAATCACAAATAAAACCAAACACTTGTATCTTTGAGTTAAGCAAAATCGAAAACCCTTGGGGTTTGGGTGTTTCGACCGGCCACACAAAGAGGGAGAGAGGAGAGGAGAAATTAGGTTATTGGTGATCCAAGATTAAGTTATGAATGAATACAAGGGTTTGTATTTATAGGTAACTTAACTTGGTGACCAAGTTTGTGTGGTATTGGGTTTGGAAACCCAAACCGATCGGCCAAAGCATCCCAAAGGGATTCTAGAACTTTCCCGACTTCTAATTTCATTCTTAGTCCTTCTAGTTAATATTTAACGACCGTTAACCAAACCTCGTTAATTATTTAACTATCGTTATGTTTTATTTCATGACTAATAATTAATAATAATAACGTTTTATTTATATTAATTATTTACATCAATTCTCATACGTAATGTGTGCAATCCGAAGTCTCGAGTTCGAATCCGGACATACTATTATTTAAATATCCATAAAACCTTTCATCACTGTTTTCATGGAAGACCTTCAAGAAGAAGAACAAGTGGTTGCTGTGGTAAGGTTTTGACTTTTGTTTATATAATTTTTGTGCATGGCAGCAAGCATACCTATGCATACCACACATAAAACTTGGACCAACTCGCTAGACACGCTATGTGCTCAACTTAGCTTTTGCATTGTATGTTTGTCTGTTTCAAGCGTGGTTCATGTCAAACGGGGAGCACATTTTAATAGAAAGATTTGCATTGGTTTATATGTATCTTGAGTTTTCTATCTCTATGCAAGGATCGAGAATGATGGATAGTTGGCATATATATGATGCTTGGGGGCTACCTAGGATCAAGGGTAGAGATAGGAAGTAAGTCAAAGGTAGATCAACAAAAGTATATAAGTGATTTGAAGGACGTTAAATTGGTACGTAGTGTTTGCCATCTAGATGGGAATAAAGTGATGGATAAAGTCGATGGAAGGAGGTTAATCTCACTTTTTATAGCGCTTTTGACGCCATTGTTGAATTTTTATGGAGCAGGGGAAAGGTCGGTTGGAAAATGTGTCGGTAGGGAAGCTAGTACGCTTATATTTACGGATTTTGTTTTCTTTGTTCGAGTTATGTATGCTTGGTTCTTGATATAGTCATTAGGTATACAACCGAAAGTTTTGATGTCTCGATTGATTGCTTCTGTTTGTGAAATATATCATTTTATTCATGGCATATGAGGCTATTATAGAATAAGCGGAAAATGTTTGGATGTGTGTTTTGAAGATTGTGTTTGGATTTCCTTTGCAAGATTATGTAGCGACAACATGGTATACGGCTCTGAGCTATGCGGTTGGTTTTATCAAAGGTACAACCCACGGTATATTGTCCTCTCCTATAATGTTCAAATAACTGAAGCAACGGAGAGAAGTAAAAGTTGTGAATGCCTCGAATAGTACGTGGTTATAATTTCGTTTAGGTTTTAACTTTGAAAGATTTGTGGTATAAGTATCAAACTTAGTAGATGGTATTTACGTAATTCGCATTATTATTATTTTATTAATATTTCTTGGTCCAATGGGTCGACTCTATTGAGAGCCTATGATTCTAGGATTTGGACATATGGTTTTCCGAGGATTAAACAAAACCAAGGTTGAACGAACTGATATATGCTCATTAATTCTTTTTCTTGCAGGTGATGTGATACAGATTATGCGGGCAAATGTTGATGCACATAGTTTGTAGGCACTTTAATGGTAAATTTCGTTGAAGTATCACGAAGTCTTTGCTTTAAAGACATGTTTGGGGTAAATTAGTGCTCCATAGTTATTACAGGATAAGGGCAGAAGGGGTGATGAATGCGCTTGGAATGCTAACACCAACCAGGTGGATAGTGGGAGCAGGCCTTGAAGAGGTAGTTTCTATCTTTGAAAAAGCTTCAAGTTTAAGTTTTATGTGTTTACATTTATTTCAAATTCGTTTGTATGTTGCATAAAATTATGAGTCGAGTCTATTTTGTAACTTAACAAACAATGTTTATAATTTTGGAAATGCAACAAGGTAATGTGACATAAATTGGTGCAACTTCGTATCTTGAGTTATATAGGTAATTTTTGCTTTGTAAGTATTGCAGATTACTCATCCGAAATGTGGTACGAACTTTCGGTGGATCGGTGAGGCTTCTTCGATAGCGACCAAGAAGAGTTAGCTTCGTAACATATCGATATATCGAAAATGCATAGGTCGGTAAGTGCTCTTCTGAAGTATATAATATGTTCGAGGACAAAGTTACCGAATCAATGATTTGGTGATTAGTATGCTTGCCGCTTGCTTCCTGTTTTTGCACACACTGGCGACGATAATTTATCCAGCTTTCAAGGGTACAAAGGTTATGGGAGCTGAACGCGAACATCTCATTGTTGTTGTCCATTCTTTCCGTTAAGTCTCATTGCGATATAGTAACTCTAGCTTCTGCGACTGGTAACCTGTTCTTTTTTTAATAAAATTTTGGCCTTTCAAAGGCTGTGTATAAATTTAGGACCTGAACGGGGAGACCCAATACCCAGCCCAAACATTTTATCTCCTCTAATAAACTGTAATGATTGTAGGTGTAAATGCATGTACCATAACAGTCGGTAACGACACATATATTTATAACTTTTGTAGGTTTCATGACAGAGCCCATGTCGGTTGGCTTGAACGTTGTTATTGACATGGTTTTCGAGGTATGATGACAAATAATATATCCAAGACCTCCTAAATCATTTATCCAAAAATCTAGGTCATTAGTGATATATACTAATAATATAGCTTATTTAATCATATTAACATAGTATTCATTTGTAAAAGAAAATAAAACAGGATAAGATATGAAGCTATTAAAAGTGACAAAAGACCTGTTTTGACCAGTTACCCAACTGCCCCTACCACCCATTTTGCCACATCTATTCATATGTTTCTTTCTGATGGCATGTTTCTGAAGCTACTAAAAGTGGCACAAAGGCAATTATGCCAAGATAAGATGACGTTGACATAACAGCAAAAACTTTGATGGTAAAGCTTGAGGAGAAATGGCTGCAACTTTTTCCAAAATTCATTGAAGAGGTAAATTTTTAGTCCAAGACTCAATAGCTTTACCATCTAATTCTCGACTGGAGATGATCAAGATAAGTAGTTATCTGTATAATGAAACGTTGAAGATGATCAAGATATTATTTGTATAACGAAACATTGAAGATGATCAAGATAAGTAGTTATCGGTATAACGAAACGTTGAAACATAAGGATCAAATTGAAAAGGACTTCTCATCCATAAAACATGTATTTCCACAACTAATATTTAGTTTATGCAAGCTCACTGATTATTTCGTTAGATCTTTATTGTTTAGAAAATAGGAAATAAACCAATGTTGTTCACGAGGTTATTATATTTGCGCAGGTTCTTGACCACTTCCCTGAATATTTTGAACATGTCACGCTTCACAAATTTAAGCAAGCACGTGCTCTAGGTATAACATCTTATCACTCCACTTTTGATCTTCACTTAATTCTTTAATAGTTTCAAAGTCTTTTTGATACATTATGGTATATGTTACAGTTGAATCTCGAGCTTGGATCAGCAGAAAGAGTGCAACATTGGTATCTTAAGCTGATAATTCTTTAATAATCTCTCAATCCCATTCTAATTTTCCACGTTACTTTTTTTTCCCAAAAAAATTGCCTCCTTTCTGAAGGAAAAAAAGTTTCAACTTACTATCATGTAAGTGATTTAATATTTTTGTAGGTTCCTTTTGTAGAATGTTGCAACTTACTCAAAAATCATACCGAATCCATCTCACTTGGAGCTGCAAAAGGTTGCAAACCAAGATAGGAAATGTACATGGGATAAGCTTTTAGCCATTAAAGCCAATTGTGGTATCGAATGGTGCTTGATGGTGTGTTGCAAATCATAACCACATGCGTAGACTTAAAAGGAGTCGAGACAACAACTTTAGCTATATTGCTCACGACCAGCCAATTTGGTTCAATGTATCCAAAAATCCTTCATGGAATTATATGGCTCAAGAGAACTCATATATTAATGGTGAGGAACGCGGATGTAAGTACCTATTCATTATTGTGTTAGTTGATTGTTTAAATTTTAATTGTTAATTTATTTGCTTATACATACCACTAAATTAAGATGTATAATAACTTGATACTTTCTCACTAATTGGAGTAAAATCGTGAATTTGTGTACTTTATTTGTGTTTGGTCTTAATGTCTTACCAAGAAGGCTACTATAACCATTAAAGTCATTACATTCAAATAAATGCTTCATATAGATTAAACATAGCATGCTTAATTTCGTTGATGTTCTAATATCTATTATATTATATTCTTCTAATAGGAAAGCGTATGGCATGGCAGTGTCGTTTCAAGATCCAGGAATCAAGGTTGAGTATGATGTCTCTTTTGCTACAACTAACTCATTTAGAGTCTTAATGTATGTTATTAATGAGTCCATGGTGTCTAACTTATAATATATTCTAATATGTTGTCTAACTGAAGTTATAAATGTTGTAGTAACGGGTCAAAGTCAAGCGCTTCAATTAAATGTGCCGGTTGACAAGGTTCTGGAATGAAGGTGTCAATCAGACATCTTGGCCCATCTATGATTTAGCAAATGCAACATTCATGTAAATAAGTTTGTAAACACGAAGGTTGTCAAGCTTTATATTTTCTCTCATATTCGATAAACGTATATTTCTTTTCGTTCTTTATCTTGCTATTCGTATGTACGACCCTTTCTTTCAACATGTACACTTTCCTACCATTTTTTACCATCTTCTTTCGCTATAGTAAAATATGCCAACAATAAGTATAATTTAGTATTTTACATTTTACTTTTTAGACATGTTATATAATTTTTATGGGAAAACTTCTTTACGATTACCCTTCTTCTTTCGCTATAGCAAATTATGTCAACGATAATTATAAGACATGCCCGCCTAACAGGCGGGCTTCACCACTAGTACACACACACACACACACACACACACACACATATATATATATATATATATATATATATATATATATATATATATATATATATATATATATATATATATATATATATATATATATATATATATATATATATATATATATATATATATATATATATATATATATATATATATATATATATATATATATATATATATATATATATATATATATATATATATATATATATATATATATATATATATATATATATATATATATATATATATATATATATATATATATATATATATATACTATATATATATATATATATATATATATATATATATATATATATATATATATATATATATATATATATATATATATATATATATATATATATATATATATATATATATATATATATATATATATATATGTATATATATGTATATAGTATATATATATATATATATATATATATATATATATATATATATATATATATATATATATATATATATATATATATATATATATATATGTGTGTGTGTGTGTGTATATATATATATATATCCTTAGTTCGTGATGTATACACAATCCAATCGGGTCTTATAATATATGTACTTACATTCCGTATATCATCATCCTGTTATTGTCAAACCAAAGCCTCGTTCATCGTCGACACACTTTCTGCGTATACCCTTCCATAAGCCAATACACACAAACTTTTGAAAAACTGTTTTAAACTTAAATGATGCCACACAAGCAACAACAACAACACAAACATGGAAAATCTTATAAGGTTACCTTAAACGAGTCAAATCATAAGCATATAAACTAAGACTTGCTATTATAGGTCGCGTGACGGTACTGCGTACTCCTACTATTTCACTTTATGTTGTTCAAATTGCATCACTGAGGTGAGTTCATAGCCTCGCTTTTACTTGTTTTTCAACCCCCGTGAGGGAAATACATGCTATCTGATAAACTAGAACACAAGTCTTTTTGCAATGTATGCTTATATGATTATTATCGATGCGTAAGTAGCTTGCCAAAAGACCCCACATCATGAACCAAGAGTCACTTGCGAGTGAACGCAAATATCGTGGATAGTACTATGGAGAGTTATGACCCGCCTTAGTTATCTGGAGATAACGGGCGCACTATATTGAATGTCTTTAGGTAACTAGCTATTACCTCTTTCGGGGCAAATGCTACGTACATCATTGTTAGGTATGCGGTTGAGTCTTGGTTTCATGAACTTAGTGTATAATAACTGTGAATTTTTCTATGATTAATTGGCTTTGAGCGCTTATCATCCTTTACCTTGTGTTCAAATGATTAAACTATAAACCTATGAATTCACTCAACCGCTGTGTTGACCTTTTAAGCATGTTTATCTCGTGAAATGAAAAGACGAGAGCTAAACTTTGAGGCGCCGGGCATTGGCATGGCATGGTCATGTATTTACTCGAACCTATGTATTGGGACCACATTATGTTAATGGGTATTTTCCACAATAATTCAACTTTGTAAACTTTGTTTTACTACAAGAATGAGATATTTTAAGAAAAATCTATATTTTCACCTTGTGTTATGATATAATTGAGTAGTACTCGTAAACCTTTTCTTCACCGCAAACCATTTTTGGGGTGTTACATCAAGTTTAACCAATGGGTCTCAAATTGTCACATGTGATATTTTTAATTCATGATAGTGTATTTTGTTTACTAGTTGTCGTTTAGCTTAATTATGCTTTGAACCGCATTGGATGGATATGTTTTGTTATGATTGCATCATATTAAAGTTGTGTCGGTTCTAATAGTTTAAGTTGATGATAATTTACAATGCTTATTAGTTAAACTATATTATATGACATGTCTAATATCACTTGTGATATTTCATAAAATGAAGCAATATCTAATATCACTTGTGATATTTTATAAACAAACAAACATGTTTTTAACCTTTAATATCACATGAGATATTTCATTGCTCTCTATATTTTTTAATACATTATAAACTAGTGTTTTATAATATTTTTATATTTTTCAGGTAAAAGATGGCTTTTGCTTATAAAATATCACAAACGATATTAGACATTAACTATGCTTTTTATTCATTTTGATATTTGTAAGTGACACTCATTTATCTTTTATGATATAACACTGTAAGAAAGATGAAGAGTATTTAAATTGTCGCTCATAGTTACTTAAGAGTAATAACTCATGATAAAGCAATATTATGTGACACTAATTATGTTATTCTACATATCAATAATATCTCATGTGATAAAACAATATCATATGATACTAATTCTTTATTCTACATATGAGTAATATCACATGTGATAAAGCAATAAAATGACTAAAGTAGACATCATTCATATCTAATTATATATATTCAAATAACTCAAAAGCATCTAAGTTTGCATCATTGTATACAACAGTTAATATCTAATATCATTTGTGATATTTTATAAACATGGTTAATGTCAAATATCACTTGTATTATTTCATAAACGAAACCATCTTGTACCTGAAAAATATAAAAATATTAGAAAACATATATGAAAACGGACATATAAGAATTTAAATATATTACAAACGTATGAAAACGAATAAAAAAGGACGAAAACGTAGGTAAACGTATGAAAACGGACAAAAACGTGTGAAAATGTATGAAAATGGACGAAAACATATAAAAAGAATAAAAATGTATAAAATAGTATGAAAATGGACAAAAACGTATGAAAACAAACGAAAACGGACGAAAACGTATGAAAATGGACGAAAACGTTTAAAACGGACGAAAACGTATGAAAACGGACGAAAATAATCGAAACGTATGAAAACGGACGAAAACATATGAAAATGGACGAAACGTAAGAAAATATATGAAAGCGGATTAAAACGTATGAAACGTCTCGAAAGCGCGAAAAAACGTATGAAACATATAAGAATAAGAAAATGTTTTTATTGTAAGATAGTTATTTTCCGCTCAAAAACGCATACGTGAATAAATAAAAAACAAAAAAAAATAGGTTGTTTGATTAAATCTTGGGTTTAATCCTCACAATTAAATCAAACTAAATAGACGTGCGAATTTATCATTCAATGTGTAGCAAAATAAAGGTATTCAAAAGAACTTTTTCCATAAAAGAGATTGAATGTCATTCTTTCGTAGAGATATTAATAAATAAATAAAAGCCACTTCTTTTTTCTAAAAGGAAATTGGTATTTGATGAATGGAATATTTCATATTTATCCATATAAATCTCAAAATGTCATATTAATTTCATTTATAAATGCATAATGCATATGCATATTATACGACGATTTCAATGCATGTTTGGGAACAATATGACATTTTGATGTTAATATTAGGAAAATATGGAGTTGACCTTTTATGAACACTTGAATCTAATACTCACATAATAATGATTACAGATAACGACAAATAATTATATTTACAAACTTGTGGTTTTGATGTATGACCTTGATACAACACTTAAAGCATTAATCTGTAGTCATTATGAAACAAATAGTATGAGTAGAGACGAAAAATGATAATAGTTTGAAAATTAAAAAGGATTTAAATTATTAATATAATGATACATGTTGTTACTATTTTTAATTAAACAACTTCACTATGTTTTAAGAGAAAGGTTTCCTCTTTATATATAAATCATGTATTGATTTGATGTATACTCTCTTTGTTATAATTTTATGGCTCGTTTGTTTTCTCATATCTTCATCGCTTACAATGCATGCATAGTTATTTTAAACTTGAAAATCTTAAACTAAACAACATGTAATACCTATAATACCCTTTTAAACTTCAATTTCTCACTTACATTTTCAAAAATATTGCCATAGAAAATATGCTAACTTTTTAAATCGTTCTTACCCAATATAATTAATTCCATTTAAA
The DNA here is from genome assembly GCA_022545495.1 of Chrysanthemum lavandulifolium. Taxonomy (NCBI): domain Eukaryota; kingdom Viridiplantae; phylum Streptophyta; class Magnoliopsida; order Asterales; family Asteraceae; genus Chrysanthemum; species Chrysanthemum lavandulifolium. The sequence continues at coordinate 74,547,841 of CM040244.1, read as the reverse complement.
TGGTCCTACTATAGTTAACTGGGTCAATCTTTATGTTTCAAATATTTAAAATTAGTTTTATTTTCATATTGTTTTTATTGTAGGGGTGTTCACCTGCTCGGTTCTCGGTTAATCGGTTTATTCGGTTGGTTTGTTTGGTTAATTTTTTTGTCATAACCAAAACCGAACCGAACCGAAAATATATGTGACCAAACCGAATCGAGAACTGAATCAAGTTCGTTCGGTTATGGGTCAAAACAGAAAACTAATTTATATATTTTTTAATTTAATTAAATAGATTTTAGAAAAAAAAATTATTTCAAGCATAAAAAGTGTTTTTTATATTAGTGATAAAATTTTAATCGCCTTTTGTATATATAAATGTATAAAAATATATATATTAAATATATATAAAGTGTTTTTATATATAAATATAATATATATATATATATATATATATATATATATATATATATATATATATATATATATATATATATATATATATATATATATATATATAAAAATTAGGTTTTCGGTTCAGATAGTCAAACCATATCCAAATCGAAACCGAATTTTTAGTTCGGTTCGATTCTGTTTTGACAAGTTCGGTTGATTTACAAGTTGCCTTCGCTTTTTTCATTGATTCGGGTTCGGTTTTCGGTTTATTCGGTAATTACCCGACCCATGAACACCCTTATTTTATTGTAAACCTTTCGGTCCAAGTGTGGCAAAAAATTTAAAAATAAGGTGAAATCTTTATAAACATTCTTTACCATATATAAAGAGTTAACATCTTTTTAAAATTAAAAACTTAAAAATGAGTAAAGTTCGATTACTAATATACTTTTATTATTAAATTAATAGTTTAAATATTTTTAACACCTAAACTTTTATCATTTTTGTTTTTAACTCATATTTTTTTTCTCGCAATGACTATAAACCAAACCTTTAATTGTTGCATCAAGAGTCACATCAAAATCACAAGTCATAAATACAATTATTTGTCGTTATACATCGTCATGCCTGCGAAGATTTATCTAGTTTATAAAATTAGTCTTCTTTATGAGTAAGTCTTTTCAATTGAAAGCTATTAATATGGATGCTATCTGCGAGTATTCTGTCTATAAGGGTCAATTGCATATATACCCACTAAAACTTGCATATTTGCATATATACCAAAATCATGCTTAAATCAGATTGCATATCATGCATTAAAACTCAGCATTATGGAAAATATCGCAGTTTTAAGTTTTAATGAGATATATGTAATTCCCCCTCTATAAAATTAGTCTTCTTTATGAGCAAGTTTTTTCAATTGAAAGGTATTAGAAGGTCAGGTATCGTAACATCATAACATTAAAAAAGTATCGCTATCTCAGCGTCATATTATCTTTAACATTTCAACATTAACACCAAAAATCACCCCTTGTCATAACATCACATCAACACCACCTTTTGGGACCCACAATTTTTATTTTCTTTTTTATTTTTCCACACAAACTTATTTTTTTATACAATTAAATAAATATTCCACTAACATTTAATAAAAATTACGAACTTAAAAAGATATAAAAGAAAAAATAAACTTATATTGTCAAATCACTACAAAAAACTAATTGAATTCGACATTTTAAAGGCTAAATTGCACAGCTAAGAATGTAAAATTATCGATTCTACACTTTCTCAAGTGCAGAATAATGGTGTAACAAATTTTTACACATATAAGTGTGAGATATTATCCAAATTTCTATTAGTTAAAAGCGTGATTTTTTTTTGAATGTCCACACTAAAAGTGTGGCAAAATTGTAAAATTGTTTATAATAAAAGTGTGGAACATTTGCTACACATAAGTGTAGCTTTATATTGAATTGCGTAAAGATCAAAGGTCCAAACGAATCAACCGACAAAACCGACCCGACCCCGTGACCTCTTGCCTCGGTTTCGGTTTATGTTTACATGTTTTGGTTTCGGTCGGTCGGTTCGCCCAAACCCAAAACATACCTAAATACACATAAACCGAACCGAACCGACGGCCCGACACAAAACCGAACCGACCCGACGGCCCATCGGTTCGGTTTCGGTTTAGGTTTTTCATTAATTTTGGTTTTCGGTTTTGTCGGTTCCGGTCGGGTCGGGTCGATTTTTGACCGATGCTCAGCCCTAATTGTACACACTTATATATGTGGATTAATTTTTAAAATATTTGTGACATATATTAATGTAGCAAAATTATTATTTATATAAAAACAATGTCCACTCTTGATTATATCGTAGCAAAATAAGTGTGAAGAATAGAGGTATTTTTAATTGTGAATTGACCAGCCCATTCGTATACACAAAACACACATTGACCAACACCCCAATATTACCTTTACAAATAATAATAATAGTAATAATAATAATCTATATATATACTACATATAACGATGAAGATTTCACTCTTAATTTTAAGACGACAAGACAATAAGCATGGTTTACAACACTTTAATGCACCCAATTTTCGTAATTACAACAAAGTAAGATATTGTAATAACAAAATAAAATGTGGTGTCATTTTAATACCAAAATTCTATCAAACAACATTAATGCTATTAAAACACCCTTCACCAAAAATTCAACCACAATATTGCAACCAATTTTCGATTACAACAAAATAAGCATAGTGTCAACAAAATAAACATGATGTAATTTTCGACTTATTTTCGACTTACAATGCTTATTAATGAGTATAATGACTACTACTTACAAGAAAAGAAACATAACAGATAACACTTTAATGCACATAATTTTTGACGACAAGACATTAAACATAATAGATAACAAAACACCACATTAACGCTATTTAACGTAGTCAATTATTTAACCGGTAATAAATACAATTAATACAGCTTATTAAAACACCTCTTACATAAGAAATACAAATTATCAATCATATCAGACAACCAAATTAAACACATTCGCCGCATTAAATTTCACTACTACAAATAATAAAGACATTATACAATATTCTGCCCGAACCAAGAATCAGGTCAATTGGGCTTGAGCCTGAACGGCGGACGAAACGGGCTCGATCCCGACGCGAACGGCCATCATGCTCGAGCCCTAACGAAAGACGCGACTATACGAAATTATCGATATCCAGAATTTATCATTAAAAAACATAATAACTAAAATACATTATTTATCAAAAAATTTATTTTAGCATTACACAGCACGCAACGGCATTCTCACTCTAAGAATAAATAAAGTATGGTCATCTTCTTTAACGCGACTCACACAGACAGTGCAAAACACATACACAAACACATAGTGACTCATTTAAATCGAAAAAAAAGAAAAAAAAATGCGCTACCATGCACGTTGATGGCTTAACTTGAGCCACAACGCCATTGGAATTCGTTGACGCCGGATAACGCAACGCCACGTCGTATAAAAACGGGGCCTGCATAATTATACCTTGCATTCTTAATATGTTCATCAAATACTCATTTCTTTGTGACACTATATTTTTATTTTAAAATAAAAATAAAGCTAACCAATAGCATTGGAGGTGAATTTACTTTATCATCCAACTACCATAAATTAATTCATTAAATGATTACTGTGGACCACCAATTATCAATTTTGAGAGCAAATCACTCTTTCTTGATTGATAATATGTGCAAAATTTATGAAAAATTAGAGCTTGAGATGTTTGAATAAGTTTTTATCAAGTATCAACTAGTAACTACATATGTATGTATGTATGTATACTGGTCAAAAGTCATTTGGAGTATTTGTAAATTGCATATAAAGGATAAATGTATGTTTGATGTAAGTATGTAACAAACTTTATCCTTCTAATATGTACGTGACATTTCTTAACATATAAAATTGCTATGCCACATTCACATCATAAGAATTCAAATCAGATTATTTTATCACTTTGATCAACAATCGGAATACTTTCATTGCATGTCATGCTCATTTTTTTTTTCACCTCAACAAACAATTCTACAGCTGAAGTAAGATTGCAATCATTTATGAATCCAAATCAATTAAAATAAATTAGAGTTTATAAGCGACTACAACTCATGCAAGTTTTTAACCTTAAACAAATGTTCTCCTATTACAACTCATGCAAGTTTTTAACCTTAAACAAATGTTCTCCTATTTGTGAAGTCAACTGAATTTGGTGTATCATGAAACATTAACAAACATGTTCAACTCTTATTACATATATTATTAATTTATTTCAGAAGATCTAGTTATTCTAACACCCTGTACCACTTAATATCTCGCAAACATATGTCACAAACGAGAATTGAGCTCGCAATTATCAATTATTATGACGAATAAAAGGCAGATAATATCCTTGTAAGGAATATTATTCGTATTGCCTGGAATCATACAAATTTTATTTTATTTGATACCCTTGGGACAATGCATTAAATTGAAACAAGCTGTGCAATCCCCACAAAGCCATAACTCCTCCCCCTTTTTTCAAAAAAACTGAGACACACTTGCAAAAAAAACATTTTTCAAACAAAAATACAATGTTCTTTTTTCAGTAATTACAAAATTAAATGAGCTTCTATCTGTGTCACTTAAATGCCTCTTTGTGTGTCAAACACCATTTACCAAACTTTATTTCACTCACCAACACACTGAAATCCAAATGTGTCTGATATAAACCAGTGAACTTTTCTAGACTCATAGAAAGAACCCCACAGAATACTTAACAATTCTTTAAGGTTTTATTCAAGATTTTATACAGCCCCACCATGGAAGATATGCACAAGATTATGCTAATTGTAGCATTATCATCTTTTTTGCATTGCTTATTATTGTAACATTAGCATGTATATGCAAAGAAAATGGTCTTCAAAAATGAACCATGGGATCAAGAGTCAATTTATGAAGTTGAAGAAATGGATATGAAAGGTGAGTTGATTAAATTTGAAGGTGGTGAAGATCTTACTAGTTTTGATGTGTTGGATGCTCCTGGTGAAGTGATTGGTAAATCAAGTTATGGGACTTTGTATAGAGCTAATTTGGTTAGAAGTGATTCTGTTGTGGTTCTGAGGTTCTTGAGACCACCTTGTACTGGTAAGATACAAGATGTTTTGCATGTGGTAAAACTTTTGGGGTCAGTTAGACATCCTAATTTGGTACCACTGTGTGGGTTTTATGTTGGTTCTAGTGGTGAAAAGCTTATGATTCATCCCTTCTATAGGAGAGGAAATCTTGCTCAATTCATTAGAGGTACATACTCTATTCTCTGTGATTTTACTTATTCTTTTAAATATATTTTGGAGGTAATGATATGCAATTAAAAGTAGTGATAGATTAATATAGAAACAAAAATAAAGGATCCTTTTATTTGGTTTTGTTTAGCTTTACTACTTAAAGTGTAGTACTTAATGTTCATTTATTGTATATGTGATGGAACCATTCTAGAAATGTAACAAATATGTGATCTTTCTATTGTAATGGAGTCCCTAATCCTATAGAAATGTAATAATTTTTGCATCTCTTGTTGTGCATTGCTCTACCAAAGAGGGTTTTAAAACTTTTGCATTGAACCACTTTTTGTGGTCTTATTGTTTTTACTTTTGTTTAACCAATATTTGTTTATATTTTGTTAAGTTCAAAACCTCTCCAATGTAGCACCATATTTTTCTTTGCTGTACATTTCATAATCCAACAAGTTTTTTCTTTTCCAATTGGGCAGATGTAAATGGTCAATCCTTGAAATGGAGTGTGATCTATAGGATATCTATTGGTATTGCTGAAGGATTATACCATCTCCACACATCCCTTCAAAAGCCAATTATTCATGGAAACCTAAAATCAAAAAACATACTTTTAGGCCGAAATCAGCAACCTTTTGTGTCTGATTTCGGTCTACATCTTCTCTTTACTCAACCTGCGGCACAAGAAATGATCGAAGATGCTGCAGTTGAAGGCTACAAACCACCAGAGTTAATTAAATCAAATGATACTAGTTTTGAAACCGATATTTTCAACTTTGGTGTGATCTTACACGAATTACTTGTAGGGGATATAGGGTAATAACGAACACCAGTGGATATACTTAATCTCGGAAAGGCGTGTAATCACTTTCAGATCAAATCAATTTGGCGGTTCTACCAAATTATTCAATCGGATACAATTCGTAGAATGAGAATTTTCTCAGATGTGTTGGGTCCAGATATATTGAACCGCTCTATGATAATGACCAAACAAACCGATATATAACATGTTACGGATAATCGCCAATGGCGCTTTAGGGTTTCAAGTTGTCAAGTTTTGTCCTCAATTCCAAAGTTAATCACGAGGAACATAGCTTCAAAGAAACATACATAACTTCAAGAGAATCAAAAGTTCAAGAATCATTACTACTTCACAGAAATGAAAATTCAAAGATGAATTTTTACATAACAACTTAGTGGAAATAAAATTTCCAAGCTGACCGACCATTACTGACCTTGAGCTCTGCCTCACCTGAAAAGTTCGAGGTGGCCTCACGCCTGACTCAAGACAGGCCGCCCCGACTCGTCCTTGGGGCTTCACCCCTAAGATCATAATAATTCAAGTAGGTGTGCACCGCACCACCAAACCTAAATGATGTATTATTATGATGAAATTGGTCAAAACAAGTTAATCCAATTACACTAAAATATCCAACATTACTTGTGGGTAAAGAACCAAATAATAATGAGATGCCAAGCCTATATCGAGATTTTAATTCAAGCCCAATCTTGGGTAACCGGATACTGGATCCTGTTAATGAAGAACACGTTCTAAAATTGTGTCAGCTTGCAAAAGCTTGTTGTTCACCATTGCCTTCATTTAGACCCGACATCAAACACATTTGCAAAAAGCTACAAGAAATTGGATCATGAAGACCAAAATCTTAACAACGATTTTAGTATGTAATGTAATTTCATTTGTAGTATAGGCTTTGTTATTTAATTTGATTTTAAGTAAGTAAATAGTAAATTTAATACTCTTTATTCATTATTGCACAATCAATAATTTTACTTGTCTTTAATGACTATTACACACACACAGTGGAACTCTGTTTAGAAATAAGTTATGGCTTCAGATAACGATGAACTTCGATCCGATATATCCATTGTAAACTTTGCTCGAGATCGTATATCCGATTGAAACTCTTGTCAAGACATTGTATCGTATGATCTTCCCAGGAATTCTCACCACCATGAATGTATCTTCTTCGTTTTCACCTCTAACCACATCCAACACTTTGAATTCATAATAATGGGGACTAGACGGAGGTAGGTATTTATGCTTATACTCCGGGTAAGCAACTGGAAGCTCATCAAGCTCGACTTGATATTTAAGAAACCACCCTGAATGACCACTCAACATCTCGTACACATTCAGGAGTAGAAGATTTTCAGGATTCGGTCTTACCACCATATGGAGATGACCTCGTGACTCCCCAAAGTAAAATAATGAATACATCGTCATTGGCAGTGGTAACTTTCACAATTGTTCTACTTCAAGGTTAAAGTACAAAGGATCATACCCCCTTGGAGCCCAATGAATAGCTCCATTCCAATAAATTAAACTCCACAACTGAATGGCGTATAATAGTCCGCTGAGAAAGATCCATTTGAAATTCTCGATTTCAAAGATTCAGATTTAATAGATTTGAATCTGAAACAAATCTTGGTCCCCAATCTGAATCAATACCCCATTTGCCTTTGCACGACGAATACAAACAACTTTGTAATGAACACAATCTTCTTTATTGTTGATACAAAAGTCATGCCTTGTTCGGGGCTCGCCTCGTACTCAATTCATCGATTGTTGCTCGAGACCCGCACTAAAACAGTAAAACACCGTTAGGCTTACAGGTGAGATTGTCTCCCACGATTATCCTCCCATGTGAGTAAGTAATCGGTTTAGGTTTAAGGAGAGTTAGGTTAGAGTAACTCGTCATGTTATCGCTACATATATCATGTCCTCAAGGAGATCCAACCATGTATTTATAGGGCATTGATTAGGTTTAGGCGTAGGGCTCGCTATCTTCCGTGCCCGACCCATTCTCGCCCAACCGTCCCTATACGCCCACAAGCCCCCAAGTTTAGTATGAGATAGCGCGCATGGCTATGTTATGCTAGACTTAAGTTCTTCATGGCGCGTGAGGCCCAATCAATCATGACATTGCGATTGTGAGAGTGGATCCCGTATGCCGCATCCCGGGTAGGGGCGCTTTTGTACCATAGCTACGCGAAGATGGTGCGACGTAAGACGCGTTTCAGTAGCGAAAGGCGCCGTCTTGCGACAAAGAGGCGACAGAAGACGGCTTCAGAAAGCGTCGCGCATTACATCCGTCTTTACAACCGGCTGAGGACGCCTCCTCGCGGCAAGATGGTGCGAATATTTAAACTGGCTTTGTACCGCTTGCAATACCTCTTACATACGATCCGCTTCCAAATATACCGCGTGACGCGTGACGAAACAAGGGTACTATATACCCCTGTAGCCCCAAGTTTGATGGTGCTTCTCGTAAAGAGCATTAAACTTATTTATGCTCACAGAAACACTTAATGCAAACATTAAAGTATATGCCGCGAATCGCAACATATAAAACCTAATAAAGTGAAGCAATATATAGCAATAATTATTTAAAAAAAAAACCCTGATGGACGATCGCGACCGCGACTAATAGACGCAGATGGATATATCAGAACCGCATAGACTCGAACGCTTGTGGATGATCGCAGATGTTTATACCACGGCCTTTGTCCAAGGCGCCATGGCGATTGACTAGCATCGTGGTGTTCGCGCGCACGCGCTTCTGCGAAGATGTCCGAACGCACGCCTAACGCGGTAGATTTATCATGACCGCGTTGTTCGAGCGCGAACAGCCTACCAACCGTAAAATAAGATTCTGCGAAATTAATTGCGGCTAAAAAATAAAATAGTTCGATCGTGCGGATATTTTCTTAGGTCCGATCGTGCGGACTAAAATATAAAATAGGTCCGATCGCATGGACTTTTCTTTTCTTGTATCTTATGTAAAGAAATATCATGATCCTTATATTTGTATGATCATGAGAATATAATGCATGTATAGTTAGATTATATAATGAATACATGCATGCATGTATCTTCACCGTATCAAGTATTAATTACTTAATGGTATTTTAAAGCATTAATCGCGAATGACACTTTAAAGCATGCATGTAAGACTATACGTGATTTATATCGTAATATATGGTTTAAAGCATGCATGTAAGACTATACTTTAAAGGTGCGAATATTCTATATCGTAATATACGGTCAATCGATTATAGGGATTTAGAGTTACCGACTTTAGAAATTGATTTCTCGCTTTAATATGAGAACACGGTAAAATTTATTCGGTCCCACGGATGGCGCCACTTGTTGATACAAAAGTTGGGCTGCCTTGTCGGGGCTCCTCTTGTACCACCATCATTGTTGCTTGAGACCCGCGCACTAAGAATGTGAAACACCGTTAGGCTTATCAGGGATTGTCTCCCACGATTATCCTCCCATGGAGTAAGTAATCGGTTTAGGGTTTAAGGAGAGTTAGGTTAGAGTAACTTGTCATGTTATCGTCACATATATCATGTCCTCAAGAAGGAGATCCAGCCATGTATTTATAGGGCATGATTAGGGTTTAGGCGAGTGTGGTCGCTATCTTCCGTGCCCGACCCATTTCTCGCCCACCCGACTATACGCCCACATTTATTGTACGCTAGGCCCATAAAACAGATAGTTTTACGAACATCCGTGCCTCCGAGAATGTACGGATGTTGGCAAATTGTTTAGTGGTGGGATTAAATACGAGTATTTACGAGCACGTTAGGGCCCTAGATCACTACAACAAAGCAAGAATCCATTACAAGATTGCACAATTCGAGACCCTTGAGATCATAAACGAAATCTAGCTTACGATAGTGGAGTGCTTTGTTTTCAACATCAAACGAACATACAAACCGCGAACAAAAAGACCGGATCATTGGAGTTCTTGTCATAAAGTCCGTGAAACGACGATGACTTAAAAGCGATAGCCAATGTTTGATACTGATTTGAAACGAAGAACGAAAGTAACAGGAGCCTCAAAAGGATTTCGCTAATAGTTCTTCGCTCGAGCCGATCAAAGCTCCAGAGTCGATAGATTGCGATCGATTCGTGATGAAGTCTGCGAGAACAAGGTTTTACGGGTCTGTTGGGTTTTCCTGATTTTTCCTCTGGTATTCACCATTTTTTTGTATGCGAGTGTTAATTGTGTTGAGAAAAGGTGTATTTAAGGTATGTTCTCATGGTAAAAGATTGCAATGTAAGCTGATGAAAACAAGATTGTAATGAAAGCTTTGACCAAGTCTCACTTGTTGGTTGACTTGAATAAGTCAACATTTTTAATAAACAAATTGTTGAATCAGCAAGGTAGTGAAAGGTTTATGGATAATTATTAATATATGTATGATGATTCAACTCGAGACTTCTGGATTAAACACATTACGTATGAGAATCAATGTATAAATAATTAATATATAAATGTTATATTTAATTATTTGATCACTAAAATAAATACTTAATGATATTTAATATTTGACGAGTTTTGATTATCGGTCATTAAATGTCAACGGATATGAAGAAAAGTTAACAAGTCAAGAAGGTTTTAGGAATCCTCTTTGGGCTTGTGTTTGGCGAAACTATAGAATCCTACATCGGATACTATAGCAATCTTGACATCTACCATAAGGCTATAAATACATCCCCATGTATTCATCCTTAGGTACACTAGATTTCATAGAAGCCAAACTTCTTCTTTCTTCCTTCTTGTTCTTAGGTCGACGAAGCAAAACCCCATGTAAGGGATTTGCGGTGACCTTGAGCATAACAAAGGTGTTTGGTTAATCTATTGTGATCAAGAACCTAGCTTTTCTCATTGATTCGTTACAATACGCAGTGTATAAGAACGAAGAGCAAATACACTTGTGTTTGCAGATATCTTGGGTATTCGACTTTTGATGTGGTCGACTATATAAACCCTAATTTATTAGGGTTTAGGGTTTCTTGTCGTTGATCTTAATTTGGGGCTTTCATGAACCCTAATTGCATTGATTCGCAAATGGTACGCATATACTTTTAATTCGTTAATTAATTTACATGTATTATTCCTATTACTTCATCGATGCTTTGATGATGTTTACTTGTTTTCTATAATTGTTATGATTAGTAAAACCCAACAAAGGGTATCAGAGCTGCTAATATGTTGTAATTAATCATCAAACACATAAAAATTGAATCTTTATGATTATTATATGCTTTTATGGTTTCTAGGGTTTTGAAATTGAACCTAATTTTTTATTAATTGGGTCGACACCCATTAATTGTTTAATTAGGTTTTATATTTTGTAAAACTTGTAGAAACCCTAGGATTGCATGTATATTTTTATGTGGTTATTATGAATAATTGTTATGTGCCATGATTATATGCGTTTCTTGGGATTATAATTGTTATGAGGAATTCATGGTGGAACATGCATGTTTTGCCATGGATTATTGTTTTGATAAATTGTTTAGTGATATACACATGTTTATTAAAAAAAATTTCAAAACCTTACTCATAGTTTTAAATTGCTAAGATTAAATTCTACAAAGTTTTAATCGATGCGTTGAGAAACTTACAACTTTGCACTAAGATGCTTCGTACATAGAATAGTTATACTAGGTAGCTCCAATCGAACTCACAGAGGCGAGGACCGTAAGTCAAGCATAACCTTAGACATCCTTTCGATGACCAGAGCACTTCTTTTACCCCTTTTAGTTTGTTCTAGTGGGTGAGCCGTTCTAACCATTTAGTACAATCGATCAATCGATTAAAAGTTCAAGATTTAATACTTAGAAAACAAATCAAATTTTCGCCATTATTTAGTCCATTTAATTTTCTATTCTAAAAAACCCTTTTGCTTACTAACATGTCATACAATATAAACAAAAGGCATTTTAATAAAATTAAAAGGAACTCAAATAATATACATATAACTTAACAATTAACATATGTAAAAAAAATTAGCCACATGCATAATTATTTCGATAAACCTAATAAACAATTCTAGGCATAAAAATGCATACATCAACTAGGCTTTCAACTAAAAGGTAGATGAGTACATACATCGACAAGTCGATTATGTAAGCCAAAGTCAATAGTATACCAAATAGCACATAACTAATTTTATTAGTATAATTGAGGTCTTCCCCAATTCAATAATTATCAAATAAATAAACATGTGTTTACCTAGATGCTACTACTCCCTAGTTATCTCCTATTGATGGTTGAATTGTCACGCCCTTATTCTTAACGCCAGTGTTTTCTAAGGTCGTAAGGTGTGCATTCCTAACTCTTTGAAGTCACCTTTAAGTGTAGTAAACAAAATCCACTAAGTCATTCATAAACTAACTTTGAGGTTATCTTTGGGTTTAGTAAACGAAATCCACTAAGTCATTCATAAACTATCAAAGATTTATCAAGTATTAAACACAACGATAGCCTAGTCGCACTCCTAAGCCAATTACAATTAAGATTAGAGACAACCTAACAATAATTAACAACTAGGTTTCGAAAATTTTGTGTTATAAAGTTGTATGCATGCTTCTTCATACATAAGTTTTGATTACACATCAAAAATTGTACCCTTTAAAATATAAGTTTATGCCATCTGATGATATGAAACACTTGAAGTTGTAATTTAGTTATGTGAGACCTTGAGCTAGATTACAATAACAAGGTGAATCTTTATGTTGTGTGAGACCTCAGCTTAATAATTTGCAGTTTCTAAATTAGACAACTTAATTAAGTTAGTTAGTGAGACCTATAACTTAAGGCAAACATTATTACATTTTTGCATAATTGTTTGGCAAAATTGTAAATCCCATATTTTCTAGGAATTGAAAACTTGTTTGTCAATTATTGTTCTTCGACAATTACCTATTCTATACTTTCATCACTAGCAGATCAACTGATGTGGTGAAACTATGATAATGAGGGTCCTAGATTCAAGGAAAATTCTATGGTTAATATGAATATTGACCAAGGGTATTTTATTTTCTTGAAAGATTTAATTATCGAAAATACTAAAAATTGAATTTTGTTAATTCTTTTGATTGTATTAATGCAACATTAAATCGTGAAACGTAGTTTGGGCTTTGTAAATTGATCTAGTTCTGCTTTTCAAACAAATGTTTGATCAAGAAAAATTTACTAAAGACAAACATAAACTCTTTTCCATGGAAGAAGAGTAAGACTCAATCCTATTCCTTTTCATGATTGAGAAAGGTATGTTAGGAACATTAGAATTGTCTAAATTCTAATATAACTCATAGCAACTTTAATAGTTAAGAAAATTCCACACCATGTTTTCCTTAAGAGATTTCATTACTCTCGCTGGTGATTGAATTTTATATGACATTTTGGTCAACTAGAAAACATGTTTGACATTATATGAGTTATTAAATTAGAAGATAGACTAATTATCATAAAATTGGTAAAAGACAAACTAGTATAGTTTATCTAGTTGTTTTGCTTTGACCAATTAAAGGTGCTACACACCATCGCGGGATAGTAGACCTATTAAGGAAGAAATTGCATGCTCAATTTTTCAAGTAAATAGTATGATGGATGATTCATCATCTACATAGTAGAATACACTCTTTATTACCTAAGTAATTGTTACGAATGATCTTACAAAGTGGTAGCAACATAATAAAGACGCTATTTTCACCGTTAATGAAACACTTACAATGTTGTCAAATCCAAAGGAGAGTATGATGTATTACCGAATAAGACATTATTGTAAAGTTGTCTAATTCAGTGGGAGTTACAAGAGTTATTATCTTGGTAGTAACTCGGATTATTTCTAGAGTTTCTTGAAATAATACATTACGCTTAAAATGTAGACATTCATATTCTCAAGGATAGTCATGAACGCTTCCTTGATAATTAAGTGGTCCTACATCTACTTGTAATGCTTATATATCTATGACACTATCATATTGCTCACATAAATAAACGAATGTCATGGTGTTTATCTTCTATATGATGTTGTTCTATGCATGTGGGAGAAGTATTCATTGTGTGCAAAGGAACAACACATACAAATATGATTAATGCATTCTCTTGATCGTAAGGTAAGAGATTAACGTTCTAATAAGATTGACTTGTTTAGAACATGTGTCAAGATCATAGCATAGACTACTTTTATGTCTTATGTCATTCAAATTATAGAAACACTTGAAGTTACATTTTAGGTTAAGTGAGATCTTGGCTAGATTGTAATCTCAAGGTAAATCTCCACTTGTTGTGAGATCGGGCGGATGCTTTACGCTTTTTAAGTTGGACACTTCTTGGAATGACATAAATAAATAAAGTAATACTATCTTAAATATTTATATATTTTTAGAATGACATAAATAGATAGAGTAGTATATTAACTTGAAAATTAATTAATTGAAACCATGGTGTGGTGTTCATAATAACTTTAAATTATACATGGTTATGTGTTTTTGTATAAACTCACAAACATGTGGTCTTTTAAAGACTTATAATATAAAGTAAGATATTATAACTGTTATGCCTTTTGACTTAGTCAAAGAATACTTATGTTATAAAGCATGCAATTGGCTTGAATATTCTATTATACCATTAAGTTGACTTAGTTGGTAAATAGGTAAGCCAAAAGGAATATGTTTATCTTACATATTGTTAGATTGTCTTACAATATTAATTCTAATGAAATACTGTATGTATCTGGTATGTTCAGTTAGAAGAATCAAACTTTTGTCATATTGTTTGATTTAAGATAACTATATCTTTTTTCTTCCAAAAGTTATCAAGGTTAGGAAATTGAGTATTGATTGGATATACTTAATAAAACTCAAAACCTAGAAGATTAATAAGACACCATTTTAGTATGGAATGTGATGAATCACATTGAGTCTTATATTGAAGTTCTGATTTGTTTAAACTACTTATGGAGTAGGTTATTAACGAACAAGATATTACGAACTGTCAATGTGTTTTGTAATATCCCAAAAGAAAACAATTTAGTGTTGTTCTAATTGCTAAAGTATTTATAGATAGTCTTTAAATTACAAAAGCAAGTGGGAGTTTTGTTTAGATCTTGAAGAGATTAAATTACAAAACACATAATTTTCTAAAACACACCAGTGAATAATATGATGAGGCTAAACATGTAAATGATAGACCTCAAGATGGTGGAATTCTCATTCATAGATCCGCGAGGATATCTCAGATATTTGATATGATGAGAAATATGAATTACAGGATCATGGTAAACCTGTTAATCATAATGATATATTACCTAATATTGAATTGTGGTAAATTATTCATACTATGAATGTTAAGATGCTATCCAAAAAGATAATCAACTTTGGAAACTTGGTTTATCTTAATAAAGATGAGTTTTTTCAAAAAGAAGGAAAACCCTAGTGGTTTAAATCTTTGTGTAGAAATCATATGGACAAAATTGTACATGTGTTTAATGCATGACTTGTGACAAGATTATTAATCACACTTTAGCAATTAACTGTGATTGAATATTCTTTCCTAGACACATTAAATATATAATGATTATGATTGTCATACTTATTTTCATTAATATGAAAATGATAATGGAATATTAAAACTCTTTCATGTGTGATTGCTTTTATGAGGACGATAAGTAATACAAATGAGTTTTATGAATTCACATAATCTTTGAAAATGTACAAACCGCAAGAATCCATGAATGGATATATGCATGCATCTAGAGATGATTCTTATGTTTAACTATTAAATCCAAGTTTTGGTTTTAAATTAAAATAAGATAATTTCTAAGTATTCCTGAAAGCTAGTGGGAGTATTATGTTTATTTTCTTTAAATCTTATATGTTGTGGGTAGTAACATTCCATCTAAGCTAAATATTAAGTTTTAGTTCGGAATGGATCTTCACTTGAAAGATTTAGAAAATAAGACATACAACCTTGGAATATATGTTTATTATTAATAAACATGTGCGGTAAAATAAATGAGTCTGATAGAACATGATATATCATTTGGAAAATGGATATGTAGAACATGAATTAAATCTTCGTTTGACATAAGGATTTTTCATGTACATCATGTTACTATTGTATCATGCTTGAATGCAAGATGATTTGACAACATTGATATCTAATGAAGTTATTAGATAACTAGTGTAATGAATATTCTAATAGAATATGTTTGAATCTAGAATTACATTCCTCAGCCTGGAGTTGCTCTCAAAATTGTATGGATGAGCAATACATCAATTGTTGCGTAATTGTCATAGCCAACAAACTTGAAAGTTTGAAGGCATCAAACATTACACTGTAGATGTTGAAGTTTACGAAATTTTTAAAGAGCATATTGTTGTTTGAATACAATGATGCTGGTTTAATTGAGATGACACTCAATACTAGTCATGGTAGGATTTCATCCTTGTAAATGACCATGTGAACTAGTTGTGCTCAATTAAGAGCATAGTTGCATTATACAATAAAGAATAAGAATACTTTAAACTTTAAAATGTTTGAAAGTTTGATTGTCATAAATTGGTGCTTGAGGATGTCACACATTTTATGAAATATTATGTGGCAATATCAAGATATTTTGAATGCACACATACAAGAACTTCACTAGTTGAATTCTTGAAATAAGTATTCTCAAAATTCGATAGATCAAAGTTAGTTGAAATTATGCCTTGTCAACAAGTATGATTGTCATTACTTGAGGCATAATTCATTAACAAGTATTATCATGCATTGATCTATCTAGTATTTGGATAAGGGATGTTTTGAACAAATATTATTTAAATGAAATAAAATATTGGTTATGTTTATTTTCATTTTCTTAATATTATATCCTATATTTGCATGTTTAATCCGTGAATAACTTATGTTATTCTAAAAGTCCGTTGTCGATCAATGATGTGGGAATGTCATTGAATTAAGACAAATCGAGTTTTGGTAGAATATACTTTAAGTATATTGATCGTGGGACATGCCAAATTCACATGATATTTAATGAATTGAATATAGGATGATCCCAACTTTACATGATGATACTTTATGGATCTTTGTCATTAATTATATCATGAAGTGTTTATCCTCGACTTGAGATACGGATAACTCGATATGAATGTAGTGCATTTGTGTAAGATAGTCTAACGCTATCCGTAATCGTAGTTATAAGGGCTATTTTCGTAAGTGTTACAAAGTTCATGAGTTATGTTTGTAGTCAAGATAATTTGTTCCTTTGAATTTGTTTCAAAGCATAATACTGTTTGGGCCCTCGTAGGATTGGCAAGATGTTTGTAAGGCCTTACCCAAGATCTATCCGAATACTTTCGGATGATTTGGTAATCTTGTTCAATCAAATACAACGAGAAATGAATATTAACTTATGAAATGACTTGATCCATATTCATAGTTAATGTAGTATTAGTAACAAAGGATAAGTAAAATGATGAATCATTAAATGGTTTTTTCCAGAGACCATACTCGATTCGATTTGGGGCATTGGCGTGTTAAAGCTAGACTAACCAATGTCATTACTATATTAAGTAATATCCAAGTGGGAGCCGAAAGGTTTATGGATAATTATTAATATATGTATGACCGTATTCGAACTCGAGACTTGGGATGCACACATTACGTATGAGAATCAATGTATAAATAATTAATATATAAAATGTTATATTTAATTATTTGATCACGAAATAAATACTTAATGATATTTAATATTTGACGAGTTTTGATTATCGGTCATTAAATGTCAACGGATATGAAGAAAAGTTAACAAGTCAAGAGAAGGTTTTAGGAATCCTCTTTTGGGCTTGTGTTTGGCCGAAACTATAGAATCCCACATCGGATACTATAGCAATCTTGACATCTACCATAAGGCTATAAATACATCCCCATGTATTCATCCTTAGGTACACTAGATTTCAAGAAGGCCAAACTTCTTCTTTCTTCCCTCTTGTTCTTAGGTCGACGAAGCAAAACCCATGTAAGGATTCATGAGTGACCTTGAGCATAACAAAGGTGTTTGGTTAATCTATTGTGATCAAGAACCTAGCTTTTCTCATTGATTAGATTACTAATACGTGTACAAGAACGAAGAGCAAATACACTTGTGTTTGCATATCTTGGGTATTCAACTTTTGATGTGGTGAATTATATAAACCCTAATTTATTGGGTTTAGGTTTCTTGGTCGTTGATCTTAATTTGGGGCTTTCATGAACCCTAATTGCATCGATTCGCAAAAGGTACATATACTTTTAATTCGGTTAATTAATTTACATGTATTATTCCTATTACTTCCGCTGCATGCTTTGATGATGTTTACTTGTTTTCTATAATTGTTATGATTAGTAAAACCGAACAGGTAGTTGCATCTAATTTTTTCAAAATACATCACTGGGATTTGCCAATTGAAGTATTGAAAATGAGGTTAATTTTTATGAACATAATCACAGGTCGAATATTTGTTTGGATTATCCCCTAACTTTTACGTTAGGCTCGTAAAGAACCTGAGTTATTGGCAGATCAGGTTATACTAGTAGGTTTTGTTAAACCCCTAAGTACTGTGAAAATTCGGACTATAAGAGGTGTTGAGCCCCTACCCTCCGGCCAAAAGGCTATGTCTAGTATAACAATTCCCTTACATGGATAAATGTTAAGGTATTTGATAGCATATAATTAAGCAAGCTTCTTAAGTATATATTCCCATATTAGTATTTAGTAACGGTTGTTAAAACAAGAAGTTACTGTCTTGAAAAACATCATATGTTTTGTAAGTCTATAAATAACAACAATGTATTGCATGCCTATAAATATAAGAGGAGTTATGTTTCTATGTTTTACATCGTCTTGAATAAGAAGACCATCCGATGTTTTGTTATGTTTTTGCTCTGCCTGCACTTTCATTTTAGTTATTCCCAACAAATGAGGGCTGCTAATGCCTTCTACCATATATGATTGTTAGATGATCTCAAAGGTATTGGGTTACTCCATGACTTTGGGTTATGAGGCGATATAAACGGTCTCTTTGGGAAGCTTGTAAACTTGTTTCTCCTTGTGAAATAGATGTAGTTATTACTTGTGAGTTCAATGTGGTTAATGCATAATTTCGCATTTAGTGTACTCTCAGAACTTACACCAATATCACCAGTGCTCCTTATTCCATCAACATCAAGGGGCAATTTCATATCTCCACTCCTTTTAGTTGGAAATTTCATATATACTCAATCATACATTAAAAACATTGTACATTATGCATTCAATACTTGCACTTTGAGTATATATGAAATTAATCATGAAAGTAAGGTGATATATGAAATTAATCCTTCCATCAAAATATGAGTAGTGCTAGACCCACAAAAAAACTTCCACAAAATAAATTCATAAAATGAGTTGAATGTGTTTAATTGGTGTATTTGTGTTTAGGTTCTCTCTTTTGTTTTTTATTAAGCCAATCAAATACATCAAACTCATTTTGTAGATTTATTTTGTGAAAGTTATTTGTGGGTCTAGCACTACTCTCGAAATATACTCTAATCTGATAACTTTAAACATATACCAATTCTAAGACTAGAGATAGTACAAAAAAGGTAATTTTTTTCTTCAAAAGGTGTACAATTTTTTCTTCAAAAGATCAATTTGCAACCTAGAGATAGTACAAAAAAGGTAAAGTTGGCCTGGTCCTAACTTTGCCCGGGTCTGGACCGGAAAAGATACGGTCTTGACTAGCCAGCGGTTCTTCAATACTTCATCTAAATTTATGGTAAGGCCCTATAAAAAACAGGAGCTAATGGGTAAATTCGAGCTTAAAGTCATATATGCAAGTTGAAAAATCCGACATCTTCAACTATTGAGTGATCTTGCATGCATTACTTATGGGTAATGAACCAAATAACAATGATAAACCAAATGCTAATCAAATACGAATAATGGTAATTAATGAAAAACCATATATTTGAAAGAATCTACATGATGTAGACTAAGTAATAAGATAACACAAATCAAGCCTGTTGATTCTCAAAAATACCAGGATCGATTCTTCCAATAATCGTTGGTTCAATAGAATACCGACTATTAGGATTTTTAGCACGAGAACTGCCAGGATTACAAAGCAGTTATTAAATAAGAGTGCAAAACTGAAATGGGCCTCAAAAGACATATGGGCCGAAAACTAGCCTAAAAACAAAAGTCCAAAAAACCCGAAAAATATTAAAATGCAAATAACTCATAAAATATAGTATTTCGGGGCTTGAAAGTTTCGTAAACCGACATAGTTGTTTACCACAAAGTGCTCCTCATTCCATGTTTCGAATCGACCGGTAATTCGCCTGAAATGGAGCCTCGCAGCCCAAGTTATGCCCATTTTAGTGAGGCCCATTTTGTGACGCGATCTTGGGCCTCCAGAGATATAATGGCCCGTTCATCAACACTTGGGCCCACTTCACTACAAAAAGCCGGACCACGAAATGTAATGTGATAGCATTTTGTAGCAGAGTATTTGCTCTTTGATTTTCAGTAAATAAATAGAAACTCACTCGAACTCACAAGTCATTATTGGCTTTGCATATTCATAAAGTTTACATTTTTTGCTAATTTATTATATGCAAATTGGAATCTTGTTTAGAAATAAGTTGTGGTTTCGGTATAACGATGCACATCCTAGTGTCAAAATCTATGGCGCTTGAAAGACCAGCCTTGAGAGGACATTCTCTTTCTTGAGCTTTCGTGGAATTAGTCAACGTTGCTCAGATCGAATATCTACTTGAAACTCTTGCCAATAAAATTGTAGCTTATCATCTTCCCAGGTATCCACACCACCATGAATGTATCTTCTTCTTTTTCACCCCTCACAACATCTAACACATCTAATTCAAAAGGGCTCGGCGGATGTTGGTAGCTATTAGTTGGTTTGACTTTGACCTCCTAAGGGCAGTTTGGTAATTTAGGTGCATTAGTTATTTAACTATCTGGAAATTTCCTTTTGTATGTTGGTTATGCACTTATATATAACCAATAGCAGATATTGAACTTTTGTAACATACTTTTGATAAATAGAAATATACCAGCCCTTTTGCTCCAAAATTCTGATGTTTGCACCTCTTATGTTCTGATCTGGTCTTTTGCTGCTGGTCTTGCTCCTTTTGCCTCTGATTTTTGTTCCCCTGATCCTAACAAATTGGTATCAAGAGCAGGTTGATCAATTTGAAGCAAGCTAGAATTTGTTTTGAGTTTGTGATCAACATTACTTTCTGGTTGATTTCAAGATTTAGTATCTTGATATCGCTTGAATTTGATTTGTGTTTGGTGATTGTTGTCGATCAGTTTAGAGATATCAGGTTTGTGATTTGGGATTTTTCCCTTTTGTTCAATCGATTTTTAAACTTCTGCTCGTTTGATTAGATTGAAGGTGTTTGTTGATCAGGATTAAGGATAGTTAGAGTTTGTATGTTGAATTGATCGGTTTGTTTAGAGTTTAGAGATTATCTATTCCCTGTTTTTTGGAGGATCGATTAGTTATTGGGTTTTAACAACTTGGGCTTTGTTTCACCGAAACAATTGTTTGTTATTTGTAGTAAAACCCTTCTTTGACTAGTTATGTCTTCTCGAACACAACAATCATTAGTTAATAGTATTGAGAAGTTCAATGGCAAAAGTAATTTTAGTTTATGGCGAATTAAAGTTTGAGCCTTATTGAAACAACAAGGTATTTGGGCACCTTTAGCTGGTCCCAAACCGGCTGATATGACAGATGCAAAATACAGCTCCCAATATGAGAAGGCGCATTCCACCATTTTGCTATCTTTATCGAATGAGGTTCTTTACGAGGTTGCTGATGAGGAAACGGCTTCTAGTGTATGGAAAAAGTTAGAAAAGCTTTATATGACAAAGTCATTGACGAATAAGTTACTACTGAAGCAACGTTTGTTTTCACTCCGAATGAAAGATGGCTCGGCATTAAAAGATCATCTTGATGCATTGAACTCGATCTTAATGGATTTGAATAATGTTGATGTCAAGATTGATGATGAAGATGCGGCTCTTATTCTCCTAGTATCGTTACCTCCCTCGTTTGAGAATTTTGTAAACTCCTTTGTTGTTGGTAAAGACACAATCACATTAGAAGATGTTTGATCTGGGTTGCATTCCCGAAAGCTTCGTTATCAAGCATCAGGAACTTCAGAATCTCAACCCGTCGGCTTATCAGCTACATGTCATGATATGAGCCATGATAGGGGTAGACATCAAACACAAAAAGGAAAAGGTAGATATAAAGATAGATCGAAGTCAAGACCTCGAGGGTCAACTCGTTGAAACACTTGTAATTATTGTAAAGAGGAAGGCCATTGAAAGAACAATTGTCCTAAACTTAAGGAAAAAGGTCTGGCAGCGGCCGTTGCTAAAGATGACTCGGGCTCAGAACGTGATGTAGTACTCTCATTAGTTGATTATAAAGGTACACCAGTTGCTTGGATTATGGATTCGGCTTGTTCTTTTAATATGAGTCCCAATCGGGATTGGTTTGGGACATATGAAGAATTTGATGGCGGGCATGTCTTCATGGGTAACGATTCACCGTGCAAAGTTGTTGGCATTGTAACAATTCGGATTAAGATGCATGATGGAGTTGTTAGAACACTCACTGATGTTCGCCATGTTCCAGATCTTAAAAAGAATTTGATCTCACTGTATGTTGGACTCGAAAGGTTTCAAATACACAAGTGAGAATGGTGTACTTCATGTTTCGAAAGGTGCTTTGGTGGTTATGAAAGCAACAAAAGGTACTTCTTCTCTTTACACTTTACAGGGTGAAAGATCACATGTTCTGCTTCTGTATCTTGTTCAGAGAAAAGTAATTCACATTTGACCATGTTGTGGCATATGCGTATTGGCCACATGAGTGAAAAAGGTATGGTCATATTGAGCAAGCAAGGACTACTTGATAGCCACAAGTTAGCTAACTTGGAGTTTTATGAGCATTGTGTCATCGGGAAACAAAAGCGAGTGAGTTTCTCGAAGGTAATTCATCAGACGAAGGCGACTCTTGATTATCTTCATGCGGATTGTTGGGGGCCTTCTCGAGTACCTTCTCTCGGTGGTGCTCGATATTTTCTCTTAATCATTGATGATTTCTCACGAATGAAGTGGGTGTTTATGATGAAACATAAGAGTGAGGCTTTTGAGAAATTTAAGCATTGGAAGATTCTGACTGAGAACCAAACATGAAGGAAGATCAAGCGTCTTCGCACTGATAATGGTTTGGAGTTCTGTTCAAGAGAGTTTGATTACTTTTGCAGAGATGAAGGAATTGCTAGGCACTGATAATGGTTTGACTCTATTTGTAAAACTCTAAAAATCTAAAACGTATGAAAAGACTATTTTACCCTCAAGGTTAATATTTGTGAATTACGTACAATATGTCAAGCTCATTAAACACGTTTAACACTTAACCCATAAATGAGCAAAGTATACAAGATAAAATATTCGACTCACACTTATGTCTATCATATGAATATCACACATTACATAAGTTACTTGGACCTAATAATGTACAAGATTTACAATATACATTTAATTAAATAACTACCAACACATCTAATTATAGTAAATTGGATATCCTTGATTTTGTGCATAAGTGCCCTCCCCTTTCAGCCGAATCGAATATCACTCAATTACTACTCATAAATTCCCATATTAAATCACTATTATCACCTCATTGTAACCTCCGTATACTCATTCAAAAATTCACGCACAAACCTAAATAAAAAAAAAAGTGACGGCTGAAGGTTTCTTCCTCTTATTCCATTCGACCAACACAAGGTGCAAGAAGTCTCGAAGAGTTGCTGTGATCGTGGGGTTTATTTCGAAGGTGGTGCCTTGTTCGTGAGTTTGGGTTGAAACTACTCCTGGTCGTGGGTGTTTTGTCGTGGGTTGTTTGCCTTGTCGTGGGATCACTTCCCTCGGTTCCTTCGTTTCTCGTTTCATCTCGTTCGCGCAACTAGGGTATCGTCTAATCTCGTCCATTTTGTACTTCTTTTGTCTCCCTTTTAACTGTTGTCGTGAGGCCTACCCTTGGCATGCAAAACATCACATAAATGATATGTTAATCTTCACATGAGTTAATAAAAGGTCTCCTAAAACCATGCATATATCACGTGAAGTATTTAGTGAATGAAGGACCTATGTTGTGACCCTTGTATTCGACCCATACTAAACTGCTTTCGAAAACTTTTTTCGACCCTCATGTACATGACTTAAGCCATGTTTCATTTAATTCGTATCGAGCTAAATAGATGTAATAAAACGAGTTTGTCGTGGGTTATATTTTTGTGTCGTCAACATGAAAGAAATGGAACTAAAATGTTTTGTTTGGTCATATGGGTTGACATGGGTTCTTGTTTATATGTCGACTAAAGTGGAAAAAAAAGGGTCCTGAACTACTCTTGATTATGTAGACCCAATTTTCTTTTCTGTGTTGCATGCGTTTCATTTCACATTATATAGGCATGTCTCAACAAATATCATGCATGCATGTATTATAAACCTCACGTGAGGTGATAAAAGGCTACGTAAATGGAGCAAACATAAGTTAGCAAATGGAGTAGTTAATGGTCGACCCAATATGTATATGTTTTAATGATTTTGTGGCAACTAGATGCGTCTCATGCATACATTCACACTTTGACTTATTGTCTCGACTTAAGATTTAAACACACAAGGGTCGTAAATCTGTATGAGAATTGGTTTCGAGTTGCTTAAAATGTAAATGGAAATCGAAATGGACTAGAGTTTTCAAAAGGATTTTATTTCTAAATAAAAGATATGGGTTGATTTGTAAATTATAAAACTTGAAGGCTATTCGCTAAAAAGGGGTAAAGTAATGGACTAAATGGGTAAAATGAGTAAACTTGTGATATTTACATTTTAGACCCTATACTTTGTAATATTTACACTTTAGACCTAAACTAATGTAACTTGTCATAAATGAACCTAAAATGGAAAGTTACTTAAAATAGCTAAACTACTTAAAGTGAAAACTTGCTAAAAATGGAAAGCCGTCTAAAATGAGTAACCCGATCTTAATAAGCGTTATCTAATTCATAGGTTCCGGACGACGGGATTGATTCATCGTGTGACTTTACTTTCCTATTTTGCTTGCTTCGAATGAGGTACATATATTCTATCCCTTTTCAGTAGGGATTTCTCTTGACTTTTCGATCCTTGACTTTACTTCACTTATGATACCTTTGCTATGACTCCCTTTACTGTGATCCCTTGATATGATTCTGTTCGCTATGACATTCGTTTGTTATGATTATGAACTTCTGATTATGAACCTTATGATTATGAACCTTTTGATTATGAACCTTTGATTATGAACCTCTTATTATGAACTTATGATATGGGACTCTGATATGAACCTTTGACTTCTAAACCTTTGATATGAACCCTTATGATATGATTATGCTTTGACCCTTCAGTTTGATACCCGAGCCAAATATGTGTTCCTAGTCATGGAGGTACCATGACCATGTCATTGATGCACCAATGGCATGACTCCATGTTACACACCGTCCCCTTTCCGTTATATGATTATGAGCTCAAGATATATGTTTAACCACTATGTTTCTGCGAGGACGTATGGATGCATCCTAGATATGTTTTGATATGATTTATATGGTGAATGATGTTGTGTGCACACGCGCCTTCACGATCCTGGGAGCTAGCTACTCCATTGGTTCTTGAGGTCTCCTCCTATTATATATGGTATTCCTAGGTCACCCCTCCGAATACAATGGTTACTTATGATACGATATGATATGATATGTTTCCTGCTCGTGGTAGATTTCGACAACCTTACACTTTTGATATACCTATATTGTGCCATCTGTATTTCCCAATGCACCATATTACTAGATGAACTGCTCATTACTCAACACCCTTATATGACTCACCCTACTATCAAGATATATATATATATATATATATATATATATATATATATATATATATATATATATATATATATATATATATATATATATATATATATATATTCCATTGCATTGATCATCATCCTCTCATTTCGTTCTGCGCACTATCGTTCCATTCACGTCTTGGGTTATTATATGTTTATTGAATTTGACTATGCTATTCATGTTTTATGTGACTACCGATTACCCCGCTGCGATATGATTAATATACTGATTATCGATTTACTGTCATCATCCGATGATATGTGATCTCACCGCATGTGACCCTCGATTTGTCACGTGACCATTCTAGTGTGTAATCGATAGTTTTTGTGCATTTATCATGTATACTTCGCTCGCTTAATTTTACGGACTATGACTATCTCGATAGTATCTTTATCTCGCTTGTTGTTGACCGCCATGGTTGCATTTACGCTTATGCTACAGTTTGATTGGGTAAATGGTTCAACTTGTGACGCCCGGCTTGTTAATTTGTTTAGATGCCCTGCTATGTCTTTAATTCATTCAATTATATCGTTTATCTTGTATTCCTACTTGTTACGTGTGGCCATGTGTTGATCTTTGTTAGTACTTCCGGTCATGATCGGTTGTGTTTTCAACTATGGTTTTTTACGTGTGATTGCCATGCTCACTTACTAATTAATTGCTTTAAACGCCTTTAGATTTCTATTTGACTTGTATGTCTTCTCGATTTCTGAATTGATTGTATGCAGTATATATATGTTGTGTGGATACGACGTCGCTTATGCTTGCTTATGTTTCAAGATTGTATGCCTATTTCGTATGTGCTTATATTCATGTCATCGATACTTTGCTTGCTTTGTTTTCCTCATCATATCTCGTTCTTTACGGATATCCAGTATAATTGTGTTCGCAGGATACTCATTGACTCATTGTTCTCATTTCTTCGCGACTTTTTTACCGGTTCCTTATCTCATTTCGTATTTATGATTTTATTTAGCTTTCGTTTTGTTATATCTGTTCACTGGGCTTTTTAAGCTCAACCGCATTTCTTTTCCTGCGGCAGGTTTTAGGTTGGAAGATGGGCTTTGATGGGATGAGAGTTGGATTATCTGAGTGGACCAACCCTAGTTACCTTATTATTTGAACTTATTTCGACGGGCTATTGTTTTGAAACTTCAATTTATTTTAGACATCTTAAATTTTGTAATTTTCATTGTAATCATTCGTTTTTATGACTTGGTACGTTATTCTTAAGACTTCCGCTTGAAAATTTTTATTTGTATGTTCTGATATGACACCAGAATGTGACACTTCTACCCTCGTCGGGTTGGGGTGTTACACTATTAGAAAGAGCTCGATGCCTACTGTTGAATGCCGGATTAGATAGAAGTTTTTGGGCTGAAGCACTCAATACGGCTTGCTATGTAATCAATAGGTCTTCTGCCACCGCAATTGATTGTAAGACTCCGATTGAAGTTTGGTCTGGAAAGCCCGCAGATTATTCGAAGCTTCATGTTTTTGGATGCCCCGTGTATTATCATGTTAGTAAAGGAAAGTTAGATCCGAGAGCCAAGAAAGGCATTTTCATGGGATACGGTGATGGGGTTAAAGGCTATCGAATTTGGTCACCATCTGAAAGAAGAGTTATTCTTAGCCGAGATGTGACATTTGATGAGGATTACTTGTTTCGTGTGAAACAAGATCCAGCTGAATCGAAGCTTCAAGAGGGTGTTCTCGAAAAGGTGGAGGATGTTCCTAAACAGGTAGAGCATGTTGTTCTAGAAGATATGGATCACGATGCTACTTCACCAGTAGTTGATACAGATGATCAACCAAGTTCACCACATTTGGAAAATGAGCAAGATAGGTCTATAGCCCATGATAGACCTCATAGAAATGCAAAAGCCCATATCGATTTGGTTTTAAGGACTACGCCGCATACTAAGTAGCTGAAGAGGTGGAGTCTCTTGATCCGACTACTTATCGAGAGGCTATTACTTCTAAAGAGGCTGATATGTGGATTGCGGCTATGGGTGAAGAGATAGAATCTCTTCATAAGAACAATACATGGGAATTGGTGAAACTACATGAAAGAAGGAAAGTTATTGGTTGTAAGTGGGTTTTCAAGCTGAAAACTGGCTTACCGGGCTCGGACATCATTAGATTCAAGGCAATCGATTACAATGAGATTTTTGTCCCCAGTGGTACGTCATACATCTATTCGGGTGTTACTATCCTCGGTAGCACATCACGACTTGGAGTTAGAACAATATGTAAAGACCGCATTTCTTCACGGTGACCTTGAGAAGAAATTTATATGAGCCAACCCGAAGGTTTCGTTGTTCAAAGAAAAGAAGACTACGTTTGTAAGCTCCGAAAATCTCTCTACGGTTTGAAGCAGTCTCTGAAACAATGGTATAAGAGATTTGACAGCTTTATGGTAAAACATGGTTTTAGTAGAAGTGCTTATGATTGTTGTGTCTATCATAAAAAGGTAGCATCTGGATCACTTATCTATTGGCTCTTGTATGTTGATGATATGCTCGTAGCGGCTAAAGACATGAACGAGGTTAATAAGTTAAAGATTCTTCTCAACACAGAATTTGATATGAAAGATTTGGGAGCAACTCGAAAGATTTTGGGTATGGAAATAATTCGAGATCGAAAACATGGTAAGCTTTTCTTATCACAGAAAAGTTATATCGAGAAGATTATTTCTCGTTTTGGCATGAGTTCGGCAAAATCGGTAAATACTCCTTCCTCGGCAAATTTCCGTTTATCTACCGCTTGTGCACCTCAAAGTGAAGCAGAGACAGAGTATATGTCACGAAATACCCTATGCTAGTGCTGTTGGGAGTTTGATGTATGACAGGGTTTGCACAAGGCCGAATATAGTTGATTCGTTGTGAAGTGAGTGGTGAAAACAAACACAATATCAACGTATATCAAAATATCCGTAAGATTCGACAAATCGACCCTTTAAGAAAAAGGTCAACGTGCCAAACCTCACGGGTGTGATAAAAGTGATACCGGGAAGTGATTTCCCCGGGTCGTGTCCCAACGAGGTGTGAAATTGACGGGATCGTTGAGTTTTGTGATAAGGACTTGAATGGTTAAACGAATTTTGGATTTTGATTACACTACAAATTAAAGAACGGAAATGAAAATAAAGCATGTAAAACAAAGAAAACACTAAACAAACTACGACTAAGCCTAAGAAACAATAAAACAACGCTAAATTACATCCTAGGGTGTTAAAATGCAAAAACGCTAAAAACCGGGAACACACCGAGCCCCGAAAGTGAAAAATAATGCAATTTAAGTCCTACGAGGGCAAAAACAATTTTCCTACATTCTAAATGACTAAAAATAATTTTAGGAAAAAAGCCGGGAATATTTTTTTTGACTTTTAAATTAATTTCTACGAATTAAGAACGATTTAACACTAATTAAATGATTAAAAATACTAAACTAATGAGGAAAAATCTGAAAATTTCACAAAAACTTCTTAAAGTCCTACTGATTATGAGAAAATTTAAAAACTTGGGTGGTGCTTTTGAAAATAAGCTAGGAATAAGCTCCAAAGAGCTTAAAGCTAAACTGCCTAACAACCCTTAAAGAATTAATAGTGCAAAGGATGAACGAGAAAAGTCCCAAGGGCAGATGGTTTGTGGTGTTGTGTTAGTGTATTGAGCTGAGAGACCAGGGTTCGAATCCCTTGGCTCTCTTTTTTTGAAAACTATTTTTTTCTTTGAATTTTTTCTTTTGGGACTTGATTATAAGACCAACATAAGCACTTTTTGCAAAAACTTTATTTATGAAACTTTTGGAATAAGCAGTTAAGACTGCTTATTCACCACAGTAAGGACATGATTCAAACAAGCTCATCTAGATGGATTTTACAAGCCCAAATTGTGACAAACTAGGCTGAGGATGGAAAATGGGAGTAAGCAAAATTTATACCATGTATGATTGGGGAGCTAAACTAAGCTAACACAGCAGTTAAGCACAAAAGAAAATTAAAGATAACAAGCGATTGAGGCTGCTTAGTTATATCGATCCACACAAGAACCAACCAAACACACCCTTTTGTTGTTTTCTTTTTGAAACTTGTTATCAAGACCAAGTTAAACACTTTTGTAAAATGAAACTTTTGAAAAGATGGCAATAAGCGGTTTGGATCGCTTATTGCTCATTATTTAGGCGATGCAAACAAACACCTGTTAAGCCAAATACCAAACACTCTTTAAGCACTTTTAGGAGCAAATCAAGAATAAGAATTCCCAACATAAAAGAGCAATCTGACTTAGCACTCAATTTGAAATAAGCAAATATAAGCTAAGCTAATCTATAAGGAAAACCAGTGGGCATAATAAGCTCAACTAATGGGAATTCTAAAACTGGACTAAACATGAAACAATCAATTAGAGTTTAATGATAAGCACTAAGGGGCACTTAAATATGATCTAAACCTAACTAAGCTACCTAAACACACTATAGTAGACCTAAATAAGCAATAGACAAAGACTGATAAGCAAAAAAAAGAGAGAACAAAGGGGTGACCTGTTGAGCTAAATCTGAGAAAAAAACCGACTAAGGGGTCTTTTAGAGCTTATTTTAAGTCGCAAAACTTCCAAGACCTTGAAAAGCTGCACACACACGATTAAGGTGGTAGAGATGAAGTACAAACCAAGTTAGGGACAGAGATAAGCTATTAAAAGCTTGAAAATAGTGAGATCGACTTGGCCATTTGACATGTTATTCTTGATGGTTACGAGGCAACAAGGAAATGGACACAAGCGAGTTTTCAAATGTACTTTGAGCTAAGCTAGATTAGTCCTAGATGCATACAAGCTTATAATTCATTGAGTTGGGGTTGCAAACACTTAAGAAAAACCATTTTTACACATCTTGACAACCAAATAAGCTGAGAAAATGGTGTGAACAGGAGCTTCTTAACCGACGAGAACATGACTCCATTTTTGTTCACCAAACTTTTGTTCCAATGTGACACAAGGTAAAATCCTTTTGAAAACTTACTTATACCTCAATTTACTTTGACCTTGAGAGTCAAAATCGATGAAAAAAAGCAGTTAAGTCCAAAGATAAGCTAATTCCAAACACCCATTTCAAAGCAGGTTTGTGACCCTATTTTTTCTTTCCTTTTTTTACGAGATTGGATTCAAACAATTGATAACAATGAAGTTATAAATAACAAGAGAGCTGAAATTAACTAAAAGAGATTTTTCATTAAACTTAAAATGGAAATTACAAAAGAAAATGTAAACTAAAAAACTTCTAAAAACTAGGGTGCCATTATACATTGGCTTACAATCCTATTTATACTACTCTTCAGGTCTTCTTTCTTCTCGACTTCTCTCTCTTCACTCTTGTCTCTTACATTGTAAGGTTCTTTGCTTCCAAAGCCCGACAATGATGGGACTAGTGTGTTGGGAGTAGGGAGGAGATATGTTGGTGGTGGTTTGGTTTTGCGAGAAAAGGAGAGCGAAAAGAAAGAAGAAAGGAGGCGATGTCGGTTGGGTGTTGGTTGGAGGGACAGGGTTTGTTATTTTGAAACGTGGGTTGTGGTCGGGTCATGGGATTGGACCGGGTAGATATGTTGGGCGGGGGTGTTTAAGTTTGGGCTTGGGTTTATTTTAGGTCCGGATTGGTTTAGCTTAATAACAAATAAGGACCATAATTGTAATATCTCAAAACCAAAGGACCAAAGATGTAAACCGAAATTTCGGGGGTCAAACATGTAACTTATGACGAGTAGTCAAGGGTTGGTATTGCCAACTTTACTAATCCAAGGGTTGATTTTGACATTTTGAAATTCCCAAGGACTAGTTTTGACCAATTTGGATTTTCGGGGACTAAGCTGTAATTTTCTCACAACTTTTAGATTTTCCACCAAAGGACTAAATATTACAATTTGTGATTTTAAAAGACCTTTGGTGACTTTTCTTTTGAAATTTTGGCTCGGGGCTATTTTTGATAATTTTGTAAACTTGGGGACTAAAGCGCAATTTTGCAAATTTGATATGTTTTTCATCGATTTTGATATTTTGCATTTAAAACACATAAAACACGATTTGTGATATTTTGATCATTTGATGTGTTTCGAGTGTTTTCGGATGATTTTGCGTTTATTTTGTACAAAATGATGAGTATTTACACACTCATCAATCCCCACATCGAGATATTGCTAGTCCCTAGCAATGATTTGAAAAACATAATGGATTTTAATCTCTTTACGAAAGCCATTACTTACGGAGTAGCCAAATGTTTCGAGTTCAAGTAAGAACCATGGTACAAATAACCATGTGATTTTGAGCAAACCACCGACTTTCAACGGTTTGATTTTGTCTTTACGGAAGCCGTACCCATACGGACTAGCCAACTCTTAGATAAATTATCAATATTATCTTTGGTGAGTGATTACCAATTATGGTTTTCCATCGCCTTTACCACAAGCCATAAACTTGCGGGCTAGCCAACTCTTCACTTTTTAGGATATGGTGAGTTGAATACCATACAATTTTGGGCAAATTGCAAGCCATATAAGCGGTTTGATATATCTTTACCAAGAGCCGTTTGCTCTGGATTAGCCAATCCTTTTGTCTTCTGAGACATGGCGGATGATAACCGGATGAGAAAGTGTAGAACACTTACTCAAAAAAAATTTTGGCCAAAAGCGGGGATTAGGCGATATAATTACATGATAAAATTCATGAGAATCCCCCACACTTAGAAATGAATATTGCCCTCAATATTCAAAATACCGCGGTTATGCGAAACAAAAACGTAAAAGGAAATACTATGGCCTTTATTTAGAAAGATGATTTTTTTTTTTTTTTTTTTTTTTTTATATATATCATGTGGGTAACTCCCACACTTAGGTGGTAGAAAGGGTGAGAAGGCGAAATATGGGTGAAAACCCATATGGCATACTCTTGTTTTGATTCCCGAGTCGCTAGCTTGACTCGACCCCAATTCATTGGTTCATGGGAAGCAAGGTGGAAGAAACAATCTCCATCGGACTTTCATTAAAGATGTTTGGACAAACATTGAAATACGTGAAAGTTCCACACCGATGAGATATACATAGAACCGGCTCAAAATATGATATATGGAAATGCCGGGATCAAAGATAATGTCTTCATTCCCGAAGGAGTGAAGAACAAGAGAAGCCACGGGATAGGTGAAGAAGAGATAGAAAGTCATGATAAACATCATGACTAACTCATCTTCATCTATAGGAGGATCCATAATTTCGGATTATGAATCTCATCATTTAAGCTTATTTGATCAAGACAATTCTCGGGTGTCTAGATCAAAGTAGAATTTATCATACTCCAGCGGAGATATGATATGAATGAGTTCATCCGAGAACTCCATGAAAGTGAATGAATCATATTCGAATTGATATGAGTGGGTTCATGGCGAACTCCTCAAAAGTAAATGATTCATGAGCGAGGAGAAATTATGAGAATGAGAAGTGGTATCGCCACTAATCTTCTCTCCCATATTATCAAAGCAGGAGGCTTTCATTTCGGATTAGAATCATCGGAAGAATGTCACTATCCTTAATGGGGATAGGAGATGAAATAGGTTTCTCGTTGAAAGCCTCGATTTTAGAAATGAGAAGGCGACATTCAATAATGTTGCTCGAAGAGCTTCATCTTTGATTTCGGTGTCGATAACTTCATCATTCTCTTCTTCTAAGCTAACAAGCTCGGAAGGTGAATCTTCCACATAAACGATGTCTCCACAAGATAACGAATCGTCATCATCGAATCGGAGAGCATCTCAACATGATCATTTTGGAAGACAAGAGGAGGAGGATATCACACATGATCAAGAATTCCTGTGACTCTCACGGGATTGGGACAAGGTCCTCAACACTAGACTTTATCAATTCGTCCGATTCCTTTTCGAGGAGCAGTGTCGAGATGCTCGTCCCCATAATAAGAGAGTGAGTGGGAGCCTCGGGTGTGATAGCAGTTGTTTGAGATGGAATCTCAGCTGCTTTGGAATATCAACCGGCGAGGGGTTGAGAAATATTACTTTTAAAGGATAAAACCCTCCTCGTCATCGTCATAGAGAGCTGCATTGAGAAATTGGGAACGCCTTAGAGCTGCATGCTCTAGGGCTAATAATTCTTCCCTAGATTCTCGGGCCTTTCGCTCTTCGGCAAGTAATTCTCCTATGGTCTTTTCACCACTCACTTGATTCTTAAAATTACTCATCATATCCTCAAGTGTTTTCATTGCGGTTTCAAGATCCTAGGAGATTTCATGAGACAACGGCTCAGGTGGAGTTGGAGCCGTATGGTGCTGTGGAGGTTGGAAATTATCACACATGTGAGAGTCATAATTGTTACAAGGAACTGGGTTCCTTATTTGACAATCAGAGCTGTAATGGGGACCTCCACAGTACTCACAGAAGAGAACTGTTGAGTGCAGACAGTGAATCATATGGATTTTGGTCATAACCAAAACTACGAGCATCACCGGAAAACTGTTCATAGACAAACGTATTTCGGATTGACACTCAAATCCTTGGTGAGGACCTCCACAAAATTCACAGCGGTATGTTGATTATATGAAGAATAGTCGGGTTGTGGTGGGTAATGGGAAAAGTTAGAGGAGTCGTTAAATGAGTTACGATTCGGATTATAATCAAATGAATTACTTGAACCACAAAACAAACAACTCCGTTATGGATATCATTACCACATCGTACACATGTACACCAACGATGGGGTGAACCAAAGAGAGGCTCACCACAACCGACACAAGGAATAAACGATTGCATTTGAGAGTTATGAAGAGAATCGGTTTATCCAAAGAATCAACAAAACCAACATTGTGATCCGAATGACTATCAAGTCTCGAAGAACATTCGAGAAAAATCCGGAGGTGGGACAAGTGGTGTGCTCGAGAGCTAGCAATTTCCACCACTTCCGTTATGGTCTCCGGTTACGGTTCTTGAGAAACATGAAGATTAGGCAAGTCATTCTTGCTAATCACCGGTGTTCGACAGGTTCATCGTAATCAATTCTAATTCTCGACTGTTTTCGTCGGCTTGAATTTGTTCGATTAGATTACGACTCTATCTTCAAAGAAAGTGTCCTCGTAATCCTCGGTGGGTGCTTGGGGTAGCTCCGACGTTTGAGCTGGTTTGTCAAGATTAGAATGTATTTCGGGTTGTGGCGGGTGGTCGAAATAACTTTGGAAAGAATTTTGATGGATAATTCGCACGAATTGCAAAATTCGCTTGACTAGGCCCTCCACACCGCTCACACATTTCGGCGATGAAGTCGACATAAGAATTAAACATATAGAGGATTAAGAAGAGAATCAAATGGTTGAGAGGATACGAAGAATAGAATTAAGCGGCAAAAGAGGTAAGAGAAATAGAATCAACGAATAAGAGGAATGAGAAGAATATTTTTGGATTTTTGGATGAAAATATAAACTTCACGAGGAAGGTTCTTCAAGTCACTAATCAAAGAACTTCACGATATTGTAAGATTATCACCTCCTCCCGTGGCGCCAAAATTTGATTCGTTGTGAAGTGAGTGGTGAAAACAAACACAATATCAACGATATCAAAATATCCGTAGATTCGACAAATCGACCCTTTAAGAAAAAGGTCAACGTGCCAAACCTCACGGGTGTGATAAAAGTGATACCGGAAGTGATTTCCCGGTCGTGTCCCCAACGAGGTGTGAAATTGACGGGATCGTTGAGTTTTGTGATAAGGACTTGAATGGTTAAGCAATTTTGGATTTTGATTACACTACAAATTAAAGAACGGAAATGAAAATAAAGCATGTAAAACAAAGAAAACACTAAACAAACTACGACTAAGCCTAAGAAACAATAAAACAACGCTAAATTACATCCTAGGGTGTTAAAATGCAAAACGCTAAAAATTAAGGAACACAAGAGCCCGAAGTGAAAAATAATGCAATTTAAGTCCTACGAGGGTAAAAACAATTTTCCTACATTCTAAATGACTAAAAATAATTTTAGGAAAAAGCGGAATATTTTTTTGACTTTTAAATTAATTTCTACAATTAAGAACGATTTAACACTAATTAAATGATTAAAAATACTAAACTAATGAGGAAAAATCAAAAATTTCACAAAAACTTCTTAAAGTCCTCTGATTATGAGAAAATTTAAAAACTTGGGTGGTGCTTTTGAAAATAAGCTAGAATAAGCTCCAAAGAGCTTAAAGCTAAAGCGCCTAACAACCCTTAAAAATTAATAGTGCAAAGGATGAGCGAGAAAAGTCCCAAGGGCAGATGGTTTGTGGTGTTGTGTTAGTGTATTGGGCTGAGAGACCAGGGTTCGAATCCCTTGGCTCTCTTTTTTTGAAAACTATTTTTTTCTTTGAATTTTTTCTTTTGGGACTTGATTATAAGACCAACATAAGCACTTTTTGCAAAAACTTTATTTATGAAACTTTTGGAATAAGCAGTTAAGACTGCTTATTCACCACAGTAAGGACATGATTCAAACAAGCTCATCTAGATGGATTTTACAAGCCCAAATTGTGACAAACTAGGCTGAGGATGGAAAATGGGAGTAAGCAAAATTTATACCATGTATGATTGGGGAGCTAAACTAAGCTAACACAGCAGTTAAGCACAAAAGAAAATTAAAAGATAACAAGCAGTTGAGACTGCTTAGTTGTATCAGTCCACACAAGAACCAACCAAACACACCCTTTTTGTTGTTTTTCTTTTTGAAACTTGTTATCAAGACCAAGTTAAACACTTTTTGTAAAAATGAAACTTTTGAAAAGATGGCAATAAGCGCTTTGATCGCTTATTGCTCACTCTTTAGGCGATGCAAACAAACACCTGTTAAGCCAAATACCAAACACTCTTTAAGCACTTTTTAGAGCAAATCAAGAATAAAATTTCCAACATAAAGAGCAATCTTACTTAGCACTCAACTTGAAATAAGCAAACATAAACTAAGCTAATCTATAAGGAAAAGCAGTGGGCACAATAAGCTCGACTAATGGGAATTCTAAAAGCTGGACTAAACATGAAACAATCAATAAGAGTTTAATGATAAGCACTAATGGGCACTTAAATATGATCTAAACCTAACTAAGCTACCTAAACACACTATAGTAGACCTAAATAAGCAATAGACAAACACCGATTAAGCAAAAAGAGGGAACAAAGGGTGACTGTTGAGCTAAATCTGAGTCATGCAAACCAACTAAGAAGTGCATTTAGAGCTTATTTTTAAACTACAAAAGAGCTTCCAAGACCTTGAAAAGCTGCACACACACGCTAAGGTGGTAGAGATGAAGTACAAACCAAGTTAGGGACGAGATAAGCTATTAAAAGCTTGAAAATAAGTGAGATCGACTTGGCCATTTGACATGTTATTCTTGATGGTTACGAGGCAGCAAGGAAATGGACACAAGCGGTTTTCAAATGTACTTTGAGCTAAGCTAGATTAGTCCTAGATGCATACAAGCTTATAATTCATTGAGTTGGGGTTGCAAACACTTAAGAAAAACCATTTTACACATCTTGACAACCAAATAAGTGAGAAAATGGTGTGAGCAGAGCTTCTTAACAGACAGAACATGACTCCATTTTTGTTCACCAAACTTTTGTTCCAATGTGACACAAGGTAAAATCCTTTTGAAAACTTACTTATACCTCAATTTACTTTGACCTTGAGAGTCAAAATCGATAAAGAAAAGCAGTTAAGTCAAAAGATAAGCTAATTCCAAACACCCATTTCAAAGCAGTTTGTGACCCCTATTTTTTTCTTTCCCTTTTTTTCTGAGATTGGATTCAAACAATTGATAACAATGAAGTTATAAATAACAAGAGAGCTGAAATTAACTAAAAGAGATTTTTCATTAAACTTAAAATGGAAATTACAAAAGAAAATGTAAACTAAAAAAAACTTCTAAAAACTAGGGGTGCCATTATACATTGGCTTACAATCCTATTTATACTACTCTTCTAAGGTCTTCTCTCTTTCTTCTCAGCTTCTCTCTCTTCACTCTTGTCTCTTACATTTGTAAGGTTCTTTGCTTCCAAAGCCCGACAATGATGGGACTAGTGTGTTGGGAGTAGGGAGGAGATATGTTGGTGGTCGGTTTGGTTTTGCGAAAAGGAGAGCAAAAGAAAAGAAAGGAGGCGATGTCAGTTGGGTGTTGGTTGGAGGGGACAGGTTTGTTATTTTGAAACGTGGGTTGTGGTCGGGTCATGGGATTGGACCGGGTAGATATGTTGGGCCAGGGGTGTTTAAGTTTGGGCTTGGGTTTATTTTAGGTCCGGATTGGTTTAGCTTAATAACAAATAAGGACCATAATTGTAATATCTCAAAACCAAAGGACCAAAGATGTAAAACTGAAATTTCCAGGGGTCAAACATGTAACTTATGACGAGTAGTCAAGGGTTGGTATTGCCAACTTTACTAATCCAAGGGTTGATTTTTGACATTTTTGAAATTCCCAAGGACTAGTTTTGACCAATTTGGATTTTCGGGGACTAAGCTGTAATTTTCTCACAACTTTTAGATTTTCCACCAAAGGACTAAATATTACAATTTGTGATTTTAAAAGACCTTTGGTGACTTTTCTTTTGAAATTTTGGCTCGGGGCTATTTTTGATAATTTTGTAAACTTGGGGACTAAAGCGCAATTTTGCAAATTTGATATGTTTTCATCGATTTTGATATTTTGCATTTAAAACACATAAAACACCGATTTGTGATATTTTGATCATTTGATGTGTTTACGAGTGTTTCGAGATGATTTTGCGGTTTATTTTGTACAAAATGATGAGTATTTACACACTCATCAATAGTTCACGCGATGAGTGTAGTGTCTCGCTATATGGCTCATCCCGGAAAGAGCATTGGAATGCGGTGAAATGCATTTTTCGTTATTTGAAAGGACATCGATGTTGGCCTTATTTACGGTGATGAACGTGAATATTTGGTCATGAGCTACTCAGATTCAGATTATCTGCGGATCTTGATGCAAGAAGATCCTTGACGGTTATGTTTTCACTATTGGAAATTCGGTTGTAAGTTGGAAAGCTACATTACAACCATCAGTTGCTTTATCTACTACTGAAGCCGAGTATATGGCTTTAACGAAGCGGCGAAGGAAGGAATTTAGTTGAAAGGTTTGATTGAAGATCTTGGTTTCCTCAAGATCCAAATGACCGTGTTTTGTGATAGCATAAGTGCTATTTGCTTGACGGACTAAACACATAGATGTTCGTTATCACTTTATTCGCATGCGGAAAGAAGAATCAAAGCAAAGAAGATTGGCACTCAAGAGAATCACGCAAATGTGTTTACTAAACCGGTTCCTTTGAGCAAATTTCAATCCTTGTTTGGATTTGCTCAATATCAATAATTGGAAATATGGTATTACTTAGGAGTTGAAGTCAAGGTGGAGATTGTTAGTTGGTTTGACTTTGACCTCCTAAGGGCGCTTTGGTAATTTAGGTGCATTAGTTATTTAAGTATCTGAAATTTCCTTTTGTATGCTCGGTTATTCACTTATATATAACCAATAGCAGATATTGAA
Source organism: Chrysanthemum lavandulifolium (assembly GCA_022545495.1). Taxonomy (NCBI): domain Eukaryota; kingdom Viridiplantae; phylum Streptophyta; class Magnoliopsida; order Asterales; family Asteraceae; genus Chrysanthemum; species Chrysanthemum lavandulifolium. Next base: position 74,508,213 of record CM040244.1, on the reverse strand, counting down.
CTTCTGTAACACACTTTTGATAAATAGAAATATACCAGCTCTTTTGCTCCAAAATTATGATGTTTGCACCTCTTATGTTCTGATCTGGTCTTTTGCTGCTGGTCTTGCTCCTTTTGCCTCTGATTTTTGTTCCCCTTATCCTAACAGTAGCTATGGATCATATCCACATGAACTTCCCGAAGCTCATCAATATCCACTTTGTAATTGACAAACCACCCTGAATGATCACTGGACATCTCATACACATTTAGGTCAGATTCCACCAAATGCAGATGGCCTCGTGACTCCCCAAAGTAAAGTGGTGCTATTATGTTGTAATACCCTCAACAGTATGCCACCCTCCCGGGCAAAGGCAATGGTAACTTCTTCAAATGTTCGGCATCGAGAGTTTAAATTATAACATATCACGACACGATGGATCCCAATAAATAGCTCCATTCCAATTAACTCCAAGGGTGAAAAACATATTATAGTAGTTCTATGAGAAAGATTTATCTAAAATCTTCCATTTTCTAGTATCAGACGAGTAGATTTGAGTCTGAAACAGATCTTGGCCCTGAACCTGAAACAACACTCCATCTACCTTTGCCGACGAATACAAAAACTTTGTAATGAACAGTCTTTTTGATGGTGCGCTAGACCCATAAAATGAATAGTATTACGAGAGTTCTTGCCTCAAGGAACAGACGGGATGATGGAAAATTTCTTAGTCATGCGTTGGGTTTTCCTGATTTTGCCTCTCGTATTCACCATTTTTTCGATGTGTTTACGTGTGTTGAAAAAGGTCTATTTAAGGTGTGTTTTACAATGAAAGTTTGCAATGGAAGCGATGAAAAGTTAAACAAGATAGTAATGAAAGATTTGACTAAGAATCACTTGTTGGTTTGAATTTGTCAAGATTTTCAAAAACAAATAAATTTTGAATCAAGAAATAAATGTTGGTACATCTAACATGTTTCGATATAGATCAAGGTATTCATGACGTGTTGAAATGTGGTGAACCAAGAGATGCACAATGAGTCACAGGCCTAATAAATAATTGAAATATTCTAGTTAGGTTCGTAAAGAACTAACCGGATTCTGGCCCAAAGGCTCGGTGTAACTAAGTGTTCCACGTACATAAATAGAAGCTTATAAATTTTATCTTTTATAAGTCTTTAGTTATGGGCTTCTAATACCTTCTGAACTTTAATTACTTAATCTCAAAGTTATTAGGTTAGTCGATTGCTTTGGTTTTGGAGTGTTAAACATGGTTCCTTTGGCAAGCTTGTTAGTAGAGAAGTTATTTGTGAGTTAGATGTACCTATTGTTTTCAAGTTGTTTTTCCTTAATTTAATCCGTAAATCTCACAAATTAAAACAATAGTCCTTCACATTCTAAAATTGTTTGAAGTTTCAATCTAGACTATGACTTTATTTTACATAGAATTGTACAATTATTTCATAGGATGACCCATCCGAAATTTAGAGATAGACCAAAGCTGTAAAGCTAGGTGGTCCTAACTCTGTCTGCCCGGATGGAAAAAGACTAAGTGTAGACCGCCGAGGCGGTTTATCAACACTTGATTTAAGTTTCACATTCGGTAAGGTCCGTCAAAACCGGATCTATTGAGAAATTCGAGCTATATATTAATGCGAAATGGATATCTTGAAATTGTTAGTCGATTAGTATAAGGCTTAGGCACATTATGTGTTTAGGCCCATATTGTATCCTATATATATTTATCATGTACCAAACATTATATTCATTCAATATACATAAACTTACATGGTATCACCCCTAACCGATCCACTCTTCGCCTAATTTTTATTCGTTTAGTATTATTGTTTCTCGACCTTGTGTGTTGTCGAGGTGTGTTTGATTGTTTGTCGACCAAGTGTGTTGTCGACCACCCTTGTTTCACGATTTCGTAAACCCTTACGATTATTAAAACCAATCGTTATCAGCCTTAAACGATTATTTAAACCAATCGTTACCACCTGTCCTCAAAGTATTCGCATATACAATGATCGCATAATATAAACCCATTGTCTCAAAGTTTGTTATTTATTCAGTTTGTTACCACCTGTCTACAAAACAACCCAGATTCCCTCGTGTTATTATTTTATTCAAATCCTTAATACTATTTTGTTTCTCGATTGTATTATTTGTTATCAGTTTCCCATCATGACCGGCACCAATTTAACAACTAATGAACTCGAAATCTTGCAAGGCCTCTTAGTCAACCTTGGATATAATGGTTTGACTCCCACTGTGAACAATACTCCTCGTGTGCAACATAATATTACTCCTTCGGTGACACTGTCTCACAATATTACTCCTACTATGGCTTTTTATTCGAGTCCACATTATGCTTCTATGTCAGGCCCACCGGGTTTTGTTAATCCAACACAAGTCTCAGGTTATGCACCAGGTTCTTTTGGACCTCGGCTTATGCACCGAGCTCCACAACTAGTCCACGCGGTTCCAAGGGGTCCGGTTTGGTATCGCGAGGTCACCGGGGTCGGGGTTGAGAATGCACATGTGGTGCACTGGATTTCAAGGGAATCATATTGCTACACAAGGTCAACAAGGGGTCTTTCGTTTCCGGTTCGCTTAGGTACGCAGTTCATCAAGGAGGTCGGGGGTCCAATTGGTCAAACTAGTCAACGGGTCCCGCTGGTCAAGAAACTATTTGGCCACATGCTTTTCTGTCGGGACTCTACCGGATACTACTTCCAGAATTAGAATATGGACACAGTGCGTCCTCACATCTTAATGATAATGTCAATAATCTTAGTGATGTTTTTAATTCGTGTATTTATTCATCTGTTCTTTGTTGGTGACGGGCATTCTATTCCGTTACTAACTCGACATAGTATTTTGCCTACGCCTTTTAGCCTCTTCATTTAAATAATGTTTTAATTACTCCTAATATCGTCAAAATTTGATTTACATTCGTCAATTTGTTTGTGACAATTATTGTCTCGTTGAATTTGATCCCTTTGGTTTTTCATTAAAGACTTTCATACTCGTCGAGTGCTACTCCGTGTGATAGCACCGAGATCTATACCGTCACGCAGCCCTCTCCTATTCCTCAAGCCTATCTCACTAGTCAAGATATCGTGGCATCAACGACTTGGACATCCGGAAGTGAAGTGCTACATCGTGTTATTTCCAATAATTCTATTTCGTGTAATAAGGAGAAGTCTCCGTGCTTTGTCATGCGTGTCGACTTGGCAAACACGTGAAACTTCCGTTTGTTAATTCTTCTACTTTAGTTCGGTCTTCTTTTGACATTATTCACTCGGATTGTGGACTTCCCCAATTCCGAGTCTCGTCTGTTTTCGGTACTATGTTTTATTTTTAGATCATTATTCACGGTTTGTTTGGGTTTATCCTTTAGTTAATAAATCGATGTTTTTCCAAATTTTTGTTGTTTCGTAATTTTGTTAAAACTCAATTTAAGAGTGAAATTAAGTCGTTTCAGTGTGATCATGGTGGTGAATTTGATAACCACTCATTTCATAAATTATTTGCCGACAATGGGATTGAATTTAGATTTTCTTGTCCACGCACTTCCCAACAAAATGGAAAATCCGAAAGGATCTATTTCAAGCTCATCTCCCTCCTAACTATTGGGTTGAAGCCCTCAACATGGCCGTTTACCTCTTGAATATATTACCATCACGTGCTATTCACAATGAAGTCCCATACACCCGCCTTACTGGCACTACACCAGCTTATAGTCTTTTACGTGTTTTTGGGTGTCTTTGTTACCCTCATCTTGATGCTAACCACAAACTTGGAGCCCGTGCTACACCTTCCATCTTTTTGGGCCATGCTACTAATCATCGTGGCTATCGTTGTCTAGACCTAAACACCAATAAAATAATCATTTCCCGACATGTTACGTTTGATGAAACCGTTTTTCCGTTTGGTTCCACGATTCCCAATGTCAGTCCGTTGTATGATTTTTTGGACAACACCTCAAATTTAATCTCCAATATAATCAAACAGTCACCTACATCTACTACTGCTTCACCTCAACCTCAACCTAACCCCCCTGCTCCTACTATCCACACTGATGAGCGTAATTCTCCTACACACGGTCTACCTTCCCCAACTGCGCCTCATATTACCACCCCACTTCCCACCCATGCCACTAGTACATCTAACCACCATCTTACCCCCGTTTCCGTTTCCCAAGATCCACCAACTCCAACTGTTAATCCGAATTCGGTTTCGATTCATCCCATGGTCACACGTTCTCGTGTCGGGACTACTCGTCCTAATCCTAAGTATGCTGGTCATGTGTCCATTGTTTCTCCTTCACCTAGGTCGTATAAGGATGCTCTTGATGATCCAAATTGGCGAAATGCTATGTTTGATGAATATAATGCGCTTATTAAGAATAAAACTTGGACTTGTGTACCTCGTCTCCGGGTGTCAATATTGTTAGGTGATGTGGTTATTTCGCCATAAGTATTTGGTGATGGCACTCTTAGTAGGTACAAGGCACGTCTTGTTGCCAATGGTAGCACACAGTGGAGGAGTAGATGTTGATGAGACATTTAGTCCGGTTGTTAAACCGGCACCATTCGGATCGTTTTAGTTTAGCTATTTCTCGACATTGGCTGTTCATCGCCTTGATGTCAAGAATGCGTTTTGCATGGTGATTTGGTGAAACGGTTTATATGCATCGCCCACCGGTTTTCGGATCCCGAGCATCCGGATTATGTTTGTTTATTACACGTTCTCTTTATGGTCTTAAGCAGCGCCTCGGGCATGGTTTCAATGGTTTCTCGCTTATATTCTTCTTGGGGTTTACTTGAGTCGATGTGATTCTTCTTTATTTATTTACCGGCTGGGTGATGATAATCTTTTACGCTACTATATGTGGATGATATTGTGCTTCTCGCTTCCTCGATAGTTTATTACAACGGATTATTGCGTCTTTGCATAAGGAGTTCTCTATGATGATTTGGGTGCTCTTAATTATTTTTGGGTGTATCGATTCTGCGTGACTCTTCCGGGATGTTTTGTCACAACGTAAGTATGCTATGGAGATTTTGGAGCGCACATATGGTTGGTTGTAACCCTTCTCGGACTCTGTTGACGCCGAGTCTAAGTTGGGTGATGATGGTGATCCGGTTTCGATCCTAAGTTATATCGAGTCTTGCGGGTTCTCTTCAAGATCTCACTTTCACTAGACCCGATATTACTTATCTTTGTGCGGCAGTTTGTCTATATATGCATGATCCTCGCGAGCCTCATTTTACTTGCTCTCAAGAGGATTTTACGGTATGTTCGGGACTTTGGCTTATGGTTTACGCTTATTTTCTTCTACCATCGATTCCTTGGTTGCTTATACGGATGTTGATTGGGTGGGTTGCCTACCACCGCCACTACATCGGGTTATTGTGTTTTCTTGGCAACAACTTACTTTCATGGTCATCTAAACGTCGCCCAACGATTTCTCGTTCCAAAGGCCGAGGCTAAGTATCGTGGTGTTGCCAATGTCAGTCTCGAGACATGTTGGCTTCGAATTTACTACGTGAGCTTCATACACCATTGTCCTCTGCTACTATTGTTTATTGTGATAATGTGAGTCTGATGTACTTGTCCTCTAATCCTGCTCAAAGATCGGCAAGACAAAGCATATTGAGATTGATATTCATTTTGTTCGTGATTTGGTTGCTCTTGGTCAAGTTCGAGTTCGCATGTTCCTTCTCGGTTTCAATATGTTGATATTTTTACCAAGGGTTTACCTTCGTTTTGTTTCTTTGAGTTTCGTGACTGAGAGTGTTCGGTCTCCTCCGCTCAAACTGCGGGAGTGTTAGTCGATTGGTATAAGGCTTAGGCTCATTATGTGTTTAGGCCCATATTGTATCCTATATATATTTATCATGTACCAAACATTATATTCATTCAATATACATAAACTTACAGAAATCTGGAGTGATCTTACACGAACGAAACTCTTATCAAGATTATTTAATTCTAACCTAGTCTTGTGAAATGGAGAACATGTTCTGATATTGTCTCAGCTTGCAAAAGCTTGTTGTTTGCTGTACCTACATTTAGACCCGACATCGAACATATTCGCAAGAAGCTACAAGAAACTGGATCATATGCAGACCATGCCAGTGGTTCACTGGTTCTATAATTGTGATGCATGTGATTGCATTTGTAGAATAGGATTTTCCCTTTGATTCTTGGTAAATACTGTTTATTCATATTTGGCTTCTTGCATATACATATATTTTATATTTTTAATCTACATATTACAGACATACTTCAATCTTGTTTAGAAAGAAGTTGTGGTTTCAGTATAACGATGAACTTCTGAGTTTCCAATTCTTCCATAGAAATATTTGCCTCCAATACATTTTTGAAAAAGTTTGCTTAGATCGAATATCTGTTTGAAACTCTTTTCGTAGGTGTTGTATTGAATGATCTTCCCAGGAATCCTCACCACCATGAATGTATCTTCTTCTTTTCACCTCTCACAAAATCTAACACTGAATTCATAATAATGTTGGCTTGACCGATCTAGGTAGCTATCCGAAGCTCATCAAGATCCACTTGGTACTTGATAAACCACCCTGAATGATCACTTGACATCTCATACACAATCAGGTGTAAATAACTTTCATCATGAGCAGTTAACACCATATGCAAATGGCCTCGTGACTCCCCAAAGTAAATTGGCGTTGCTTCATTGAAATAGCCTTTAAAAGATGCCACCCTACCCGGCAATGGTGGTGGCAATGGCAGCTTTTCCAAATGTTCTACATCGAGTTTAAAGTACAACGGATCAAGACATGATGGAGCCCAATGGATCGCTCCATTCCAATAAACTCCACTGTAGAAAGACGTAAAATAATCAGACGAGAAAGATTGATTTGAAATTCTCCATTTCCCAGCATCTGACGAGTAGATTTGAATCTGAAACAAATCTTGGTCCGGAATCTGCAACAATACCCCATTTGCCTTTGCACGACGAATACAAACAACTTTGTAATGAACACAATCAGTTGGATGATATGCTAGACCCATAAAAAGAATAGTTTTACGGACATCCCTACCTCCAGGAACAGATGGAATGATTGCAAATTGTTTGGTTGTGGGATTAAATACATAGTATTTACGAGCACGTTGGTCTCCTAGATCACTACAACAAAGCAGTAATCCATTACAAGATTGCACAATTCTGAGACCCTTGATATCAGGATAGAAATCTAGACTACGAAAAGGAGGGGTGCTTTTATCTTCAACATCATATGGAATATACAAATTGCGAACAAAAAGACCAGGTGACCTCGAGGCGTGGTCATACTTGAGAGTAAAATGACGGTGACTCAAAAGTGATAGCCAGTGTTTGGATACAGATTTGAACCGAAGGACGGAAGTAACAGGAAGCCTTCGAAGAATTTCGGTTAAAATGTCATCGTTGGAAACGATTAAAGCTCCAGACTGAGTTGATTGATGATTGGAATCCATAAGGAAGACTGCGAGAAGCAGGTTTCACTGATGATTTTTGCTTTTTTGAGTTGTCTCCTGGTGCTCACCATTTTTTGGATATTGGTTAATCAAGTGTGTTGGAGAAAAGGCGTATTTAAGGTGAGTTTTTCATGGTAAAAGATTGCAATGGAAGCTTATAAAAAACAAGATTGCTATGTAAGCTATATACTTTAATTGAACTAGTCAACAATTTTAACATATAACATTTTGAGGTTGGTGCTTCTAAGTCCTAACTTTATCAATGAATGATTCAACATAAAGTTTTCAAGATCCATTAAAAAAATATGTGAGTTTGAAAATGCACAAAGGATTGCGGGACCAACCCAACAAGTCTGTCCAAAAACCTGAAATATTGGGCAAAATCAGTTCACAGGAGCTATGAGGCCCCAATGCGCGTCCTTGTAATCGAAAATCCTGGTTAGGCCTGGTCAAAACCGCGCTAGTGGGCAACTCAGAGTTTCAGACTGTAAGAGCCATCACGCCCAATGTCAAAATCATTATGCAGGAGCTACGATTGGTATCTGCTAAAATTTCAATATAAAATATTAATCATTTTGTTTCAAACGTGTTAAAACGCTAAAATATGACCGGGTCAGTTGTACATGTAAATAATTAACAGTGAAAATATGCACCCGATATTTCAAATAAGATAATATGCTCCCCTTTTTCGGTTTGAGCATAAACCAATCTCAAGTTCATAAGGCTACATACATGGTTACAATTGGCATACTAATAACTGTTTTATCAATCATGATATAAAATACATTGGGTTTGAAAGTTTGAATGATCTCATTGACACGGCTGAACCTATTAGGTCGCTCCATTGATCACCTGAGTTTCCAATAATTCGAAACCCTTCTTCCACAATCTCTTTCCTCTTGTCTGACTTAAATGACACTGCGGTTTTTCCATGGTCTTCAGCGCCTCTGTTAAGAATATAGTAACTATTAGTTTAGCAAAATGTAAGAAAGAAACCATATGCGTCTAAGGTTATAAACGCTTACCTTAAGATTAGACGGTCCCAATTCTCAAATCCAGCCAGGATCAGATTATTGATAGTGGCATTTCTTTTGTTCTCAGTTCTTCCAGTCAGCAAAAACGTCTTAAACCCTAAGCTTAAAACCTCTTTGTAAACCTTTAAACTAGGATTAATTGGTGGTGCCACTCCTTCAAGGACCCATTTGTCAAATTGAATATGGTCGAACATTTCGGACCTGTGACATTCATAATATCAGTTGTTATATATTGGAACCAATGAAAAAAATGTAAATGAAATCATCAAATGTTGTGTAAGGGTGTTTGGGTAAAGCTTAAGCATCTTCAAAAAGCTCCAAATTTGTAGCTTAAGATTGTAAATTTATTTCTTACAAATAATCAAATAAGCTTTCTCAGCATAGCTTTACCAAAACACGTGTTATGAGCTAATCGTTAGAGGCGTTTGAGTAAGATCATCTGTGCACCTTCTGGGCTTATTGCATTTTGCTAAAGGTATTAAGTACTTTTGGTGAACTGGTGTTTGGGTAAAGTCAAACCGCTTATGATTATGGTTTTAAACTACTTTCAAGAAGCTTTTTTCGTGTGTCTTCCTAAAAAGGCTTGCAGCATTGTTGAGAATGCTTTTCACATATCACATTTATACAAGTGTACACTAACCCAAACACTATATACTACCTTGTGTTTATTACGTATATAAACTAATAAGCCTTTTTTACTAGATAATCATATCAATAAGCTTTATCAAAACACCCTCACATATGTCCAGTGACAGATAATAAGAAAGAGCTGTAGTATATCTGGCACACAAAGAAACAAGTATAATTGGTTTTTGAATCCACTCTCCTCAATACGGGCAAAATTACATGTGGTAATTTTGACTCATTCGTAATAAACAAAATTGTTTTAGGTTATAATAAAGCATCATTGAATCAAGCAGATAAAATTTCTGAGAATTAGGGTCAAACGGGTCGAATGTCTGGGAGTGTTTCAGATTACTTAACACGAGTTTTGAACCATATTTACTATGTAACCAACCCGCCCACACCCAACCCACTCATTTTATAGCAAGAGCATAGGGTTAGTACATCATCCATAACCTATCAGCAAAATCCCTAAATCAAAACCCGATTGCAACATTATTAAACCCCCCACATTCAACTAAATAAAACTCAAAACCCAAAAGCTAAATCCCCAATACCCCATTGCATAATCACAATCATCATTAACATAAACCCGAAAAACATCTTAAACCAAAAATAAAAAGAAACCATACCCATAACCATGTTGACCATAATAAGGCAAATTCGAAAGCAATGTCTCATCAATATCAAAAATCCAAACATCCATTCCATCTTCATTCACCACAAAACTTTTCGCAAACTCAATCGCTTCATTCGACACCATCTCAATATCCATCTCATATGACCTACCCAACATATATTCCTTAACATACTCAACACATTCCTTAGGTATCATTTTCCATGGACTTAAGTTATTCGCCTCACCCGCAACTCTCCAACTCGTACATTTTAATCGCGTACCGTCTAAACCATCCTTCTGACTTTCCAACTTTCCTGGAAGCTCAATGATCAAATTCTGATCATGACAGAATGCTAATGAAAGTATGGTCAAAAGAAGGGTGCTTATGAATATTTTCATGATATTCAGATTAAGTTTTAACAGTTTTTTTTATGGATTTGAATTGGGTTGTGAAGATTTTGATATATGATTTCAGGGATTAATTCCTTGCTAAGCAAGGAAGTGATTCTTTGTTTGCAACAGTAAATAGACTTTGGTGAGGACAATTAATATATGAGCATGCTAAACGTATATTCCTTTTATACGCGTTTGTGTTTTTTATTTGTTATATTTATAGTTAAACTTAGCCCACATAAATTTTGAATTCTTGTATTTTAATGCCTTTTCTATGAGTGGTACGCAATACACATTGTAGTGAAAAAGCACAATTGTCCCATTCAAATATTTTGTTGGATGTTAGAGCAGCCCCAACAGCAACGGCCTAACGTCGTTTTTCGTTCAAATAACTTGGTTATCATTCTACACTGGAGGCCGAGTGAAATAACAGCGTTAAGGGAAGGAAAAAATCAAAATTTTTCATAAACACCCCTCTAGCGATACTAGCCGTTAGGTTTTAAAAAAAAATCATTTTTAACCCTAAAACGGCTACTTTTAATATAAAAAAATAGTAAACTTCAAAATACATCCCTATGGTTTACCCCGTTTCGCATCATACATCCCTCTCGCAAAAGTTTCAACAGATACATCACTGTGTTAGTAAAAGTTAACATATATACATCTCTCAGTTAAAATAAGGACTAACGGTGCAAATTATTTCTCCGTTGTCTCATAACGAGATAGATAATGTTTACACCGTTAATCCTCTGGGTTAACGGTATTTGCACCGTTAGACCTTTTTACGTTTTCGTCCATTTTTTTATGTTTTCGCCCGTTTTTTTACGTTTTCGTCATTTTTTTTTACGTTTTCGGCCTTTTTTTTTTTACGTTTTCGCTTTGTTTACGTTTTCGTCCATTTTTTAAGTCTTTATTCGTTTTTAAACGTTTCGCTTTATTTTTACGTTTTAAATCGTTTTTAACGTTTTAATTTGTTTTTACGTTTAATTTGTTTTTATGTTTTAAATCTGTTTTTTAATGTTTTAAATCAGATTTTTACGTTTCGTCATTTTCACGTTTTCATAAGTTTTTATCCATTTTCATACACTTTTATTAGTTTTCGTCTATTATTCTATGTTTCGTCCGTTTACTTATGCTTTTATCCGTTTTCATTCATTTTTATACATATAGTATGTATGAAAACGGAAAAAATTGTATGAAATGGATAGAAACGTATGAAAATGGATAAAAACGTATAAAAATGGATAAAAATGTTTCTGAATCGATTTTAAATAACGATTTTGACCCATTTCTGTTCCGAATCATCAAAAGTGTAAAGCACGAAAGTTGTCCTAATGATGTTTTACATCAAGACTCGCGAGATTTTAACTGCAAATTCAAAATAGCAGACGGCGTAAAAGGACGAAAACGTAAAAATGTATTAAAACGTAAAAACGTATTTAAAACGAAAACATATCGAAAACGTAAAACATGGGCGATAACATAGAAAAGCGGTGAAACGTAAAAACGGACGAAAACGAAAAAAAAGGGGCGAAAAAGAAGAAAAACGAGCGAAAATGAAAAAAACGAGCGAAAACGTAAAAAAAAGGGCGAAAACGTAAAAAAACGCAAGAAAACGTAAAAAAATGACTAACGGTGCAAGTACCGTTAACCCAGAGGACTAACGGTGTAAACATTATCTAACTAACGGAGAAATAATTTGCACCGTTAGTCCTTATTTTAACTAAGGGATGTTTATAGGTTAACTTTACTAACGGGATGATGTATCTGTTGAAACTTTTGAGAGGGATGTATGATGCAAACGGGTAAACCACGGTGGATGTATTTTGAGTTTAAAAATGAAAAAAAAAAAAAAAAAAAAAAAAAAAAAAAAATTTTACCACTATAAATACCCAACTAAAACACCATTTTTTTCACACTTCCACTACTCAATCCTCTCAATACTCTCAATCTTCAATCTTTTATTCACTGAAAAAAAAATGTCGGGAGGCAACGATGATACTTTCTTCAATCTTCTCGGTGGTGGGTGGAATCCCTCAAACCCGGGTTCATCATCTAACCCGAACGCGGGTTCATCTTCAAACCCCAACCCACTAGGCTTCTCGAGCCAAGAAATGTGGCAACAACATCAACAATATCTCTTTTATCAACAACAACACCAACAAAGCACCTTAAACTCCAACTTTCAAAACCTACAATTCACACAACAATCACAACAATCACAAACTGAAACACATGATGTTGCTGAGACACCCACGTCTCCTCCAAAAAAAGGAAAAGGTCGTATTAAGCGAAAATCAAAAAAATCCAAAGACCCCGAGCCCGAACCAATTGATTTTGATGAAGAGGAAGTTGTCGTTGCTGGGCGTTGGACTCCAGCAGAGGAAGCATTACTTGCAAGGTGTTACATAGCTGTTTCGGAGGATCCGAAAGTTGGAAAATGCCAACCCAGAGATACGTTTTGGTATCGGGTCAGAAATGAGTTCAATAGACTCAACTTTCAACGGCGCAACAAGGACATGATGTCAAGCAAGTGGAAAACTTTGAACGGCATATGCACAAAGTTCAACTCTTGTTACAAACGTGCGAAACGGGATCAACGAAGCGGGGAAAGTGAGCTGGATGTGATGAAACTGGCAAAGCAATGGTATCGTGAGGAAACCAAAGCAACACCGTTTGGTCTCGATGACGCTTGGGAGGTTTTGCGTCATTATAAGAAATGGGACACGCCGAAACCGGTTGATTTAACCGGCGAAGTCCCAAGCCAAACAAACGAGGCTTTGTTTGGTCATGATGAAAACCTCGCCCCATGGGAAAGAAACGTGCTACCAAGAAAGCAAGATCAGAGAGCACGACAAGTACTGGGGGAGCAAGCACTGGAGGAACGAGCTCGTCAACTTATTTCACAGAAACTATGGCAAACGAGTATCGTATGAAACGTGATACCACCGCAGCAGCGTATCGGGCCCAGCAGGAAAAGGATCTCACAATAACAAGGTTGGAAGAGAAAAGTTTTGATGACGGATATCGCAGGCAAGATCCAAATGTCGTGGCTTGGATCAATGACGAAAAAGACCGAATCATCAAAAATATAACTTGAAACCTCGTCGAGAGATTGTATTCTCGCTATTTCCTTTAATTTGTTGTAACGCTTTATTTGCGGTGTGTTTTTTATTTCGTTGTAACTTTTTTTTTTTTTTTTTTTTTTTTTAAATCTCGTATTGTAATATGTTTTCAATTTTAATGATATGTTTAGTTTAATAAATGAAGTGTTTGTTTTAGTTTAGGGGTTGAAATTGAAAATATGAAATGTTATTGATGTTATTGGGATGTTATTGTTGTGGGTGTTTTTTGGGGATGTTAAAGTGAAATGTTAAAGCTCATGTGGCGCTGACGTGGACGGTGTTATGAAATAACTCAAGTTATTGTTGTGTATGCTCTAAGACGATGTTAAGGTGAAAGGTCAAAGGGTCTGGCAAGCATAACACCTCAAGGTCGGTGAAAAAGACTCGATAGCTTAAACCCCTTGTGATTTCCTTAGCATACCGTAGCCGAGAGTAATGATGGAACCAGGGTGCGTCTCGATAGTTTCGAAACACTGATAGATTTTTGTGGCGTAGTGTTAATTTTGTTTAAAAAAATTCGATTTTTATTAAATGCATCTGGTTTTTAAAAATTGTGTTTGTAGCACTGATTAGTTTATTCTAAGTGCATCTGGTCATTTCATGTTCAGATTTCGTCTCTGTACGAAAGATGGAAGAGAAAGAAAGAATTTTTACATGTATATATTGTGTGAATAATATGTATGTTGTGGATGTATTTCTAATAATAGGAAAGGAGAAAATTTCCGAGACAAAGCGATAATTTTTTATAAATTATATTTAGAAAAGAAAGAAAATGACAAACAATGATGTAAAGTTGATATAACAAGGAAAGACCTTTACCATATCCTCCATTATTATAATTAGCAGGGTATTCGCACGTTGCGCCAACGAATAACTTGAAAATTGAAATTTCCAAGGAGAGAATTTCATGTCGGAACTACTTTAACTCTTTTTTAACCAATAATAATGTTTTTTTTATTGTACAAGACATGATAATTTATTTTTCAGTTATCAATGGTCTTTCGTTTTTACAATGACTATTTGCTTTATATAAGGTTAAGCTAGATATAAATACTTGAATTTGTAATTTAATTTTTTTCATAAATAATTAAAATATTGTGTTAAATGTATGTGATCTTTTGAGTTATCTATCATATTTTTTAGGATAATAAGAAATGATATGAGATACGTCTTAGTATAAAAGTCTCGCTAAATGGTAAATCATACCCCATCATGATCTCAGAAGAAAAGGTTAATGTTTCGATTCTAATGTCCTCATCATCATCCATGGCCAGAATGCATGATGATGGATCTGAGTTTAAGAAGAATTCATAGGGCCGTGAGGCCGTCTATGGTGGATTTCGGCGGCGAGGATTTTTCTGACGGTGGTAATCAAAAAGTTTGGAAGATGAAGAGTTTGCCTTGAGTCTTTCCCCTATAGTTAGTTGTGGGTTTTCGAGGTCTGACAACATTAAAAAGGATGTAAGTAACGAGGAGGAGTATGTAGCAGATTATATGCAAGCAAGACAGAGCAGTTGTCCATTAATTTATTGTGGCCCTTTTAGTAAAGGATAATAATCCAACACCCTCTTGTCTTATTGGGCCGTCCCTTCTAAAAGTAGGTCTAACAACACTAATGTTGAAGTTAACAATGTTGGGCTTTCCACCTTGGAACATACAGATTATATAAGCGGGCCTTGCAACTATGATATCTCAAAAGATCCCATTATAGATCTTAATACTTCTCCTTATAGGCCGAATGAATTTCCAAAAGTTAACAAGAACTTGAGGATCTTCCTTCAAGCTTCCAACTTCTTTCCAATGAGGTTGAAGTAGGTCATGCTAATAAAGGCGAGAAATGAAAGAATAAGCATAAGAAGAACAAGTCAAGGTTCTGAGACTCTTCTGGTTCGCAAGTTTGGATGTTTCTTGGTGTTCCTAAAGTTTCCAATGATAGGTATATCTATTAATTGCAATGGTTTTGGGTACGATAGAAAGAAGTTCTAGATAAAAAATTTGGTGAATAGTTTTCCTCTCTCTTCATTGGGATTCAAGAAACAAAAATTGAATCCTTTGATGATATTCCTGTTGGTTCTCTTTGGCCTGATCGCACATTGATTATGAATTTAGTAGTTCAGTTGGAGATTCTGGTGGCATTATTATTGTTGGTATTGTGTGCGCATAACGAAACATACAAACTTATATTAATCATTTCTTATGAGACCTAAGGGTCACACACATATATCACGAGAACCCTGAATAATGAATATATGTATGTATAGTTGTTAAAATGAGAACTAGTCTAAACAACCACTAATTTTTTTTTATAAAGAACCATTTTAGCAATGTTACAGAAAAAAATAAAATATTAATACAGATTAACATTCTAGCAACTAATAACCAACTAATACATTCGTTTGGATTACTGATACATAATTATTAATTTTATACCGATACATCAAAATCTCAAAAAGTCGATATCTTATACATAAACTAATACACCAGATTATCAACCACTAAATAAACTAATACATATACCAAAACCTGATACATATTACACGTCGAATCAAAGTGTATCACCTAGTTTTCGCCAGTTTAAAAAAAAACTATCGAAACTTTAATAATTCTTATTGAAATTAATTAAATTTTTATTTGTATTTTAAGAAGAGTGTCATTTGTCAAATTTTAGTTGGTTCTTATTTTACAACTTTAAGTTTGATTTTATTTAATATAGATTATATATATATATATATATATATATATATATATATATATATATATATATATATATATATATATATATATATATATATATATATATATGACTCAATGGAAATCGAAGAAGAACTTCCAAAACCATGGACCCTATTCACGGACGGTTCATCCTGCATAGATGGTTCCGGGGCAAGGCTAATACTCACAAATTCGGAAGGAACGAAGTTTACTTATGCCCTAAGGTTCCAGTTCGAAGCAACAAACAACGAGGCCGAATACGAAGCTCTAATAGTTGGACTAAGGATAGCAGAGCAAATGGGCATAAAAACCTTTATGCAAATGTGGATTCAAGGCTTGTGGCTAATCAAGTTAATGGATCATACATAGCAAAGGAAGCAGGGATGGTTCAATATCTGGAAAAGGTGAAGGCACTCATAAGTGGATTCCGAATGTTCTCTATCAAACAAGTCCCTCGAAGCGAAAACAAAAAGGATGGTGCTTTAAGCAAGATGGCGTCAACCAGCTTCGCACACTTGAGCAAGCAAGTGTTAGTCGAGGAACTCAAATAAAAATAAATAGAAGAAATAGTAGTGCTAGCAATAGTGGAAGAAGAGGGACACACTTGGATGACCCGATATATGAATACCTAACGAAAGAACTACTCTCGGCCGAACCAAAGAAACCAACTGGTAACGCCTCCAGTAATACAAAAAATGCTTACATACCAATACGAGAACATAGAACAAGAAAGTTACGGAACCGTGTTAAACTCGACGAGTTGTTGCGAGAAGATCGATAGAACCAGACGGTATATAGTAACAACTCATTTAAAGATATATTAACTAATAAAGAGCCTAACTATTCATTAATTTTTGTAGAATGTAAGATTCAGTCATCGCTACGATTTTAGAAATCATTGCGAAGAGACCTTGGTACTTCCACTGATGTCGTGACTGTAAGCATAAGATCTTTGATAATTTCCCACACGGGCATTGCCAGCCACCTAATCCTGAATAGCCTAACGACTACATGTTTGGACAATAATCCCAGCTCTGTAATGAACATGAGTGCAATATCTGATATAAGAAAGAGTACATGCACAAATCCTGGACCAAATACTTTTTTTGGGCCTGTGCAGCTACTGTTTTAGAGCCTCAATCTTTGACAACACCAGGACATTAACATTAACATGCTTCAGTGACAAGGTACATATAATTGTAACATAATTCAATAAGGTTGTATCAGACATGGGCTACACAGATCCATACACACCACCGCCCGTTCTAACTGCACTGGAAGGTACGACTCATTTGTTTCAGCTACATTTCTCGATAGAATCTACAAAGGAAAAGGAAGACTACATTCTCGACACAGTCATGGAAACCAGACCACATTTACTCACACCAGCTGAAGCCACTCCAGCAATCAATCCGACGGATACACAAACAGAAACCCAAATGCTGTTATTACTAGGGCCTGAGACCGAGACACAGGACACAATGCAAGTACCTATTCCAGCAAAAAAAACCACTAAATACACCAACAACATACAAAATATTGCAAACATCAACCCCTATCACTGCAGAATACCGCGGAAGCTCGCACGAGTCTGTTGCGAAGGCTGTAGGGACAAGGGCCTCTGTTTGGAGACAACTGCTTAAGGGTAACATAGAAGAGCAAACAAGTACAAGTGCAAAAAGGACAAAGCAAGAATAATGATACTGATGCACCTGTTTTTGTATTAGGTTATCTGTATATACAACAATTTTCCTGCAGACTACTCAAGTCTGCATGTCGACCTAGTGTTGGGATATGAAAGTCTTGAAGAATGTTAAAGTCATCAAGATTGACAAAGTCTTGGAAAAGTCAAAGCATCTTGCTAAAGAAGAAGTCAATCTCTTTGTCAAGTCAAAGCACCGCAAAGTCAAAGAACTGCTATATTTGGAAAGCTTTGTTTATTCTAGAATATTCTTTGTTTAGATTACTTGTCGACAAGGATACAAATTGTAAACCGACTAGGGTTATCCTTAAGCCTATAAAGGACCCTAGATTGGCATTAGAGATATATGTTTTTAGAATCCTAAAGTACGATTATTATTAGAGTTTTAGAGTTGTTTAAGAGTCTGCATAACAAGAAAATTTAGAATTATTAATAAAATCGTTGAAAGTTAAAGTTATATTCTTCTTAGCTTTGTTAAGTAAATTCTGCGTACTTAATAAATATTACTCAGTGTTTCATTGTTAATAACTTAGGATTTATCTGAAGTTATTAAACCTTAACAAGCTATTTAAGTTAGTTTGGTTAAAGTATATCGATCCAACAAGTGGTATCAGAGCTTGTGTGAAACTCGACTAAGAAGAAACCCTAAAACCTAGTTAACAATCAATAACCTAAAGATGTCGATCGTCGCTCCACCACCATCAATCACCTCACTCGAATACCAATCATCAAGAAGGAGAGTACGACCTATGGACCATGAAGATGAGGCGGTACATTGCAATTCAGCACCATGCAGCATGGAATGTAATTGTCAATGGTAATGAAGTCGTTCTGGACCTATTGACATTCTGGACAACCCAAGCACCTAAGGTTGTCTTACCAAGAAGAACAATAAGGAATCAAGAGAAGGCACTCAACATTCTCTTATGCGCCACTGATGGACACCTACTCAAGTTTCATGATGCTAAAGATGCAAAGCAACTCGGGTTGCTCTCAAGACAAGGTTTGGAGGTAATGATGCTTCCAAGAAGATGCATGTAAATCTATTGAAGCGACAATTTGAAACATTCATTGTTGGAGAAAGAAGGCCTTGATCTTTGCTTATGATGATTCCAAAACCTTCTCGGTATCTTGGAGCTATACAAAGCGAGGTCTCATTGAAGATGCTAATCTTAAGTTCTTAAGGAGTTTGCCATCGACATGGCATGTGATAGCTACAATGATCGAGAGGACAACCTGGTTTGGATGTTTTGGAGTTTGATGATCTCTACAATCATCCGAAGGTGTATGAGCATGAGATGAATGGACAAACCAGTTCCAAATCTCACAAGATGTGCCTTTTGTCATCTCGAAAGAGGCGATGATTCCACCAAAAGTATCGCTTCTCCTACTCAAAGTCAATCTTGTTGCTCAAAGTCTTGCCCTATTCTACCCCACTTTGCTCAAGAAGCCCCACCAACCATCCACTCGGATGAAGTTGTATGCTCTTTCTTTGCACAACAAGCTTCTCTACCGTCACTTATGAAGAAGATCTCTCATGATTGAAGAGGATGCTCTTGAAGAAATTGATATCGGTGTGAAGTTGCTATGATCAACGCAAGGATCAAGAAGTATATGAAGAAAACAGAAAAAGCATTGACTTTAAACCAAAATAGGGAATTACTTTTGACAAATCCAAGATTGAATGCTTCAATTGTCAAAAGATCGGACATTTTGCAAGGGAGTGCGAGTTTGCTAAATATCAAGCAAACAGGATGTCGAGAACCAAAGCTAGAGCTTAAAGAAATTCCTATTCTTGAAACAAAAGCTTTGGTTGCTCAAGAGAGTTTATCAAAGGTTGATTGAGTAACGAGTTTGATGATGAACCAAGACTTCTTCAGATGTTCTTTGTGGAGGAGTCGGTGGAACAGTTTGATTGGAGCACAGTCTTTGATGAGGAACCTGAACATGCTGCTTTGGAATCCAGAGATGGTCTAGGAAGCTTTGATTGGCGCATGGAGAGTGAAGATGATCCTGTTCTACTTGCTATGGTAGCTACTTCACCAAGTTCACCCCTATCTCTGAGGTATGTTCCAATTGTCATGACTTTTATCAAAAAGTACAGAATAGTTATGTGATTGAAAGAAATAACTGTATAAAGGCTAGGTCTGAGGTAGCAGGTTATCAAATTACTTTAGAGTCTATGGAAGCCAAAATAATAACACATGAAAGTAATGAAATGGCTTGGGCAGAAAAGTATGAACAACAAGATTATCAGTTAAAACTAGGTGAATGGAAGTTAAATTGTAAGATTGCTGAAATTGAGAAACTAACTAAGGAGAGAGATGAATTGTTAGCAAAGTTTGATGCCTGGAAAGAATCTGGTATTTCTCATGTTAATTATGTTGAAAAACATAGAAGAGCTTACATTAAAACTAGCCTAGGTTTTGGTATGGACTTTAATAGTAGAGAAAACTCACCTAGTGATCAAGATGAATGTGATTTTGAGGATATAACCACTAGTGATGATGGGTCATTAATTATGTAGACACATCTAGTAATGAGGACTCAATTAGTGAAACACCTCCTGAATATAAGAAAGACAAAGGTTATCATGTTGTCCCTCATCCCATCGGTAGTCATCAACCTCTTGGGCCTCGATGTTTCTCGTTTTGGTGTAGGCAGGTCTAGAGTTTAGGAAAAAGCTAATTGGTCAATCTAGGTGCAAACCCAAAAGAAACTGTTGAAAACCCTAAGGATAATGATGTTAAAGTCAAGCAAGACCTTCACTCAAAGTATCTTGCTAAGTAGCACCTTTAGGAAAATCTTTTCAAAATAGTACTGCTAAACCTTTTTGGGATAACTTTGGTCAAAACAGTTTTCATCATTCACCTAGAAGACAAGATAGGTTTGGTCATACACATAGCAGAAGAAATTTTGGGAGTACAAATCAAAACTATGTTTTGTTTGTTTTAGTCCCGATCATTTGATTAAGGACCTGACTTACATTCAGTACCTAAGTAATTTCCCCAAGAATAGAATCATCAACCAAAACCAAGGGAGTCTAGACCACTTGGAATCATTCAAATAGGGTTAACCATAGAAAATTCTCACGGACTATAGGTACCCTCACCGAGAAGACCTTTTCAAAACCACCGGTACCTTCAAATAATTTTCAAAGAACTCAAGCAAGACCTTCTCAAAGTAATCGCTAGATTTTCAAACAATCAAGGTACTGGAAACACTTTTGGAATGGAAAGCCTAGTAGATCTAATTACTATCAATCTAGAAGGCGTTACAACTCCAAGAAAGTAGCTAGATCAAGGGACTCTTCACCAGAAGTTAAAACCAAATGGGTTAAGAAGGAAAATGCGATGGGAACAAACAAGTACTTCGACAATTGAAAGTGAAACAGAGTTTTTGTTAAAGATGATTTTGTGGAAAAAGAAAGAAGATTTTTGTTGAAAAAGAAAGTTTCTTTGAAAATCCACCACAAGTTTTAAAACAAAGATAATGCTTGATTACGTCTACAAAAGCGTGAAGATTACATACTCAAGGAATTTGAGTATGTTACTCCATAAGGAACACAAGTCGATAATGGCTTGGGTTCCTAAAAGACACTAACTTTTGTATATTTTGCGGGGCAACCCGGAAGAGGAGCTTAAAGATCATCTTATTGTGGATAGTGGTTGCTCGGAAGCATGACAGAGACAAGGAAATGCAGCCGATTTTAGATCTATTTGTGGAGGAAGAGTTGCATTTGGGAATGATCGCAATGGAGGAAGAATCCTTTGGAAAAGGAACCATCAAAGCGGGCGTATAGATTTTGAGAATGTTAGATATGTGAAGGAGCTCAAGTTCAACTTATTGCCGTCTCTCAAATCGTGATAAAAGCATCATGTGTTATTCAACGACACGAATGTCTCATCCTTTCCCACAATTCAAGGCGTTGATGATAACTTGGTAGTACTAAGAGTACCAAGAACCAATGATGTGTATAGTCTGGACATGAAGAGTCTTCACTCTTATGGGAGAGCCACATGTTTAGTGGCAAAAGCAACATCTGAAGAAGCACATCAGTGGCATAGAAGATTGGGCCATGTAAATTTCAAGAATATCAACAAACTGGTCAAAGGAAATTTAGTTAGAGGTTTACCTTCAAAGACTTACAAGAATGATCACTCATGTTTGGCGTGCAAGAAGGGTAAACAACACAAAGCTTCATGCAAGAAGCTTGAGGAAAGGACTCTTAGAGAACCATTGAGTCATTACATGGATTTATTTGGACTGTCTCTTTTCAAGTCTAAACAAGAAAAATCTTTGTAGTTGTAACAAATGATTGCATAGATTCAGTTGGGTATTTTTCTTAGGATTTAAAGATGATACTTTTGATGCTATTCATAATCTAATAATAGCACTTGAAAACCAATTGAGACTCAAGGTTAGAGGTATTAGATGTGATAATGGGATGAATTCAAGAACAAGCTTATGGATGAATTTTGTGCCAACAAAGGGATCAAGAGGGAGTTCAAGATTGCAAGAACACCACATCGAATGGGGTTGCAGAGAAAGAATAGGACTTTGATTGAGCGGCGGAACAATGCTTGCAGATTCACAACTACCTATTCAATTCGGGTCAAGTCGTAGTAATGCTTGCTATGTGCTTAGCAGTATCGGTCACCAAACCACATATGAAGACACCTTATGAGTTGCTAATGGGCAACAAACCAAGCATTCATTTTATGAAGCCTTTTGGATGCCCTCAACTATTTTAAATACAATTGATAACTGGGTAAGTTTGATGGCAAATCGGAAGAAGGATATTTATTGGGTTATTGTACCAACAATGTAGGGCTTTAGAGTGTACAATGAGTCACCAAGAAGGTTCAAGATTGTCTTCATGTTGAGTTTTAGAAGATCAAGAAAATCGGAAGGTAAAGGTCCGATTGGATCTTTGATCTTGAAGTTTTGACTCCTTCTATGAATTATGTACCTGTTAGAGAAGAAAATTAACCTATGCACAATGGAGAAGATTTACAGTATGTTGTTCATGGAGTCCATATTAGACCTAATGCGGTTCCTGATGAAGAACCCATACCTGTTGATCCAAAGCAAAGTACTGATGATCCAAAATCCTCACTATCTGCTGAGGATCAAGCTATTCAAGAGGAACTTAATCAGATGCTTTTTCAAGATGTAGTAGCACATTCTTATAATGATGATCAAAGAAGAGCCTATGAAGAAGCAAAGAAAAAGAACGAGAATGCAGAGTTCTATCACAGTACTTTGGGAGACAGTACTTTCGATCAAAGTACTGCTGCACCTATTGACAGTACTTTGGATGATTTGGATGATTTGGATGATCCTACCATGCCTGGCTTAGAAGATTCTGATGATGAGTATGATAATGAAGGCATTTTCTCAGATTCCAATGAAGATGCTGACTTAACTAATTTGGGTGATAATTATGAAGTTCCACAGACTCCTACCTTAAAAGTTCATAAAGATCATCCTACTAGTTAAATCATTGGACCTTCCTCTCATGGAGTGCTTACAAGAAACAAAGCTAAAGGTTTTACTACACCACATAATGCTTTGCTTAGCTTTGTTTATAAACAAAACAGGTTAAATCATCAGGATCATCAAACATGCCTGTTCACTTGCTTTATCTCTCAAGAAGAACCCAAGAATATAGCTCAGGCATTATCTAAAGAGAGTTGGGTTGAAGCTATGCAAGAAGAACTTCTTCAATTTAAACTTCAAGAAGTTTGGGTATTATGTGATCTACGATGGAAAGAAGGTCATTGGTACAAGATGGGTGTTGAGTCAAGAGATGAAAGAGGAATGTCATCAAGAACAAGGCAAGGTTACTAGCTCAAGGCTCTGAGACAACAAGAAGGAGTAGATTATGATGAAGTATTTACTCACAGCAGCAAGGATAGAAGCCATTAGAATCTTCCTTGCTTTTGCATCATATATGGGATTTCAAGTTTATCAGATGGATGTCAAGAGTGCCTTTTTATATGGCAAGATTACAGAGGAGGTGTATGTTAAGCAACCTCCTGGTTTTGAAGATCCTACACATCCAAACAAAGTCTACAAGGTGGTTAAGGCTCTTTATGGCCTTCATCAAGCACCTAGAGCTTGGTATGAGAGGCTCTCTACTTTCTTATTGCAACATGGTTACAGAAGGGGAGCCATTGACAAGACTTTATTTATCAAGAGAGACAAGAAGGATATCATGTTGGTTCAAGTGTATGTTGATGATATTATATTTGGAGCTACTAAACAATCCATGGTTAAGGAGTTTAAGCAACTGATGCAGAAAGAATTTCAAATGAGTTCAATGGGAGAGTTAACATTCTTTTTGGGACTTCAAGTTAAGCAGTCAAAGGAGGGAATTTTCATAAGTCAAGACAAGTATGTATCTGACATACTTAAGAAGTTCAATTTTGATGCTATGAAGCCAGTTACTACACCTATTAAATCTATTAACTCATTGGGCAAGGATGAAGATGGACAACCTGATATTATGTTTGTTGTTTGTCTATGTGCAAGATATCAAGTATCACCAAAAGTCTCTCATATGAATGCAGTAAAACGGATTTTTAGTTATTTGAAACAACAACCTAAGTTGGGGTTGTGGTATCCAAAGGATTCACCTTTTCACTTAGAGGCTTTCTCAGATAGTGATTATGCGGTGATAACTATGATGAAGATCAACAAGCGGAGGATGTCAATATCTTGGAAGAAGATTAGTCTCATGGCAATGCAAGAACAGACTATTGCGACAACATCCTCTCTGAAGCGAGAATATGTGGGCTGCTTTGCAAGTCTGTTGTGGACAAGTTTTGTGGATGCAGAATCAACTCTTGGACTATGGGTTCAATTTCAAGAATACTCCTATCAATATTGATAATGAGGTACAATCATGATTGTGAAGAATCCAGGTTTATCACTCCAAGACCAAACACATTCGATTAGGCATCACTTCATCAGAGATTGTTATGAGCACAAGCTCATTAATGTGGTCAAGGTTCACACAGATGATAATGTAGCTGATTTACTCACCAAAGGATTTGATGTTTCAAGATTCAATCACTTGGTGGTAAGCATTGTCATGATTAATTACTGAGCTACATTTGAGGGGAGGACTATTAAGTGTACGTATAGTCCTCCGCATTGTTTGATGGGAGGAAATTCATGTTTATTTGATGTATGTGATATTGTAAAGAGGAGAATGGGAAAGTCTTGCTTTTGGTTTTATGAAATCTTGCTTTGAAACCTTGCTTTGGAAAATCTTGCTGCGTGGAAAGAACTGTTTGTCTTATCAAAGTCTTGTTCCAACGGTAATATTGAGGGTAACTACAACTAACGGTAACTTTGTTATTAATGGTCGTGATTTTCAAATCTCACCTATAAATAACTACTCTCAAATTTCCCTCTCATATTGATACCTAATAATCTTTTCCATATTTCTCTCTTTCAACCATATTATTCATCATATCACTTTCGTGTACACATAATCATCAATGGCAAATCGTGTCTGGTTCCAAACACAACATGGTGGCAAATTTAGAAAAGATCAAAGCAAATGTTATCTTTCATGATATCATTGATTTTCTCACTGGGTCGCCGATTAGTTATGCCCTTTTAGTGGAACCAGATATAATTGAGCCCTGGATTCAACAATTTTGGGCAACTGCTAGGGTTCATATGGAGAATGATGACTCATATATTCAAGCTAAAGTTGCTGGGAGGACATTGCAAGTTTCTGAAGCTTCTATTCGTGAAGACTTATTGTTTAATGATGAAGAAGGGGCTATTCGTTTTGATAAGCAACTGATTTGGGATACATTCAGAGACATTGGGTATGAAGGGTCATTAACTGAACAAACATTCAAGAAACCCTTATTTTGTCCTCACTGGAAGTATTTAGTTCATGACCTACTTCATTGTATTAGTGCTAAAAGTACATCATGGGAAAAATTTGGGTCTAACATAGCATCTGCTATAGTAGGGTTGGCTACAAATCGTATTTTTAATTTTTCAAGGCTAATCCTAGATGGCATGCTCTCACACATCTCACATGGATCAAAATGGTTGATGTATCCAAGGTTTATTCAAGTTTTCCTGAATAAACAACTTGCTGATGTACCCAAGCCTAAAAATCTTCTACCTGTTGTGGTGCAACAAGCCAAAATTTTCACTTTTTTGGCAAGGAAAAGTGATCTATTCACTGGAAGACACACTCCATTAACCACTTCTATGATGGAGGTTGTTCAAGCTATTAGAGATGAGGCTGGAGGGTGATGGCAGTGAAGGTCTTGCTTCTACAGTGTCTTGCTTCTCAAAGTCTTGCATCCCAAGGTCTTGCATCACAAAATCTTTCGCCAATCTTGAAGTTCAAGATGTTGCAGTTTCACCTCCACCATCTCCACCAGTCTCTGTTCCTGATTCTCAAGAAGAACACTCACCATTTAGAGGAGATGAAGAAGCAATGGTGCCTGAGGATCCAATTCTAAATAACTAGGCTTTATCAAGGGAATTGACAAGGTTGAAGAAATCTTTTGAAGAACAGGGTACACAGATTCAGAGGTTGAAGCTTAAGTTTAGAAGACTTAAGAAGTTTGTCTGGCCATTAGTTCAACATCATCGTCTATGGGTCAAGTCTCAAAGAAGACAAGGAAGGCCAGTTAGGAAGTTTCAAAAGACAACCAAAGGCAAAAAGGTTCCACAACCATCTTCTGTCCAATTGGGGAGGAATTTAAAAGAAATGAATTTGAAAGAAGATGCTGTTAAGGAGAATGAACCTCAAGGTACTAAAGAACATATCAATATTGAAAGTACTGAGGAAGAAAGGACTAAGGTTCAAAGTACTGATGATCAAGGTACTGAAGATCAAAGTACTGCTTTTCAACAGGGAACCTACAGGCAAGACTTGATTACTCCAAGGATGTTAGACTTTGAAGAGGAAGCTGGTCCTTCAACTATTATACATGAAGAAGCTGCTGGTCCTTCAATAGTTATACCAGAAAAGGCAGCTGATACACCCAAGCCTATACATACTGCAAGTGATGATGAAACCATTGCTGAAATTTTGCAAGGTTTATCAAAGCCAAGGGGTGTTAGCATTCCAGGAGTGCAAGAAGAAGAACAATCAAGAGCTTCTCAACCTGCTATAGATCCAAAAGACAAAGGAAAGGGCAAGATGATTGAAACAAAGAAAAAGAAGCTTACATTGGCAGATATTAGAGCAATTGAAGTTGCTAGGAATGAGGAAGCAGCTAGAAAGGTACAAGCTGAACTGAATGCTGAATTTGCTAATGAAGAAGCTATGAATGAAGAAGCAGCTAGGAAATTACAAGAAGAATTGAATACTGAAGCTGTTGTACCATCACCTATTCATGTTTCGTCTCTACCAAGAAGACCAAATCTTGCTAAACAAAGGAATGCAATGATGGCCTATTTGAAAGGTCAAGGATATATTGGATTGAATAAGCTGAAGTATGTTGAGATGAAAGAATTGTATGAAGCTATTAGAGAAGCTTATCAGAAACAAGTTGATAGTATCAAAGACTATAAAGATGATGATGCTCACAAAGAAGATGAAAGAAAAGAAAGCTTAAAAGAAAAAGATCAAGCTGAAGTTGAAGACACACACCATCAAAGAAAGTTGAGTTAAGGTCCGATCTCGATGATGAGCTAAGGAATTACTTAAGAGTAGTAGAATTTGAGTATTCTAAAGATGATGCTGAGATGAAGATGAACAAATCTCCAATAACTGCTTTTGAAGTTGTAGAGTCAAAGGATGGAAGTTATCTGATGTTTCGTAGAGAAGATGAAAGCTTCAGGGTGTTCAACATGCTATGGGATCTATTGCACATAATAGATAGGGTGGATTTATTTCATTTATATTATTTGGTGCGAGATTACTTTGAACACAATCCATCAGAAGGAGTTGGTTTAGTCTTGCTTGGGGATTTCACAACTATTTGGGAAACTGAAGAACAAAGCACTGCTGAGATTTGGAAGAACCAAGAAGATTGGGAGATTATCAGCTGGAGATTCTTTGAAGAATCTGGAGTACATGTTCTAGAGCTAGAAGATGGAACAATGATTCATATGTTAGCAGACAGAAGATATCCACTTACAGCAGATCTTATGAGGAGAATGCTAGAGCATGGAATGGAAGTTGAAGATGATGTGTCAGGACCGAATAACATAAGATTTATGTGGTTTTAGAGGTCTTGGTTGGTGGAAGAAGATGAAGATCTTCATCCTTTTTAGAGAGAGGAAGTAGAGAGAGGGAGGAGAAAACAATGGAACTTTTATTGAATAAACACACAATACACTTAACCAAATGCTTCACCTCACCCCTCATGGAGAGTCATGAGGGGTATATATAGGCCCTATCTTTGCCACTTAAGCGATACTAGTCCCTAAGGGCAAAGAATACTATCGTCTAGTCCAATTCACGTAAGTGGCGTTATCTTTATAAAAGCGAGGCTAACAATCTCCTCCAAGATAGCGTCGCGGTGAATGGTTACAATGAGACCTATAAATACAAAACAAATTAAATTACAATAGTAATGAACAATGTTGACTTTCTTGAAGCGCAGAGTCTC
The DNA here is from genome assembly GCA_022545495.1 of Chrysanthemum lavandulifolium. Lineage (NCBI taxonomy): Eukaryota > Viridiplantae > Streptophyta > Magnoliopsida > Asterales > Asteraceae > Chrysanthemum > Chrysanthemum lavandulifolium. The sequence continues at coordinate 74,479,912 of CM040244.1, read as the reverse complement.
GTACTCTGAATCTTGAGGCAAAGTTGAAGTTCTCCCTCCGATGACCTCGGCATTTGATCTTCTTGTAGCTCGAACTTTAAGCAGAACGGTCTAGTTAGGTTATTACTCCTCCTAACTAGTGAGCCTTTTTCTTTCTATGCTCCCTCCCGAACCGACAACTCTCTTCCAACACGTCTTTAATCTTGGACACGCAATGAGAAAGTAAACTCTTGAAGCACAATGGTTGTCGTTGGGAACATCATAACAACATAACTCACTTAGTATTGCATCCAAGTTGGTAAAAGACCCGATGTACACCACACTACTTCTCCTTCTTGAGCCTTAAGCAAAATCCTTAGTAATCCAATCACGGAAGATGAAATACCAACTTCTCCCTCCTGATGGTTGCGAGCTATCGGAATCATCATAATGTTGCGTACATGCCGTATTACCTTCTTGATGCAAGATTAACATCATAGCTTGATCAAAATTCCGTGAGAATATGTCGCATAAATACTCTCAATAAACTTCTCTCAATCCCACCTTTTATCGAACCTCCTTTGAATTCACCGGCTAATAGTAATGACCACATATGGAGATAGCCCGATACGACTAACTTGAAAAGGAAGCAAACATCCCAACTTTGTGACTTCTTGCTTGTTCTAAATTTTTAACAATCCACAACTTCGTGTGACACTTGAGCACAACAACGTAACTCCTTAAAGTGATGGTTACACACTGTGAGCACTAGCGTAACTCCTTACCGATTATAACCAGTTTTCAAATTTCATAATGTGCTCCAACAAGTTATCTTGAGACATGCATCCAACCAACCATCGTCTCAAAGATAAAGAAGTCCACCGTGAAATGTCACGTCAATTCCGCATTAATAATACCGTACAAAAACTCCGTAGCCATTTTTTCAGATTTCGCGCAAGCCGTGAATTATGTATCCCTCCGTGAAAATTTACCGTACCAAAAATATCAACTTTTTAAATCAAATATTATCCAAAAAATTGTGCTGCCACAAAATATTTCGGATATCATTTTGTCTTCAATTAGATCAAACAATTCAGCCCATCATAATAGTAGATCCATCATCCCAGTCCAAACTTTCCGAGCCCAAATTAAATAAATATGATAAAGACCCATTTTATCTTTGAAGCCCACGATCCAATCCAGTCACACTAATACAATGTCTAACCGGATATATATGTTACACATAAACACATTCTAACCTAAACCTAACATCCACCACATGATAAAAATGCCTACCACATTCATTTTTCAGAAATCAGATCTGGTAGGAAAACGCGTCTACCCATCCTCACTTTTCTCACCAAACATCTCATAACTCCCACAATCTCAGATCATGTCACATCAAAGTAGGAAATGAATCACAAACTCGTCTCATTTGCCGTCCAATTACTGTCAAGACGGAACACCAATCAAATGGACCTTATCAATTTATGAACCCAAATCATGTATACGAGGTAACACCTTTTCAAGCGCATATCAAGAATAGCTTCATGATCTTTCAGGGTCACAGGTAGGTTTAATTAATTGAGTTGAGTCAAGAACGAACTTAAAGATAAGAGATAACATAGTTGTTATATTCTTGTCTTTTAATTCGGATAGTGACATAAATATTGATCAATGATGATGAGGCTTCAATTGAAACAATCTTTAAAAAAGGTTGCAAAAAATGAATATGAATCTGAGATTTGTATATGTTTTTCTTTGTTGTTTTTAGAGTTGGGGAGTGACATGTGAGGGTATATTGAAGTGAGTCTAGAGTAGGATTCGATTGTATGGTTTCGAACTCAGTTTTTTCATATAGTTTGGAGTCGGTTTTTGGTTGGTTCCATTGGATGAGGTCGAGTTGTATTGTTATGGTAAATGGTATTCGTTTGTGGTCATGTTCATTTGTACGCGTATCTTATTTCGGTCATTCCTTATGCGTAAAAACATGGCTTGGTCCATATCGTAACCTTCGCGTAACCCGAGCATAGTTATGCGTAAACATCACAGCGTAACCATGTCGTGAGTCATTTCTTAGCGTAAGCGAAGGCTTAGCGTAAAGACCTTCTGGCGTAACTTTTCTTACTGCGTAACTTCACACCACTGCGTAACACCTCTGTAGATTCCCTTATGCGTGAAAAGGGTTTGACCCTTTGACTTTTTCCGCGAGTTTTTCCGACCAAAATATCCGACCAGTCTTCATATAAAACCCAGAAACAGCATAAAAACTGTTTCTTTTTGTCTTTTAACCATGAAAAGATGACGGTTGACCAAAGTTTGACCACAATATTATCCACGATATGGTAACAAAAAAGTCTAAAGATTGATACTGTTTGGACCAGTTATAGACCAAGACAGTTAACAAATGATAAAAATAGATGACTTTTTGTTTAGACCAAAATAAGGATATCAAAACATGAATAAAACTGTTTTACCCACAAATCGGAAAAAAAAAATTCCGACCACAAAACATAGCACAAAAACAGTTAAAAACATGTGTAAAACCAACATAAATCAACACAAGATAACCTTGGCTCGTTATACCACTTGTCAGGACCGAGTAACATAAGATTTATGTGGTTTTGGAGGTCTTGGTTGGTGGAAGAAGATGAAGATCTTCATCCTTTTTAGAGAGAGGAAGTAGAGAGAGGGAGGAGAAAACAATGGAACTTTTATTGAATAAACACACAATACACTTAACCAAATGCTTCACCTCACCCCTCATGGAGAGTCATGAGGGGTATATATAGGCCCTATATTTGCCACTTAAACGATACTAGTCCCTAAGGGCAAAGTATACTACGCGTCTAGTCCAATTCACGTAAGTGACGTTATCTTTATAAAAGCGACAAGATGGACTTCTATGGCTGATGATGATGAATAAGCGGTATGAATCTTAATTGAATAAATTATTTTGAAATATCGGTATTTTATTCAAAATCTTGTTGATCAACCAATACTTTCATCAAAGTATCGCTTGCGACTTTAAACCGATTAATGATTTTGAAAACTTTTGTTAAGTGACAAATATTTTGAAACAAAGGTTAAAAGAAATAAATGGTTTTGAGATGGTAACAACAATAGGTTATCAATTCACCATGGTTACAAAGGATTGGCTAATCCATGAGCAAGCGGCTCGGTAAAGATATCTCAAATCCGTTTTTAGTTGACAACTTGCTAATAAGTTGTATGGTAATCAACTCACCATATCGGTAAATGTGAAGAGTTGGCTAGCCCACAAGAAAATGGCTTGTGGTAAAGGTCATGGAAAAACCATTTTATGGTAATTAGTTCACCATGGTTGCAAGAACTAACTAGTCCAAAAGTGCGACTTTTGGTAAAGACAAATCAAATCATTGATAGTCGATGATTTGCTAAAAATCATATGGTTATCAATGTACCATGGTCTTACAAACCAAAACATTTGGCTACTCCAGAGTTAATGGCTTTGGTAAAGAGAACTCAAATCCATTAAATTTTCAATGATTCACCTCTCACAGGAGTATACACACCTGGAAGTGATGAGAATAGACTGAAACTTAAAATGAATTAATGTACAAATTGTCTTATGTTGCTGAAAAGATGGAGTTTGCTGAATGATGCTGATAAGAGATTACTAATCAAGGATGATGTAAAGAATAATTTCTAAAGAATACTTTGATAATGATGATATAAGCACGAGTCTACAAAGATACAATCCAAAGACAAAGACACAATCTTTCCTTGAAGATTGGTATGTAAAGATAAATTACAAAGGAACATGAAGTCAAACAAGTAGAATTCAAGTTAGGGAGGATTGTTGGGATATGAAAGTCTTTGAAGAATGTTAAAATCTTGAAGATTGACAAAATCTTGGAAAAGTCAAAATCTTGCTAAAGAAGAAGTCAAAGCTTCTTTTGTCAAGTCAAAGTCTTGCAAAGTCAAAGAACTGTTATATTTGGAAAGCTTTGTTTATTCTAGAATATTCTTTGTTTAGATTACTTGTCGTACAAGGATACAAATTGTAAACCGACTAAGGTTATCCTTAAGCCTATAAAAGGACCCCTAGATTGGCATTAGAGATATATGTTTTTAGAATCCTAAACTACGATTATTATTAGAGTTTAAGAGTTGTTTAAGAGTCTGCATAACAAGCAGATTTGGAGTTATTAATAAAATCGTTGAAAGTTAAAGTTATATTCTTCTTAGCTTTGTTAAGTAAATTCCGCGTACTTAATAAAGATTACTCAGTGTTTCATTGTTAATAACTTAGGATTTATCTGAAGTTATTAAACCTTAACAAGCTATTTAAGTTAGTTTGGTTAGAGTATATCGATCCAACACCTAGTATGATACTATAACTGACCAATAATCGTGTCCAAAATAAAAAATATATGTGGCCTTAGTCTGGTAGTAAGTTCTGGTAATGTATTAGGATCATGGTATCTGTTAAAGTTATAGGTTTACAATGTACTTTGCAGTTTATCTATCTATCCTCAGCTACATGCATGGTTGTTGTCATAGCACAATAAACTAATCCATTCATACAAACCGTAAAGATTTGCATAACAACATAATCATGTGTCTAAGCAATCATTGTATGGCCACAATCCTTCATATATGTTGGACAGTTACACAAACAGGGCCACACAAAAGAAAAAGGTGTATAACCTAAGAAGCTGCAAAAAAAATTAGGACCCCAAGATGCTTACAGATAATAAAATAACCAAAAATAAAAATAAAGCTGGTTAAAAATTAACATAAACCACAATCCATTTCAATAAACAAAGATAATACCCATTACAATAACACAAAAACCAGAAAAGACTAATAGAACATGAAGTACCACATGGCAATACCTAAACTACATAACGACAATCTAACAGCTAAAAGTTACTTATTCCAACACACATACAAAGACACACACAAACCGCATCCTCAGACATTGGCAAATCAACCAACAAAGCCCCTCCTCTAACGTAAATGAGCCTGAAATTCTGCAAACATAGCCTGCAAACTAGCCAGTTTGCCAACTTCAACAACACGGATTTGCCTCAAATGTGTGACTGAATTAGCGGCATGAACATCATCTCCCTCCCTTGGATGCGTAACCGAGTTAGTAGCAACATGATCATCACCCAAACACTCAAGCTCTCGGATCACCCCGTCTAAGTACGCTACATGTTCACCAAGATGTGCTGTGCAGCGTAAAGCGCTTGCCAACACCTCTCTTCATCAACCTCCCTCTGAAAATACAATCGCATCATATCCATCAAAAAAGAATAATCGACAGAAAAGGACAATTCACCAATTGAAGGAAAACCTACACATTAGATTATGAGTAAAATAAAGGCACGATGCAATATGATGAATAAACAGAAAAAACTACCACTTCAAATAGCAATTCTCAATAAAAAAAATGAGTGGCCACAAATGAACTTGCTCTGCCAAAGAAAAAGAATCAAACCAACTATACTAAAAAGAGGCTCAAACACAACTGCTGGAAGTGAAAACACAAATAGATTGATATATCAATGGCAATATGACTTACAAATTGAAACCACGGACACCTGCACTCAGGTATGATAAAAGACAAGGGCAAAAAAAATTAATAAGGATAAATGGATAATAATATAAAGTAAAAACAAAACACCAACAATAGGTTCTAAAAAAATCCACAACAACACATTCACTGCTTAAAACACTGCTACACCTATTCACAAGGATTAATTAACCAGTGCGAGTAGAAAATCTAATACAATGGAAATAAGAAATATGATAACATTCAGGATTTAGGGACACAATTAAGTTATACATACAAAAACTAAGGCATGCACATTCTTAACCATAATCAAACTCATCTGCAAACGAAGAGGCAACACAACTTCTGCACAGGTCATTAGCAGACCCGTATACTTTAACTGCGCACCTCAACTGTACTAAAAATAGGTCACACCCCGTTCAGTACAGACAAAACCATATCATAAATTTGCTAATTTCCATAGGCCTTTACAGGTAACCTAATGGCTAGATTATAATGCTCATAAGAACCAAAACATAAAAGATACATCGAAAGTGCAACAAAAATAGGTAAAAAAATGTGCGTGCCATCTCTTAAATAATTATGACCCATAATCCAACTCACGTAAAAATAATATAATAGCACAACCTACAACAAAATAATAAGCAAAGACATAAATGACTTTATCTAATTCCCATAAACCTTTCGAGGTAACTTAACACCTGAATTATAATACCCACAACAAGCAGTCATACCTAAAGACCTAAAGAAAGAACCAATACCAAACATTTATCACAAGCGAAAACAACAACCGCATTTACAACCCAAATATTTCGTAACCATTGCTTATTAAACAGTTTAACGTCGCATCGTTACCCATAACCTTATACAAGACTACTAAAATAGCCAAATCTAAATGCGATGACCAACAAACCACATCCAAACATAAGCGGAATATAAAAATAAACTCCATTTGTGGATCACCTAAAAACAAAAAAAACAAAAAGATACCATACAGAAAAAGAAGTGAAAAAAACAGTCAAGTCTTTAATATTTGAACTATTGATATAAAAAACAAACGAAAACTAAAACGACCATTCTCCATTACCAAAAGACACATTACATATTACATCTAATACTATTTACATGATCATATACATAGCTACACATACGAAACATTAAAACCACCCGAACAGACCTATACATACACATGTAAGACACCAGCATCTACATACTAGCAAAAGACTATATTGATAGACCTATTTCAAAGACAACGACCCAAAACCTCTTTCTTATCCATTAAACATTCATATATCAAGACGCATCATGATATTAATCTTTGCAGCTCCACGACACTCACTGGCCCTTACCATTAGATTCAGGTACCCAATTTATTCAATATCTTCTTCCTCCGCTTGCCTTAACACATGAACGGTATTATTAAACGCGTCCCTTTTCCCAAAACGCTCAAACTCCTTAATAATCCTGCACCTATGCGCCAATCGATTCTCAACGATGCTAATCATCCTTTTATAATACCAGACAGCGAACATATTCACTTCCCTCTCTTGCGTAAGAAGATAATCCAACATGTCCTCTACACAGTTAGAACCAACATCTTTAGAGAGTCGACTACACAAAGGAAAACTGGTTGCCATGATTGAAAGATTAGGGTGCATGTTCTGTGGTTTGAGTCGGCTAGAAACACAAAGAAGATATGGAAACATAAAACGAAAAAAGGGGGAAAAAATGACAAAACACATCCTCAAGCTATGTACAAAGTTACTGAAATGACCTAAAACTAGAACAAACATACATAAAATGCCTATTTGTTTCTAGATAGTATGTTTAGCCCATTTTTCGATCACACTATATACAACAACTCTGTTATTGATTACACTATCTATATATCTGCGAAATCATATCCGTCAGATTTAAACGAAGTTACTTAAACACACTTAACCCAGCTATTGCTATGATTTTGACTTATTGAACAAAAGTTAGGGTAAAACACTAAATTAGAAAGTTAGTGACCAATGAAATTCGTCAATGACTAAAAAAAAGTTTCAAATACAACGTAAGATCAACCAACATCTGTAGCAGCTACAAACGAATGATCATTGCCCGCCGCAATGCGGCAACTCGTAACCATCCTCGTTTATATAAAGCTATCATCACTAAAATTAATGACTTATTAGCTCATCATATCCAATTTATCAAGCCCAAAAACTAATCAAACTATGTTGTCCATTAGCCCATTTACATTTGTGGATATGAATTGTGAGTTCATAAAAGCCCTAGGGTAACCGGACACTCCACCCGCGCATACACATTATCTTTTAATTTTTTTACATCTTCGATTCTTCTCCAAAAGATATTTTTGTGCTTTACTCAACATCCTGTAGCTAAGAGATGGAAGAGAAAGAAATAATTTTTACATGTATGTGTTGTGTAAGTAATATGCATGTGGATGTATTTCTAATACGGAGTAACAAAAAAGGATAAAATTCCTAAAACGATGCGATAAGGTGTTATAAATTATATTTAGAAAAGAGAAAGAAAATAACAAACAATCAGACGATTACTCGCATATAACGGCGACGATGTATAATTGAGTTTATTAGTGTATGCAATTTTTTCTTATATATACGTGAGTGTGAAGTAAGTGATAGTACAAAAATTAGTGACATAAATTGTAATTAAGTATTTATAGAATGCGTTGTTTTTTTATAAATAAAAGTATTTTTGTTTAAAAGCATTACGTATTTTTTAAATTTTTAAATTTTAAGCAAATGTGTTTTGTGTTTATATGTGGTATAGAGGATGTAAAGTTTTCATATCCTCTCCATTCTTATAATGTGATGTGTGTAAGTTATAATGTGATGTGTGTAAGTCACTTTCTTTTGTTCTCTAGATATACTTTTTCTAAATGTCTCTATTTGATACTAGTAACTAATTAATGATGCTTATGTAAAATCGGTGAAGTATCGTTAGTAGTGCTTTAAAACGCACGTATATTGGTCCGTGAGGTAAAAATGTAAAATAGGTAAAATGATGTCTTAAATCACAATACAACAAAATGTTTGATCATGTTTCATTCAGTACAAGCAATGTATTCACGCGTTGCGGTGGCATATGTTTTGTAATTAAGTTTTTTTTTATATATATTTTTTTTGACAATAACTTTATTGAAGATGGAAATTTTAGATTTTATTAACTTCAAAAAATAACAAACTATATTATTTTAAAAATAAATAGTAAAGAATATAGACATGTCATTTAGTTTTTTGATAAATTGTATTAGTTTTTAATTCATGAATGTTTTAGTGTGTTTGAGGAGAGTATTTAAAATTTTATTCTAATAACTTGTTTGATTTGTATCATGTAATTTATTAATTGTATTTTTGCATCGAGGAATGTTTTAATATTACATTAATTGAAAGTGTTAAATTATGTTTATCCATAAGTTAATTGTACAACATTATGTATACTTGTATTATTTAATATTCAATTATGATTTTTTTTAGTTATTTATTACGTAAGTATTTATTATACGTAGTTTAGATTTAATTAATTAGATAGTTACTTATTAGGTAAGTATTTAAAATAGTGTTATTTTAAACAAGCTTGGAAATAGGGGTGACAATCAAGTCGTGTTCGTGTTGACCTATTTGAGTTTGCGTGTTGGTGAGTTAGTATAACCTCTACACAAACAAGACCCATTTGTTAACCGTGTCAAGAAACTTATCCCTAACCCATACTTGCATAACACGTGTAACCCGTTGTGACCCGTTTAACCTCTTTAAGTTAATAAGTCAAATAGTGAATAAGGTTGATTATTTGTTGATTTAACTAGTTTAAATACAAAAATGATATAAGGATATAAAATATGATAAAATTAACCATACAAATAACTATACGATAATTTATAGATTTATAAGCGTCAATTTCGATGATATCTGAGATTTAATACTAATTCACTCATATTAACTACATAACAAAGATACATATAATCCAGATCCAACATAAAAACCATGTTATATATTTTATTTTAAAGTCTTATATACTTAAACAGGTTCACGTGTTGACCTGTTTAATAATTACTCAACACAAACACGACCCGTTTATTAATCGGGTTAGACGGATTGACTTGTTTTTCACCCAAACTTGTTTATCTTCAACCCAAACCTGTTTAATTTCGTACCGGGTTCATATCATTTATCGTTTCGATCGAGAATTGCCACCCTTACTTGAAAATTTTGTAGAGTTAAGGCCTTGTTTGTTTTTTCAAAGAAGAGTTTTTTTCCTCTTTTGTCTGCAGGCGCGCATACATTATCTTTGAAGACCGTTTGTTTTTTTTCAGACATAAGAGGATATAATCACTTCTTTCCTCTTCACCAATCTGAGACATAATTTAGGTCTTTTTCCACTTCTTTCCTCTACACCAATGCGAGACATAAGAGGAAAATGAAAGAAATGCTTCAATAGCACAAAAACAAACGGTCTTCTTCTTGCGGATGAAGAGCTTAAATGTACCTCTTCTTCTTGCGGACATGGTTTGCGATGAAGAGGTAAAGCTCGAAAAAACAAACGACACCTAGTGCCTCCCGAAGTCCCGAACTATTTGATAATGGTGTATTGACTTTGACCTGTTGGTATCGTGAATCATGTTGTTTCTTGTATTTTTTTTGGAACAATTGTCTTTGTTAGTTTTGTCATGGTTTTTTATGTTGTTAACTTGTTATTTTAAGTTTTCGCTAAATCCCGTCGTGGATTTTAGTTTTCGGAGGTACTCTATTTTAATCATCTTGTTTGGGTTGTGGGTCTCCTTTATATTGTATCTTTGTACTTTGGTTTTGGTTTTAATCTATATATATATATATATATATATATATATATATATATATATATATATATATATATATATATATATATATATATATATATATAAAAAATGGAAAAATGGTCAAAGTGGAAAATGTTGAAAATTGAATGTTGAAAACATGGTCAATGGAGAGAGAAATACATAATATAATTAATACTCTTATTAAAACACCACATTACTTAAAAATACAATAATTTTTTCACATTGTACAACCAATTAAAAACACATATACCAAATTAAAAACAACCAATTAATACACCACTTAATAAAAGTACAATAAAATTTTCATAACGCACAATTTAAAAAGCTACAACATAATACAAAATATAAAATAATTAAACACACTAATTAATGTTATTTTTAAACACCCTAAAATTAAAAGTAAATGTTATTATACACATTGTACATATTAATAAACACGCAAAGCTTCATACAAGCTAAAAAAGTTGATGGTACATATAGTTTTGAAAATCGGACGAGACCGGACCAACGTGTTCAGCGGGAACCGGTGTCACCACGGTTCGGCTAACCAATTAAAGACATCCGAAATGAACCGAGAGGACCCGTTGAAACCGATACGGGTTGACCGGGGCGCTTCAAACCAATGGTGACCGGTTAAATTTGACTGTTTTCGACCCAACCTATCGGTTTGACTCGGTTTAAATCGACATTTTTGATCGAACGGTTCAACCGGTTGAACCACCCGGGTCAAATCGGGTTTCAAATATGACAATTTTATGAGAAACGATGAAGTAGTTGTGGAACCCGTGACAATTTTTTTTAAAGGAGAGACCAAGTAATTGTAGTTTTTCGTTTATTTTTCTTTGACACATGTAATTTATCATTTGTATAATGTTATTTTAAAAAAATGTTGCTTTTGCATCACTTAAGGGACTAGCTATATGAATCGTCTTTTAAAAGTTAATATATACTATGTAGCCCTTTGTCCAGTATATCAATAATGTTATGTAAGTTTATTAAAATCACAAAAATTAAATAGTATTGTTATCTTTAACGATAATTATTTGTACTTCAAACAAATAGTTTTGAACAATGCATAAATATTTATGCAAATTGATAGTACAAAATAATATTATTATAGTGATATCAAATTTGCAAAGTTACAATTTTAAAAGCCACACACTAAATGATAAATGCTACACATGTAAAAAAAATAGTTATCACTACCTAAATTACCGACAAAACAAGAAAAATCGGTCACACGTGTTGGTTATACCTCTAAACTACAATATAATATTGCCAACTACATAATACCGTTGCTTTTTGTAATGCTTGAATCTATTATTACTAAAATCTTAATAACTTAAAACAATCTTATTAGAAAATATACTCACACTTAGATCGACTCACATAATTTTTTAAAAACTATATATTTATCTTTGCTATGCAACCACGCATTAAATTGTAGTTATTGAAAATGATTCTCTAATGTTACAAATACAATTTGTTGAAAGAAACCTATGGGTCGTCGAATTTTGCAGAAAACTAGACATCCCGCTTGCCCGCTAAGTGCTGGTGCCTAGTCTAGTATATATATATATATATATATATATATGCTTGCTTTTCAAAAATAAAAATATAATAAAATAAATCATGTTCTTTGTAAGGAATCAAAGTCATTCAATTTTTCGGAGGTACTCTATTAGAAATTCTTTATTGATTAAATGCGGAATCAAAGTCATTCATTTTTTTCATAAAAAATAACACACTTTTCACATTTTTTTTAATAAAATATCCTAAAAACTATACACCGTTAAACGACAAAAAATACACTATCCTGAAGAGCATTTTTAATCTTTTAGTTGACGGGTATTTCGATATACATTCGACGAACTTTTATTGAGTTTTTATTTAGTGTTGAAATTTAAGCTTTGAAAAATCACATGTAATTTGTTATTAAAAAAGTCAACATGTGCTTTGCTATTTTAAATGCCACACATGATTGAATAAATTACATATCAATTTAAAATAACAAACCAACTGTGATTTTAAAAATCACATGTGATTTTTTAAAGCGAAAATTATAGCACTCACAAAAAAGACCTCGAAAAATAATTTCATCAAAAGTATATACAAATGCTCCTCTATAAAAAAGATGATTTAATTTTCATTGTGATTTTATGATTCGTTTCGCGTAATGATTAACAGTTTGTGTAATAATTCAAAAATAAGAATAACAACGAGTTTTTTAGTTTGATGAAAGAATAAATGATCAGGATATGTTCATTTAATCTTTAATAATTTTGTGATATATGTTAAACTTTTTTTTTTAAGAATATGTTAAACTTTTCACTCTTCATAAAAATTTTAATAAGCACAAACTCAAAAGTTGATACTTAACAATATATATGGATTTGAGTTCGAGGAAATAAAATAAAACCCAGCGAAGAGCTGGGCTAGTAAATGAATAAGTAAAAAACTATTGGGCCAAGCTATCACCTATCTTGCATTCTTGCTCAACCTAACTTTATAATTGACCTCTTATTACGTAAGAATCCGTTTATAAACAAATGGATTTTACCCTTAGGGTTGCTTTGAAAAGAGTAAATTACACCGTTGGTCCTTGTAAAAGTACCGGATTTCATACAACATTTAAAAATGCTAAATCTTGAATCGTTAGTTCTTCATTTTTAAAATATTACGTGAGTGGTTCAATTTTCCTAAAGTCGTTATCTTTTTTCGTTATCTCGAACCTCACATGCAAATAACATGAGGGAACTTTTTTCCGAATACTTTTTTTTGTCCTCTTCCACTTTTTTCTACCTGACTTAACAATGTAGAGTACTGTAGCAATTGTACTTTTTTTGTGATTTCCATTTCTTCTCACTTCATCTTTTTCAATTCTTCAAAATCCAAATATCCCACTTCATCTCCTTCGATTCATCTACACACATATTCATTTATTCTCATTTCATCTTTTTCAATTCTTTTCTAATTATCCTAGTATCAACTATTTTTTAATGCACAATCCAATCAATAAAAAAAAAACTCAATTCAATAAAAACAACAAGAAGTTTATAAGCAAATCCCAGAACACATCAAAACTAAAATACAAGCTTCTTGTTTAATCATAACCATTTTTCTCATCACCACCATCAACCTCTTTTTTCTTAAATACATATTCTTAATCTCATCCAAACCCAAATCAAAGACTTTCATTCAAAACACATCTTTCAACCTTCTTAACCCAACTAATCGGTGATACCAAACACAAGACTATTGTCACACCTCAAAAGCGTAGCGGAAAGACATTTACAGGGTATGACTTCATGATCAAGAACACAAGCTGACTAAATAGAGAAATAATAAAATGCATAACATACGATGAATCATAGTCGCAAACCTCCCACAACTAGGATAAGTACAAAATCTAGAATCCAAACGTAAGTCTCAAAGTCAAACTACATTATAAGGAAAAGTCAAACTACAACTCCACGGGATACACCCCGGGAAGGTCTTGTCTTAAGTCTTGCTAAGCCAGGCCAGTACTCAACCTTCTAGGAAACTTCAATAACACCTGAAAATGGATACTCGAAAACGTCAACATAAAGTTGGTGAGCTCGTAGATTTAAGAGTTAAACCACTAAGATGTGAATTATATAGAGTAGGACAATTGTTAGTGCAAATATTACGATATTTAAACTAGACGGTTTCTTCGGTTTTAATAATGACAAACATGTAACTTGTAATGCATAACGTAAAATGCGCAAGTTACTTGTAAACACAAATCATCAATGCATACTAACATCAACATCTCTCGAAGTCTCAAGTATGCTTCAACTCAGTCGCAGATTTCCATTCCGACGTAAATCACTGAAGGTATGAACAAACAAATTTAAAACTTGACAAATGATCAAATGATTAAATTTTGGTTCAAAGACTTCAAAATTTTAATATGACCAAACATTTTTTAAAAAATAAATTTTACAAATTATTTTTGAATTAAAAAGAGATGTTTTATTTTGAAAATTTAGTTTTAAAATCCCGACAGCTATTTTCACCCCCAAAACAGCTCCAAACACCCCCAAATAAACCTTCACCACTAAAAACAAAAAAATGAGCGTTTTTGATACCGATAGTACCACTAAATTTAACGGTACCGTCTGACAATTAGTGATACCGTCTGACAATTAGTGGTACCGTATGTCTGTAACGGCTAGTTTTTCCTTTGCCTATAAATAGTGGATCATTTTACACTTTCAACTTGATTTTTCCAGCTAGTTTTCTCTAGTCTAATCCTCTTTTATTTAGATCGCTTTCTTTGATCATTTAGTGAGTTTTAGTTTGTTTAAGAGTGATCCAATCATCCATTTTAGAGATCACCTTCATTCCTCTACTAGTCCAAGAGAAGAACACATCGTATCAAGAAGATACAAAGTGTTGTAATGTTAGTGTAGTGTGTCTGTAACACTTGTTACGTACTTGTTGTATCTAGATATACATCAAGTTGTCCATCATCTTGTTTAGTTAGATTTGGTAGATCATTGTGATCTTGTTGAGATCAAGAAGGTCTCGTGAAGCTTGTGTTGTTCGTTAGTAGATCGGGTAGGTCGTGTTAATCGTGTAGATCGGGTAGATCGTGGAGATCTTGTAGCTTGTGTGATTTTCAAGGATCGGGTAGATCGTGTGTGACATTGGTACTAACTAGATTAGTACTCAACATTTAGCTTAGTGTCGGAAAATAATGAAAGCGACGTTGTATGGTTTTCTCCGCCGAGAAGGGAGCTTGTTGATTAGTGAAGTACCTCTCGAGTTAGGTACTCGAATAGTGGAGTAGGGCGAAGAGGAGCTTCGTGACCGAACCACTATAAATCATCGTGTCCGTTTTGCGCTTTCTTTACTTATCTCTTTACTTTTATTTTTGCATTTACCATTTTACATTTATGTTTTGCATTGCGGTATTTAAATTTGTGTAGCTTGTGCTTATATTGTGTTAGTTGTTTTTGTGTCATGGCATGTTATATGTCTTAGTTTTTGTTATTGTGATATGTCTTAATTGTTGCTTTATATTCTCTAGCTCTTGTAAGACTAGTAAGATTATTATTGACACTTTTCATATTACATCACACTTCATTAGATGTTTGATACACAAGGTTTTAAGTTTTTAAACGGGAACGTATCACCCCCCCTCCTCTCTACGTTTTCCACAATTGGTACCAGAGCCACGTCGCTCAAAATTTTAAAACAAATGGTTTTCAAAATTGAGTACGATCCATGTATCAAATTACCCATGAAGGGGGATAAAATATGAAAAGTATTTAGTTGCTTAATACTTGCAAGTTTTTTGATTAAGTATACTTTGTCATATTAGCTTGAATGTTTTCTTAAACAAATAAAATAATAGAGTTTGTAAGTGTCCGGTCATGTTTATAGAATGAGTCGTAAAGTGATGCGGTTTTGAAAGGAGTGTTTGGGACAATTCCTTGTTTTATAGTAAATATATTTTCGTAAATGTTTTTCTTAGTCCTAAAGGTGGAAATGTTACTTAATATATATTTTATATGTTCGGTATTTAGTTTATTAAGTTTTACATATTTTTGTTACGTCAAATACTTGTTTGCGATGAGAAATTGGTTTTGTTCAAAACTGTAATAACAGGCCACGATACCGTTAAATATAACGGACGGTACCACTAAATGCGGGCGGTACTACTAAATTTAACGGTACCTTCGTCTGTTTTTCAGAATTGGAAAATTTTCAAAAATTCATATAAAATCAACCGTAAGTCCGTAAGAGTCGTGCCACCTATCGTTTTAAACATGATTGAGTCTACTTTTATTTAAAAATACTTTTAGGAAATGAATGTAAAGTAAAATTTACAAGAGTCCTTGATTCGTTACAGAGAGTCTTTTCCGGTCATGTCAATTGCGCAAAATGTTGATGTATTTATATTTTCAAAGAGAATATCTCATGTTGATGTATTTATATTTTCAAAGTGTTGAACTTGATCAAATTTTGAAATGGGGTGGAAAATAATTCATTTTCAAATAAAATCGAGCTAAGTGTACACTGTTATACTTAATACACAAAATGACGGTAAGTATTTTTTTTGTGTGTTATCCTAAATGACTATTTGTTTTTCTTTATGTCTTGGTATTGTTAGTTAAAATTTTTGGGTGCTTATTGTTATCTTTTAGTTGAGCTAATTATATCTATAATCACAAGCGTTTTACATGCCTTGTTGCTATATATTGATTATTAGTTTTCCGGTTTATGCGTCAATAGGACTTAGACTAAACTTCTTGCACTAAGTTGCGTAATTGGTTTTCCATTGCATATAGGCATATACCACTTTTCTTGCATATATGTTTTCGACATCTTACAAGTTTTAAAATGTTTTAGTAACCTCCTTAGAAATAGAAACTAAGTTGGTTGATCATGTGTGTTGAAAGATATTGTCTAACACAATTATTTTTTCAAAGGTTTAAGTGTAAAAAAAATATATCACCTCAAAATATTTAACACTTTCATTAAATCCGTAACATGATCTCCAAAACATTACATCCTCTTATCTTGCTTAACCATAGGTTGTCCAAACAAGATAAAAAAATCATATTAATACATTAGTATTTAAGTAAGAAAATGTATTAAACTTCCATTCATCTAACACACACACACAAAATGTTTTAAACATTTAATATTTTACGTATGTTCTATAAGAATGGTTAAGTTAATTATTTTTATACTCATAATATGTCAAAAACTAATAATATTATACTTAATAATAAATAATTTTGCGCACATAAAAATAAATGACAATCTCAAAGTAGTAAGTTAATATGTCATTAACCTCACACATACAACTAGTATTAGAATAAATGGAACACATTTCTTAAATTTTTATTTTCTTTTTTACAGGAAACATCTCCATCAAAAAGGAAACATCTCTATCAAAAAGGTTTCGTCGCAAGACAACATTGCCGACATATTAACCAAACCTCTCAAACGAGAATCCTTCAACTATCTACGTCTAGGTCTAGGAATGATGGAACACATTCCGTAAATGGGTAATTTACATGTGTTCAAAAAGGTTCTTAGAGTCACGTCTAATGACTATTTAAAATATTTCAGCGGAAATATTTGAAGTCATCTATAGTCCTCAAGTTTCTTTCGTGTAATCCCAATTAATTTATTAGGTATAAGTTCCTTCATCATGTCCAAAAGTCTCACTCAATAAGCGAGACTTACTCGTCAAAAATCAAAATGGGACCAAAATTGGTCTCGATGGGTCACGCACCACCTTTCTTGACCGGGTTTTAATATTTATAATGTCTCGTTATACCTATGGTCTACCCTAATGCACTAACGGCGGTGTGTACCCGGTCGTGTGTAGTGTAGTATTCGGTAAAACCGAGGTCGTCCCAAGAGCTATGTGTGTTGGATTAATACTAAGTCTAGGTGTCACATTTTAATATGATTAATAAGGAATTAATTAATTAACTACTAAAGAAAAAGCAAAGGCAAAGGTTGTGATCAATAGAGGAGAGTGGTGCTAACCTAGTTATTCATCCTAGCTAGTAATGTCTACGTCTAATTACTTCCAATTACTTGGTGGGGTCAAAGTCGAGAGGACAACATTTGGTCAATTCGCCTAACCTATCGACAAAGATGCCACCACTTGGAGAAGTCGGTGTCCCTCATAAGTCCAGTTGTTCCGGTCCCTAAGCCGAGTCATTAAGTACCGCTACATGCTAGACTTATAATAGTGAGTGCCGGGCGTTAGCAACTTAAACACTCACCCCTAATTCTTAAGTTCATCCAAGCGGTAGGTGATCGGTTGGTCAAATCGCACAAGTAGAAAGGGTCGTCGGTTGGTCATATCTTACCCTTCCGTCTCGGTCTACTCACTTAGGGTCAGTTGGTCATATCTCTAAGCAACTAGCCTCTACCGCCATTCAAAACTACCAAACAAGGGTAGCTACCAATAAACTATGCATGCATACACTTAGAAATAATTATACGGAAGTAATATAAACATAAACAAAACAATTAAGGAATCATAACTAGGCCAACACCAAGAGGTGCTTAGCAGCTCATATTAACCATACAAATCAATTCAATATTTAATGTTACGAAATACATGAATCGAAAGTAAAGAAAAGATAAAATGCTAATGCTTATCGTAGGGAGTGATTTCTCCTTGGAGATAGCTCCGTATGCTCCTCTAGACACGCCTTTGGCTTCTTCCCACGTTCTTTGGTTGTGGTGTGTGAAATGGGATGCTTTGAAATCTTTGGAAATCGTGGGGTATTTATAGGCGGATCTTGGTTCTGGCGTAACTAATAAAATAGTTACGCCGTAATCCTCTATTTCTTCGTAAATTGCACTAGATCTGCTGGTTACTGGCGTAACCTTAGAAGTGGTTACGCCGTATCTTCAATAATTCTTGGTTACGCCGTAGTTTATGCAAGAGTTACGGGCGTAGTTATCGGTGGCGCGGAACCTCATTTGACCTAATATAGTTACGTCGTAATCTTTTGGGAGAGTTACGCGTAATCTTCGATAAGTTGGCTTTCGAGTCACGCTTTAGTTACGGCGTAATGTGAGAGATGAGTTACGCCGTAACTTCTTCAAAGTGAGCATACTATGATAAATCTTTGATAATTCTCCAATTCCGCGTCTCTTTAGCTCCAATGCTCGTAATTTACACGAAAGTGGAATATAATGGAAAACAAGCGTAAATCCATATAAATGATATAAATTACAAGCATTATCGGAAATTGACACTTAATATTCGGATAATTTGATGTTATCAAATATCCCCCACTTGAACTCTACTTGCCCTCAAGTAGACCTTATTAGATAGATTCCTACAAAGATATCTCCCATAACAGGATAATATAAGTTTACAAATCCCTTATGCTAGAATAAAACAAAGCCGAACACCTCACGAAATGGGAACGAAACACTCAAATCTCTCAACTATTCTAAGTGTCAATTTCGGGGTGATCACTCAATCGCATAATCATAGCATGTATTCTATCATAAGCTTGGCGGTTACACAAATCTCCACCACTAGAGTTAAGGGCTAAACAATTTTCGAAGGCAATATGGGTAGACACGACAAAGGTTAAGGGTGACTCGTCATTACTAACATGTCACGGCGAAGTGGACAAAATCAATGATACATGACCAAATCCATGGCCAAGACACCAAAGATTGCTCGCTGCATCACCTAGACACGCTTCATGACTAAAGGGTAGGATAAGACATGGGATATATAAATGGTGTAAAATAAAAATCAAGCAGATAGTCTAAATCTATAACCAAGTCATCACCACTTACCGTCCGCCCAAAGTTCAAGCTTTGAAGTTAAGAAACCGGATCATGAAATACTAGGTAGATGTGTCATTAGAGGACGTCATGATGTGCACACTACCTTTTCTTCAACTGTTGGCGCAATTACCAACTCCAATCTTCAAATGTGACCGAGGTGGCCTCCTCGATACTAAATTTATATAAGCTCGTAACATAGTGCTTATAACATTGCACTTTACAATAAACTAAATAACATAACTATTTTTTTTTCAACATAAACATAACAACAAAACATAATATCCCCCCACTTGAGATGAACAATGGGAATTCGGGGGGTCTTCAATGATCTTTAAGAATATGTCGTCGATGAAAGCGTGATTCCGAACCTTTCCACTTGAACCTTGAACTTAGGCAAATGATGACTTCCCAATCACAAATAAAGACTACGGGGTAGGCTAAGGTGTATAGGTGTATCGAAACAATATATTGGGTTAACAAAATGAAAGGAATGGCTCGGATGGGTGTATCTAGGGTATCTTGCACTAAAGGTGAGTGCAACAAAAGGGTTTCACATGGGGTCGAGAAGTCGAGGTGACTAATCGATAGACACACAATGGTAGGCTATTTGGGTGATAATCCTATAATATTGCCTTCTTAAACTGAAAAGTCCAAATACATCGAGCTAACTCAACATACCTCGTCTATGGTCTCGAAATGATGCAAAGGCCAAGTTCTAAAGTTTACAAGCTACCGGCACACTCATAATTTGGTGGATTTGGGGTAAAATATTGGAAACGGATAAGGCTAATCTCACCATATAATATCAAGGGTTGTATGTGCTCGGCTAAGGTCTAATCTAGTTAGGTTAAGAAAAACATGTCAAAATTTTAAAAATGGCATAATTTTTCAAAATAAACTAGAAAAACGAGGGCAAAATAAAGTTCAAGAGACAATTCTACTCCTGTCCCCCACTTGAATTGTACAAAGTCCCTTTTGTACTAAGCGTTAAATAAAGGTGAAGAGAAAAGTAGAATTAGAGCGAGAACTTCCACGAAATTTGCTCCAAAAGAAAGAAGGCCCACGAAAAGAGTCGTGCCTTCGTATAAGCATCCATGAGCAAACTTCAATCCCTGAAATCACACTACCGACAAGCATAATTCTAAAAAAAAAAAAAATGAAAATGAAAAACAAACCTAACTCACTTTCGTAGGAATCACGGTTGCATTTAGCATATGCAACAAGCCTTTTAAACCACTTGGTGTCCCAAGTGGACGAGTGAAGTCTCGTGAGGGTTTACAGGGAACACACCCACAAAGTTCATTTAAAATACTAATACAAGGTTATTGTGTTTAAAATGAAAGAAGTAAAGCAGAGGATAGTTACGTCGTAACTCTTAGAAGGAGTTACGCCGTAACTAGGCAAAACCTGGCATATGTTGTAAGAGTGTAGCTACGGCGTAACCACTGAGATGGAATTACGCCGTAATTGGTAATGCATCCGAAATTCTGCTGCAAGGGGTTGGTTACGGCGTAACCATTGAGATGAGTTACGCCGTAACTATAGTCGATCGACATCTCTTGCAGCAACAATTACTCTTCGTTTTCCTGCAAAAATGGTTAAAACACAAAACCCTACAGAAATGGAAATAAAACAAAAGAAAGGGATAATTCGGGTTGTCTCCCGAAAGAGCACTTTTCTTTATTTACGAGTCTTTAAGTTAGACTCAGAGCCTCGGGGCTTTATGGTGGCCTTTGGACTTGGCCAACTTCCTCCATGTCCTTCATCAAGTTATGCCTGACCCAAGCGACATTTGTGGCAGTGCGGAGGTATTCTTTAGTCTCGATCTTCCGAATTTTGCAAAATTTTTCCTCCGGCCCCAAGTGGTATCGAGTGAACTCATATTTTTCGGCAATAATCGGTGGTGGCCTCTTATATGGAATCCCAAGGAGTTTGCACCTCCTTTGCTCATATGCTTCATCATCGGGGTCAGTAAATTCCTCATTTCCTTGCAACTCAAGGTAATCTAAAATCCCCTCAATGTCATCGTCGTCAGACTCGGTACCTTTAAACCATTCCTCATCGAGCAAATTCTCCACCAGTACACGTTTGCATTCTTCCTTCTCATTTCTTATCAACTCTTTGTCATCCTCAACTGTTATTTCACTCGAGTTGTTAGGACTCTCGTCGTTTGAATTTTCTTTACTCATGTATTCTTTCCAAATCTTTTCCTTTGTTAACGCATCTACTTGTCCATACTTGATCTTTACCCAACTGTCAAATCCCAAGTTGTCTAACCAAGGCAAACTTGTCCTTTCCTTATCGTTGGTTGAGGTCCAAAAGAATTCATCCTCTCCCATTCTCATTAAGCTGCTTCCCCCATTACATTTATCGTCATAAGGGTTGCATGATGCCCAGAAGACTTCCCCAGGAGATTTTATCTTTTCACACCAATGACTTCGGGTTTCATTGTTATCAGTTCCGCTTAAAGGATCTTCCATGCAGTAGATGTCATCATTAACCAATTCCTTTTTCTGATTATGATCCTCGTAGTCAATCTTGAGCTTTTTAAGAAGATTCGGGTTAATTTTAGCATTCCCGAATTGTATCGCGTACCAATCATCAAATGTCAAATCTCCGAACTTGATATTATGTCTTTCAAGCTCGTGAGGGCACGTCCATTCTTCTTCTTTTAAACTATCACCACCGTTGCAATACTCGCGGAAAGGGTCGCACGTAGGCCATGCTCGTGTGGATTCATCGTCAGTTATGATTATCGGAGTACACCAGTGAGTGATAGGCGGTTCCTCTTCTTCCTCGAAGGAGAGTTTTTCCAATCTTTCTTCATCAGTATATGCGCCCACATGAATTTGTTATTTTTGACCCTATCCTTATCGCTTCCTCCATCGCAAATTTCATTTCTCGGGTCACACGAGGCCCATAGATCATACCAGTCCCCCTTAGCTACGGGTATCTTTTTACACCAGTGATATTTCTTTTTAGATGGGGACAGAGGGCATAAATTAATGTCGTGGGACCATCCGTTAATTACATGCGTTCCTGATTCGTCCACTTGAGAAATTCGTGCGCCCGTATCCCGATTACGCCGTAACTCATATGTTTGGTTACGGCGTAACTCGCTTGAATCGTCCTTATCAATATCTTTCATAACCCACGATCCGTGGTCAAAAACATAGTTACCCGTAACCTCTTTGTCCAGGTTACGGCGTAACTCCAATCTGTCGACGGAATCTTCACCAGAATCCGTATCTTCAGTGTGAGAATTGGCCTGTATCTTCGAGTCATTATCAGCAAAAATCACTTTACATTCCATTGTGGGTTTTGATCCTTCCGGTTTAGTGTTATTCATCCTTACTTTCTCACTAAGCTTTTCCACCATGGATTCAAGGTTTTTTAGGGTTGTGTCGTGATTGGAAAGACTTTTGTCAGTGTTTTCCTGGAATTCTTTTAGCCACTCATCTTGTTCCTTTTGTCTTTGGGCTGAATTTTCCAGGAATTTGTTTATTGTCTCTTCAAGGTTGGGCTTTCTTTCTCCATAAGGCCCACGGTTGTAATTTCCACGATACCCGTTACTATTTCGATTATCTCCGTAAAATGGTCGATTTTCTCCATATTTGGCTTCTTCAATTATATTTTCTTCGTTAACGTGAGGACAATTCTTGGTGAGATGCCCTCCCCCACATCATTTACAACCCACTTGGATGGCATGAACGGTTTCTCTGACTTTTAGCATATCTCGACTTAGATTTTCAATTTTGCTAGCGATGGCTGCAATTCCGTCAAAACTTCCGCCTTGGTTTCTTTTGCTTCCTCCATCGTGCCATTTTGAGAATGATCAGCCATTTTTGAATGGCTTCAATTGCTAGAGTAGGCGTCATGTTCGGGATTGGTCCTTGATAGTCCAGCATCAGTCTTGTAGTCACGGTGATTCCTTTGTAGAAGATGTTGATCTTTTGTTGGTTGTTCAGATCATGTGTAGGACATTTGTAAAGGAGATCGTTGTATCTATCCCAGTCTTGATACAACGTTTCATCGTCTTCTTGCTTGAAATTATGGATCTCCAAAAGCTGGTTAGAAATCTTCGACAGAGGACAATACCTCTAAATGAAGTGCTTCTTTAGTAGAGCCCAAGTATTAAGCGCCCGTGGGCAATCTTTCAATCCATCTTCCGGCGGCCCGGTAAGAGTCATGGGAATACCCTTAGCATAACAACGTCATGAGACACACCGGAATGTTGAAAAGGCTTGCGATGTATAAGACATTTTCAACGTGCTCATATGCATCTTCGTCCTGTTTCGAGAAAAGGGTTAGCACGAAGCTCCCTCATAAATTGGTCTTTAATTTGAAGCGGACATCGGCTCCAATTGCCGGTCTTACGAGACCCGACCCTTGTTCTCTCTTGTCAACGCCAAATATTCCTCAAGAGTGAGGTCATCAATGTTAACAACTTCCATGGTACACGAAAACTTGAATAGTGATCGTGAGAATTTGAGAAATTTTAAAACAAAACAAAAAAAGACTTAATAGCAATCCTAATATAACTCCCGGTGGCGCCAAAAACTTGATGCGAGTTTCTTGACCGGGTTTTAATATTTATAATGTCTCGTTATACCTATGGTCTACCCTAATGCACTAACAGGCGGTGTACCCGTCGTGTGTAGTGTAGTATTCGGTAAAACCGAGGTCGTCCCAAGAGCTATGTGTGTTGGATTAATACTAAGTCTAGGTGTCATGATTTTAATATGATTTAATAAAATTAACTAATTAACTACTAAAGCAAATAAAAGGCAAAGGTGTGATCAATAGAGGAGAGTGGTGCTAACCTAGTTATTCATCCTAGCTAGTAATGTCTACGTCTAATTACTTCCAATTACTTGGTGGGGTCAAAGTCGAGAGGACAACATTTGGTCAATTCGCCTAACCTATCGACAAAGATGCCACCACTGGAGAAGTCGGTGTCCCTCATAAGTCCAGTTGTTCCTGGTCCCTAAGCCGAGTCATTAAGTACCGCTACATGCTAGACTTATAATAGTGAGTGCCGGGCGTTAGCAACTTAAACACTCACCCCTAATTCTTAAGTTCATCCAAACGGTAGGTGATCGGTTGGTCAAATCGCACAAGTAGAAAGGGTCGTCGGTTGGTCATATCTTACCCTTCCCGTCTCAGTCTACTCACTTAGGGTCAGTTGGTCATATCTCTTAGCAACTAGCCTCCACCGCCATTCAAAACTACCGAAACAAGGGTAGCTACCAATAAACTATGCATGCATACACTTAGAAATAATTATACGGAAGTAATATAAATGCAAAAAAAACAATTAAGGAATCATAACTAGGCCAGCACCAAGAGGTGCTTAGCCGCTCATATTAACCATACAAATCAATTCAATATTTAATGTTACGAAATACATGAATCGAAAGTAAAGAAAAGATAAAATGCTAATGCTTATCGTAGGGGAGTGATTTCTCCCTTGGAGATAGCTCCGTATGCTCCTCTAGACCTGCCTTTGGCTTCTTCCCACGTTCTTTGGTTGTGGTGTGTGAAATGGGATGCTTTGAAATCTTTGGAAATCGTGGGGTATTTATAGGCGGATCGGGTTACTGGCGTAACTAATAAAATAGTTACGCCGTAATCCTCTATTTCTTCGTAAATTGCACTAGATCTGCTGGTTACGGCGTAACCTTAGAAGTAGTTACGCCGTATCTTCAATAATTCTTGGTTACGCCGTAGTTTATGCAAGAGTTACGGCGTAGTTATCAGCGGCGCGGAACCTCATTTGACCTAATATAGTTACGTCGTAATCTTTTGGGAGAGTTACGCCGTAATCTTCTGATGAGTTGGCTTTCTGAGTCACGCTTTAGTTACGGCGTAATGTGAGAGATGAGTTACGCCGTAACTTCTTCAAAGTGAGCATACTATGATAAATCTTTGATAATTCTCCAATTCCGCGTCTCTTTAGCTCCAATGCTCGTAATTTACCTGAAAGTGGAATATAATGGAAAACAAGCGTAAATCCATATAAATGATATAAATTACAAGCATTATCGGAAATTGACACTTAATATTCGGGATAATTTGATGTTATCACAACCATTGACTTTGATTGTTTATACACAATAAACAATCAAATTTTTTTCTCGTTTCATTCTTGGCTTTAATAGTCGTGTCCATACCTTCAATGATCTTGAAGACAATGTCTTTCTAGATTTTTGGATTCAAAATGAGCACATCACTTTAACCATTCCTGAGTTCGGTGATATCCTTGGTGTACCCTCTGTAGGGCAATGTTTCTACACGGAAGATCATTCTCTAGATTCTCTCGTTTACAACTTAGAAAATGGAGGTTCTTATCTAACCGAAATTCCTGATCCATAAATAATCAAACAACATATCCATATGATCGGTCACCCACATAACCCAAAAATACCAACACGTTACTTATACAACAAAGAACTTGAATACTTGATGTAGGGCGACAAAGATGTTGAAAAAGGGTACGCAACCCTGGCCAAGTATCCAGCTGCATTGTACGCTCAAGAAGGAATTGAAGAAACTATTGATAACCGATTCAGATCCAAAATAGCTACATACAATGACGATGAAGTGTTAGGAATATATCACTAGCCCGAAATTAGAAAATGGTTCTACAAGTGGAGATTGACGTTCACATCACCGCATAAAGTATTCAGCAAGTCAAAGATAATAGTTGTTGTGAATGCTGAGGTGGATCGCAAGTCAGAATATAGATTTTTATCAGCGATCAAGGTCAAACAGGTTGATGGTCTAGAAAAAATCTTCAAAGAATCTAACTACAAAAACATGAACCTGATTGACATTGAAGATCTGTATCTGCTCAAGATCCAAGGATAGCTTCATCATTTACCCAAGGAACACAAATACGACATCGTCAACTATTTGCTAATCTACATCAGAAGTATTGTCAATCAAGAAAGAGTAGAAGATGTTCAACTTGGCGTGGAAAGTTATCAACAGAAACTAAACCTCACCAAACCAAGAATCATGTTCCCAAGAATTGATGAAAACATCCGTACAACATTCCACAGAAGACGTTTGGGGTAATATAGTTAAGTGTGTATACGGGGAAGTGGTTTATTGCTTACAAAGATATCTACAAGTTCAGTGACGAAACGTTGATGAAGGTGCACGTCGAGTTATCTACAATACTTTAGGATTATCAAGCAAATCACAAACAAGGGTGGTTACGGACTATGCGGTGGACGAGGAAGGATGAGAAGAATGTGTGAAAAACTAGAAGGGGGTTGAATAGTTTTACCGATTAAAATTAGATTTCAAAGTTTAGATTTATGTCTGTGAAATCTTGTGGATAACTAAGTAGTGACAATGCAATAATATAAGTAAAGAAAGCAAATAAAGTAAAAGGATACAAAATAGTGACACAAGTGATTTATAGTAGTTCGGCTACAAGGACACCTTCCTTGCCCTACTCCGCTCCCCGAGTACCCCACTCGAGAGTTCAAGCACTATGTCAACTAGCTCCTTCAATCCAGCGGAGAAGCCTCACAATGTTGCTTACACTTTTTCCGGTACAAAGCTAAATACCGAGTTTTTTTACAACGGAGAACCGATCCAACTACACAAATATAACACAACAACTTTATGAAACAAGATATTCTACTCAGATCTTGTGAGGATGATCAAGTCGAGCAAGGCCTTCTTTTGAATCTTGGATGACTTTGTATGTAAATCGTGATATCGCCTTCGTGAAGGATCTAAAGAGAATCACAAGAAAGAAAACAAAACTACAAGAATGATCAAGGATAAGAGGATAGAAGACAGTAAGATAATATGAGAGAGAGTTGTAAGAAAATGGGTGAGAAAAAATGAAGAAATGGCTCATTATTTATAGACCATTTTGTCTACTGTTGACGTGGATCCGTCGGATCCCTTCCCAAAGGAATCCAACTAGTTTAAACCCAGGGATCCGGTTGTCTGATGAAAACAGTCCGGGTCTTGGGTTACAAACTTGGTTATCGGTTATGGGTAATGCACCGTGGGTCAGGGACTTTGGGTCATGGGTACCCAACTAGGTACAACGTATTTAGTCAATGGGTTATGGGTCATGGGTTATGGGTTTTACCCAACATGATGTTATGCATGATCTAAATGCACAAGGGACATTTAATTAATTACAAACACATATATAACCAAAAAATGTATATGTTTAGAAGAAAAACATGTAATCTTAGATTTATACTTGAGATAATTTTATGATTGTTATCAACGAAACTTAACGAGATCGAAAATATAAACAAATGTTTTTACGGCTTATTTGTATTAACAATCTCCCCCTTTTTGTTGATGACAAAACATCGTTTCCGCTAAGAAGAAGAATGTTTGGGTCTTCCCCCAATCCAACATTTTTAGGTGAAAAGAAGATAGATGACTGAGAATCATGGGATTTTGAAAGCGCCGCATCTTGATCAGCAGCTTCTTCCCCGTGCATTAGCTCCCCCATGGTAGATGGTTCAAGCACGCCCGGTTCCACAAAATGATTGAGATTCTTGCAGCTTACAAACCAAGCCTTTCCCCCGAAAACCAAATTTACGCAGAAAGGTAGCGAACTCTTTTTGCTCAATAGCTAAATAAAGATTAGTGAGTAAAACTTAAGAGTTAGATGTTTATTAATTTTGAAAACATGTAAGTTTTACTCTCTTCTCCCTCTTTTTGTTGAAACAAAAAGAGTTCGAAGAGAAAATGTGGTGGAAACAATATTCCAAAATTTCAAAAATCCCTCTTGACGTAAGCTCCCCCTAGAAGAGGGCATCATAAGAAAAAGAAGTGAAAATACCTACATAAAAGGATGTTAGTGATAATAAATAAACCATGTGAAGAAGATTAGGAGCGAGACGTAGAAAGAGAGAAGACCAAGGTACGTAAACAAGTCCTTGTAATAAAAACAACAAAGATGTATTGGTATTTAGGCCACATACACTTGTAAACTAAGAACAAGGATTAATTCTTATTAAAGAAAAAAATGAAAGAAAAGAAATATAGAGAAATATATTATTGGTCCTTCGATGCTTGCATATTGTTAAGATTTGGAAGATTTGGTGGGTGATGAGGTTAATGCGATCTAGACTGTGCTTTAGAATGAATCGCATTTCATCCTAATTTTTATGGAAAATTTCCTAGAGCTTTGGCAATGTTTGCAAAAGATATGGTGTGGGAGAGGAGGTTGAAATTCATCCATCCAAGTTGGTTCATTAGATTGCGGAAGGTTTGGTGGAAAGTTTGGTAGAGAGTGATCCATATCCATGATGTCGGGTATTGGTAGAGGTTGAGTAGCTAGGTGTTTAAGTGAAGTGATGGATGGTAGAGGTGGCAAATTTTCAAGATCATTGAAGAGAGCATTTGGTGAGTTAGGAGGTATGGAGAAGACTAGCTCTTTTAGATTTATGTTGGATAATAGAGGTGGTGTAGATTTGGATGTTTGAGTTGGAGTGGGTGGCGGAGTGTACAATGGTGGTGAAGTGGTCTTTGGAGTCCTAGGAGTTCTTCTAAGGTGGCTATTTGAGAGTTGATTTGAGAGACCGTTGGAGAGCTTGGTGGTGAATTTTGAGGAGATGGTGGTGGTGCCATGTTGTAGTCAGTTGGTGGTGAAAACTTGCTTGAAGGGGATGAGTTATTGGATAGTGGATTCATAAAGCAACATGGTCGGACACTAATCCATGCGTTTTCCTAGTCTTAGGTGGTGGAGGAATCATGGAAGGTGGTAGGATGAAGTTTATGTTTTGAGAGTTGGTGTTGGTGATGTTTTGCAAAGGGTTTATTTTACTAACTAATTCTTCACGGTTTTGAGATGATTGAGATCTTTTGGTAGCCATGGTAAGGTAAGTTTATGAGTTTTGAGAGGTTGAAGGTGATGGAAAATACAAGCATTTTGAGACCTTATTTATAAAGAAAAGGAATGCATTGCAATGAATGCTAAACCCACAAAATGAGCCCAAATCTCATGATTAGATATGAATTTAAGGCATGTGATCATTTGAACACAAGCATTAACTAACATATTTAGAAAATTTTAAATATAAAGTAGTGAAATTAGATAACTTCAAAGAAAAATGTCAAAGGAAGTATAAAAAGTGCCTTCTGATCTTCTGGCTCCCCCGGATCCATCCGAGTAGGTATCCTACCGCCTTAACGCAGATCCGTAATGGCGGTAAATTCGAAAACAAAATCGTAGAAAGGCGATGATGCCCGGTGTGTGCCTTGATGAGTGTCTAAATACTCATCATTTTTGTTCTTACTACACGCAAAAATCAAAACACTTTGAAAAGTCTCAAAAGCAGGAAAAAATATTTAGATCAGTATTTTATGCAATAATTGTCAAAATCTAGTCCCGTTATTCAAAACATGTAATTTTTCATAAAATGCCCTCGAGGATTTTTCAAGTTGTCAAAATTACCCTTATAAAGTTCAGGTTTTGCAAAATGGCAACTTTAGTCCCGAAATTTCAAAATTGTGAGTATTTACCTGGACATTTTTAATTTGAAAATTATTATTTTTGGTCCTTGGGAAAGTTAAACTTGTCAAAAGTGGTCCTTATAATAAACTTTGCAAAATTACATTTTGGTCCTCGAAGATTGGTGAATTAAAAAATGGTCCTTGTTATTAATACCAAATCCAAACCACCTTGAACCCCTGTCAAAATACCCTGTGAACCCCCCCCCTAATTGAACCCTTTGTCTATTAATAAAACCCCGGTCAAAGCCAGTCAAACCCCCTCACCCTTTTCCCTCCAAACCCACCTCCTTCACCAACTTCTCTGCAACCAACTCTCCAAGACCATTCTTCCAGCTCACAACCCACACCCTATCTCTTCCACCTCCACAACACAACAAGATGCATTTATTGCTCTCTCTCCTGTCCAAGCTATCAGAACCATTTGCAATATCGTTTTGGCGCCAAAAAGCCATCAACGGCTAATATCAAGTCTACTAATCCAATGGCCCAGATAAGAAGTGGGAAATGCTCAGAACACAAGTGTGAAGACTTTTGTTGATAAATAGAGGGAAGAGAAGGAGAGATGGAGAGTAGTTTTTAGTTTTCAGTTTTTCATATATGTCGTTTTTTAATTTTTATGTCTTAATTAAGTTCTAAATTGTAATTTTAATCTTCCTTGTCTTGAACTAAGGCATTTTAGCCATTGTAACTCATTTTCAAGAATAATTCAAAGTTTGATAAAGTTCCTGCTTTTACATTTTACGTGATAAAATCGGTTTTAAATTTGCTAAAGCTCAAGCTCCAAGTAGCTTAATTTAATCGAATAAGCTTACTAAAGTCATCTGTAGCTTTTAGTGAGCTTGGAAATCCTTTCAAGCAATATTATACCGGTCAACGAAAGTCAAATGAGGAGCTAACTTTGTTCTTGGGATATTGGAGCGGGCACTGAAACACTTGTGTGTGATATTTGAACTTGTTTAGGCTTGATTCGGATAGAAGTCAAGGTGTTCGGTTTGTTTCATTTAATTTTCAAGTTTATTTTTTTAGTGTACAAGATACTTAATTAGTTCATTGATCAATTCTGATTAATATTGTTAATTTATGTTTCATTAAGGTTAATTTAAGTTGTTATAGGACATTTAGTGATTACATGCCTGAGCTCACCTGTTGCTTTATAAATTTTCATTATGGCCACTTTAAGGGAGTGTTTGGTTTAAGTGGGATAAATGGGTCAAAGTGGTTTTTACCCACTTTGACAACTGAAGTCAAACGTATTTTAAGTTCTCAAGACAAGTGGCTTGAGTTAGAAACGAGTTTTACAAGTTTTCAAAGTTTTAAGTTTTCTTTGGTTTCCAAAATATTGAGTTCTGTCAGGTTTTCTTACAAGCAGTTTAGTCAAGTTTTACTTGTGCTATTAATTTTAAAAAAAATAAAAATAGAGATTTCACTAGCTTGTGTAATCACTGTCAAAAGGAAAAAAATCATAAAAATGTTTTGAGTATGCTGCACTTGCCTTGAAGTTGGAAGTTTGGACTAAACCTACCCTGCACGAGTGAGTAATCAGTCCTCTCAGCTTAGTTCATTCTGATTTTCAGCTTATTTTGATGTATTAGTTGTTAGATTTTTGATGCTTTAGGTAGATTATAGCATTAAGTTTATTTGCTCTTCCTTGCTTGCCCTTTAGAAATTTAATTTGAGTGCTTAATTAGGATTTTAAACTCTCACTTCTATCACTTCTCTACTTTCTGATGTTAGCTTTTAGCGAAGACTTAATTCATCTCTTTTAGCTTAGTTGAATATGTTAAAGATGTAAGTAATATTTAATTATAGTTAGTTTAGTTTAGAATCCCTTGTAGCTTTTTAGGTATCTTTTTAGCTTTTAGAAGTTTTTGCAAGTTTAAATATGGTCTGTTTGGTTAGTAGCTTAAATATAGAATCTGTTACTTTAAGTACTGCTTATTTCCATTTTCATTTTAGCTTATTTCCACTTTCTTTAATAGTAACTCAGCTTATTTTTAAATCATCAGTAGCTTTTTAGTTCAAGTTATCTTGTTTTAGTTTTATTTCACTTTGCATGTAAATGTTTGTTTAAGCTTCAAAATAAAATCACATTTCTGTCTTGATTTCAGTTCTTGATTCTGCTATTTAGGTGTTTTAACTAGTTAGGAGTAGTTAAAAAGTTATTTGTTTAGCTTATTCATAAGTTAGCTTAGCAAAAAAGTTCAAAGAAAATCAAAAAGAGCCAAAAGGGTGCCAACAGGTTCGAACCTGAGACCTCCTGCACACCCTTCCCACGCATCACACACAACTCACAAATCCATCTTTGCCCTTGGGTCTTTCTTGTCAATCTTTGCACATTTAATTGCTTTATATACGTTTTAACTTTTAATACTAAATAAGGCCTTTAGCTTATTTTCTGCTTATTGGTTGCTGAATTTTCAAGTTTCTAATTTTTCTTAGATTTAGTTTACCAACAAGTATTTTCCTGAAAAAGTTTCGTATTTTTCCAACTATTTTTGATATTTTTAAACATTTAATTTCTATTTTTAGTTTTAATTCATAATAAATAAATAAAAGTCAAAAATACCGACTTTTCCTAAAATCATTTTTAGTCATGTAGAATGTAGGAAAATTGTTTTTGCACTCGTAGGACTTAAATTGCATATTTTTCACTTTCGGGGCTCGTTGCGTTCCCGATTTTTCGCGTTTTTGCATTTTAGCACCCTAGGATGTAAGTTAGCTTCGTTTTATTGTTCCTTAGGCTTAGTACTAGTTTATTTAGTGTTTACGTTATTTTACGTGCTTAATTTTTATTCTCGTCCTTTATTTTGTAGAATAACGTAATCAAAACCCAAATTCGTTTAACCATTTCAAGTCCTAATCACGAAACTCAACGACACCGTCAATTTCACACCTCGTTGGGACACGACCCGGGGAAATCACTTTCTCGGTATCACTTTTATCACATTCGTGAGCTTTGGCACGTTAACCCTTTTCCTAAAAGGTTAATTTGTCGAATTTCACGATTAATTTGATATATTGATATTGTGTTTATTTTTACCACTCATAACGATAGAATCATGCCTATATGAAAACTATGTGGAGTTGCTGTTATCTCGACTCTTAGATGGAAAGAAAAATAGAAGTGAAAAATATGTACACACACACACACACACCCCTATATATATATATATATATATATATATATATATATATATATATATATATATATATATATATATATATATATATATATATATATATATATATATATATATATATATATATATATATAAAATGCTTTAAGCCCGCTGGCAATGGCTACGACTTGTGATTTATTGCTTGTTTATTTCAGTGTAATTTAGTCATTTGGTTTTTAATTGTGATATGGTTCTTATTATTACAGTGTTAATTTTTTGTACAATAACATTATATCTTAAATAAAGCTATACGTAAACAATTTTTCACATGTTTGTATTTTATAAACTTTTCATATAGTAGGTTGTTTTTTTTTTTTTTTTGTAAATTAGCGTTTTTAATATTTTAAAAATATGTATTGTTTTTTTTTGTAAATTATGTTTGGTTATTAGGCCATCACTTGGTTAGGGTTTTTTGGGTTTAAATTGAATTTTTAATTTAATTGTATTGTATTTTTGTTTTATAATAGGTTAGGTTAAAGGCCCAAGCCGGTTTTTGTTTATAGGGTTTTGATTTTATTTGTTATAAAT